>CM040190.1:46662060-46865018 GCA_022606455.1 Callitettix versicolor | reverse complement strand
AATACGTCTGCTAGACTTACGAAAATTTCGAATAAAATACAGAAAAAGGAAAAAATTAAAATTTTTCAAAAATTGTCAAAATGAAATAATATTCTGTTCTAATAAAACAAAATAACAATTTTTGAAAAAACTGATAATTTTAGAAATATACCATTACATAAATAAGGAATTTAAATAATAAGCATATAAAATAAAGTTGTAACCCTAGTAAGTATAATAGCAATTGATATTTGCTGCAAAATATATCTAGATCAAAAACAAATATATCAAAAACAAATAACTAGTCCTTTACCAAAGTATTAATAAATTTATGTTATTAACACTTCGGTTTTATGTATGGTTGTCCGTAACCACCGTTCGTAAAGGGAAACTGATATTCAACGCAGCAGGCAACAGTTGTCAATAATCAAAAGGTAATTGCTGGGATTAATATGCAACTGTGGCGTTTGAAGTAGATTTTATTTTTTATACTTAAATATTCTATAAGTTTTGCTGATAGCGGTATAAAAAAATACCGTTGCCGTGTGTGTGTGTGTGTGTGTGTGTGTGTGTGTGTGTGTGTGTGTGTGTGTGTGTGTGTGTGTGTGTGTGTGTGTTGTTTGTTTGTTTGTTTGCGCCTGTGTGCGTGTGTGTTTTGAAACGGGATTTACGGCCAAAATACTAGGTTTTCTAGTATTTTTGAGAAATAGGTTACATTTTGACAATTTTGAAATAAAATCTTTGTACAAAAACGTGTTTTGTGAAGGTAAGGAATTGTGAAGACCGCAGCCGAACATAGAGCCAACGGCCGCTGTCAAAGTACGGGATACGAAGTTCACCCGACCGACAGGATTAAACATGTGAACTGACTTTGAAACAAATAGTTTTGCGAACTTATAAAAATAAATGACAACAAATCCGTTGTACGAAAATAATAGATATTTTTGTTAAATTGTCGTTAGGTAATGGTTTCTGAATCTATTAAACTATGCCAAAGTGTTTTTTTAGAATATTTTTTTGTAAAATTCCTCAACATTTAAGAGATATTCAGGGAGAAAAATAAAATGCAATTAAAAACTGAAATTTTGTAGTCAGTTATAAATATTGATGTATTGTGAATTTAGTAATCGTAATTAGCGATATTAAGACGAGATAATGTAAATATTAAGCTACGATTGAAATTGTATTGCATAGAGTAAGAAATAGATTATAGAAATAACACTAAGAGATAAATTTCACTTTTCATAATGAAATGAGATAATTTTATAAGGATAATACATAGTACCATAAATTATAATGAGAATTTCAACTAAATTAAGTTAAAATAAGAACATCAGAAATTAAACTAAAGTATAGTAAATTAACAATATAAACTAACTAAATTAAAATTATAAACCATGTTAACTTAAAGAGTACTCAATAACCTACAATAATTACGAATAATAATTAATATAAAACCAGATTATAAACCATAATGTTGGTGATGTTTAACAATAGTGATAAATGAGGATAAATAAATAGTTACAATAAACAAATTTGTTAAAAAACCAAAAATAGGATATAATAAAAATAACAAAATTCATTTCATAAAATATTAATTAGTGACTATACAGTAGGGGCAAAACCACGATAACTCAGCAACGGGTGAAGCTACGACTTCATAGAAAATGCTGCAGATTCAGAGGGAAAGGAGGAAAAAGAAGACACCTTAATTATGAAAATCGGATGACCTAATTTGGATATATAGCTTTCCCAAGAAAAAACTACAAAATTAAGAAAAGGCCAAAACTAAGCTCAAATCTACCTGCATGGAAGTGTATGTTGCCAACAGATGAAGTCATAGTTACGAAAAATTAATTTAAATATTAATTATAAAACCAAGGTAAATGGACCATGATGGAATTGAACCTTTTGAATTGACCTAAAAGAGTCTACGGACAGGAAAATAAAGGCTGTTCTTGAAGTAAAATAAAAAATTGCCAAAATAGGGATATTCAAATTCCCTTTCTAAGTACCCGAGGTCAGTCGACCGGGACTTGACTGTTCTGGAAGTGCTTGAAGAATACGGGCGTGTTATACGTGTCGGTGAAATTTTATCCGTGGAGAGTCCGTGTTTATACGTATCGTGCTAGTACTCAAACCGAAATACACAATAACTACATATGGAAGCCGACGACGAAATGTTTTAAAGTTACTAAAGGATAGTACAAAAAGGGACTTCCAAATAATAAAATACACTCGATTTTGGAAATCAATTTAGCGAAAGTCTGCCTCATAATACGCGAGAGTGTAACCGGTAATCCACTGTGTGTGTGTGTGTGTGTGTGTGTGTGTGTGTGTGTGTGTGTGTGTGTGTGTGTGTGTGTGTGTGTGTGTGTGTGTGTGTGTAATGTGGTCATTGATCTACGATGGAGATCTGACGAGCTGAAATTCCTTTCAAAAGGATAGGAAATAGCTCCTTTCAACGAGCTAAAATAGGAAATATATTTTCGATGTTTAATTAAACTAAAATAAATAATATGTGTCTGACTATTAACAGAAGAGAATATTCAGTCTGGTGGTTGTTCCCTTATAAAACGTAGAAAAAAACAATTAATTGTGATATTAATAAAATATTAAGTTTTTTAAAACGGTTTACAAGTATTTATTTAGTCTAATTTATCGCCAAAAAAACGTAACATAAATTTTACATCAATTAAACTAGAAATAATTCATTTCATATGCGTGTACATTTTATACCTACTTATTGAAAAAAACAACACATATTGTTAGCTTTATTACTGTATGTGATGTACTGATAATATGAATTATAATATTTTTGTGTAGTTATTCAAGTAGCAATTTTTATTCGACTATAATTATCATTTGAAACAAAAAATATGACTAATTACTATGACGTCGTTAATTACAGATGTAATTTCATGTGATATAATTTTTGAAAAAAGTAAAATTTCTTTCAAACTTTTCATCTTTCATAATTTAATCTCAATCAAATTATTATTTTCTCAAACGCATTTTTCTTAATTTGCTTATCGTCCAATAAAAGGTGTTATAAAAATATATTTAGTAAGAAAAAACTTCACTCGTTATGAAAATGTAAGATTTGTTTCCAAAACGAAAATGAATTCCTGTGATATAAATAAAATATTGTTTATAAAGTAACGAAGTCTAACCTTCTGTTACGAGTACATTAAATTGAATGTTCTCAACTTTAGAGATTCCATAATTTATTCTGTCACAATATATTTTTCCCAAATACTTCTTTTTTTAATTTCGATTTGTCCGCTTCAATATAAGGTTATTATGAAAATGAGATCCTAAACAAAAAACTTAACCTTTTATGAAAATCTAATCGACCTTTCTAATATTATAAAATATGAATGGTTTGCAAAATAAAAAAAATTCCTAGGAACTAATTAAAATATTTATTATGATATAAGGAAACCAAAATTTCTGTATATCCATACAAACAATATTTTCACTTACAGTCTTCTATAAATATGTAATTGCATTGTATTATATATAACATTAACTCCATTATTTATACATAAACTCATGTACATAATTCTTATTATATTTTATAATATTTTAAATTATTGTTTCCTAATTACCACCATCACTTACAGCGTAGAAAATTAAACTAAATTTGTCACCATCCGTGACTAAGTTATTTACGTCTTATTACACGTTTCGGGTTTACAATCCCATCTTCAGTTACCTTACACTTTGGAAACCATTACCGTAATAAAATTTAAACGAATCACTAGACAATACGTAAGATAACACACAACAAATACACTAAATAACACTCATTACATATCGCGGGATCCCAAATCAACACAATGTATTCGACTCAAGCTTTCTTCTTTTGTGTAGTACTGAATTTAAATTTTATTGCATTGACAACTACCTATGCACGAGGTACATGAAGATGTGATCATTATCACAAAGCGTGTTATAAGAAGCAAAGAATTAATATGCAGACGGGAAATACAGATATTTTTTTTTATAAATGTAATTTTTTTTTCTTTACAAACTTACTGATAACAAATTACCACTGTACGTATTATTATGAATGTGGAGGACTCAGAGTCGATGTGGTTATCTGTGGCGTCTGTGATCTTCGCAACTTTAGGTTCTTAGTTCTGGTGCAGACATTCCCCTTGCATTTCACTTTGCGTTAGAAAAAATGGTATGAATGTAGTTGCATATTATGTACTATTTCATCAAAAATTAAAAAAAAGTAGATAACGGCCAGGCACTCACTACATTTTGAGCTGAGTGGAGTGAAATTAAGGTGACCGGCAACAGGAAACAGAGTTCAGTTTGTTTAAAGAACAAACTATCCGCATTTGAGGATGTTAGAAAAAAGTCCACGTTGACTATGGTCCAAACCTCGATGTTAGTACTGAGTTTGGACCATCGTCTATTTGGACTATTTTCTAATCGAAAATTGGTCCATATTCTAAAAGTGTGTTAATGTAAGTATGAGTGGATTTTTTTCTAATCGAAGTTTGGGGATGCATGAAAATAGTCCACATAGACGATGGTCCAAACCTCGATATTAACACAATTTTAGAAAATAGTCCAAAAGACGATGGTCCAAACCTCAATGTAAATATCCTTTTAGAAAATGGTCCAAACATCGATTAGAAAATAGTCCAAAAAGACGATGGTCCAAACGTCAATGTATTTACACCTTTAGAAAATAGTCCAAACATCGATTAGAAAATATTCCAAAAAGACGATGGTCCAAACGTCAATGTATTTACACCTTTAGAAAATGGTCCAAACATCGATTAGAAAATAGTCCAAAAAGAAGATGGTCCAAACGACAATGTATTTACACCTTTAGAATATGGTCCAAACATCGATTAGAAAATAGTCCAAAATAGACGATGATCCAAACCTCGATGCTAATACACATTTAGAAGATGGACCAAACGATGTAATATAAATAAATGAAAAAAATCTGTGTATACGCTGATTAATATTCGTAGGTGTGAATTAAATTATTTTAAACGCCATTATACTACTTACCCAGGCCAACAATTATTTATTATTCAAGTGTTAATTATATAACAACGATGTTTTATACGTTTCTTATATATTTGTGGGTATGATTAATAAATGTTTAAATTATTTTTAACGCCATCATACCACTTACCCAGCCCAACTTCATTATTTAGTATTCAAATGTTATTTGTATAACAACGATGTTTTATTCGTTTATTATATATTTGTGTGTATAATAAATGTTTAAATTATTTTAAACGCCATCAAACTACTTACCCAGCCCAATTTCATTATTTGGTATTCAAGTGTTAATTTTATAACAGCAATGTTTTATACGTTTATTGCACATTACTATATGATGTTAATACAATCTCGATGTTAATACACCTTGATATAAAACCACCTAGAAAATAGAACCAAAACTAGATGATAATACAGGATGAGGTAAATCCTCTTTGAAAATGGTCCAAACCTTGATGTTAATATTCATTAACGGTAAAAAAACTTTTTATACGTTTATTAGATATTGGTAGACGTGAATAATACATTTTTAAATTATTTTAAACCCATCTTACTACTTACCCAGCCCAACTCCATTATTTAGTATTCCATTGTTTGATTGTTTAACAGCGATCTTTTATTCGTTTATTAAATATTGGTAGGTGTGAATAGTAAATGTTTACATTATTTTAAACACCATCATAGTATTTACCTAGCCTAGTTTCATTATTTAGTATTTGTGTTAATTGTATAACAGGGATAATTTATACGATTGGTGTAATTATATTGATAGGTGTGAAAAATGCTCATATTAATTTAAAATCTATCATATTACTTACCCAGCCCAAATTCATTATTTAGTATTCGTGTTAATTGTATAACAGGGATAATCTATACGATTATTACATATTGATAGGTGTGTAAAAAAGCTCACGTTATTTTAAACCATCATATTACTTACCCAGCCCAATATCATTATTTAGTATACTAGTGTTAATTGTGTAACAGGGATAATTAATACGATTATTACATATTAGTAGGTGATGTTAATAAAATCTTGACATTAATACACCTTGATATAAATCCACCTAGTAAACGGTCCAAAACTAGATTGTAATAGCCTACACTATTAGACAATAGTCCAAAAAGACGATGGTCCAAACGCCAATGTAATTACACCTTTAGAAAATTGTCCAAACATCGATTAGAAAATAGTCCAAAATAGACGATGGTCCAAACCTCGATAATAATACACATTTAGAAGATGGACCAAAAGATCTAATATACATAAATGTAAACAAAATCTGTTTATACGCTGATTATATACTCGTAGGTGTGAATTAAATTATTTTAAACGCCATTATACTACTTACCCAGCCCAACTTCATTATTTAGTATTCAAATGTTAAAAGTATAACAGCGATGTTTTATACGTTTATTATATATTGGTAGATGTGAATAATAAATGTTTAAATTATTTTAAACGCCATCATACCACTTTCCTAGCCCAACTTCACTATTTAGTATTCAAATGTTAATTGTATAACAGCGATGTTTTATTCGTTTATTATATATTGGTAGGTGTGAATAATAAATGTTTATTTAATTTAAACGCCATCATACCACTTACCCAGCCCAACTTCATTATTTAGTATTCAAATGTTAATTGTATAACAGCGATGTGTTTGTTATACGTTTATTATATATTGGTAGGTGTGAATAATAAATGTTAAAATAGTTTTAAAGCCATCATACTACTTACTCAGCCCAATTTCATTATTTAGTATTCAAGTGTTAACTATATAACAGCAATGTTTTATACGTTTATGACATATTAGTAGGTGACGTTAATACACCTTGATATGAATCCACCTAGACAATAGTCCAAAATTATATGATAATAATGCAAGAGGTAAATCCTCTTTGAAACGTTGATGTTGACATTACTGTTAAACAAAACTTTTTAAACGTTTATTACATATTGGTAGGTGTAAATAATACATGTTTAAATTATTTTAAGGCCATCATGCTACTTACCCAGCCCAACTTCAATATTTAGTATTCAAGTGTTAATTGTATAAGAGCGATGTTTTATTCGTTTATTATATATTTTTAGGTGTGTATAATAAATGTTTACATTATTTTAAACACCATCATAGTACTTACCTAGCCTAGTTTCATTATTTATTATTCTAGTTGTAAATGTGTAACAACGATGTTTTATACGTGGAGGTAAATCCACTTTGAAAATGGTCCTAAGCTTGATGTTAATATACATTAATGTTAAAAAAATCTCTTCTTACGTTTATTACATATTGGTACGTGTGAATAATACATGTTAAAATTATTTTAAAGCCATCATATTACTTACGCAGTCCAACTGCATTATTTAGTATTCAAGTGTCAATTGTATAAGGGTGACATTTTATATATGTCGATAGGTGTGAATAGTACATGTTAAAAATATTTAAATGCCATCATAATATTTACTCAGCCCAACTTAATGATTTAGTATTCTTGTTAATTGTAACGTTTTAACATTAACAATACATTGGTTTCTTTTTTCTTCTTTTCGTTTCACCCTCTTTGGGGTACGCTGAATCAATCATTCCTTGCGCGCTGTACTTTTCTTTGTTCCCAGTAGCTCTTCATTCTTTCCGATCTTCTTTTCCTCTCCTCTTCCGAAATGACCGGTTTAGGTCTTATTTTGGTTTTATCTTGGAATCTTATTCTTTCGTCCTTGGTACTTAACTTAGCATACATACATACATACATCTAATACATTGGTTTATTAATAAATGTTTAAATTATTTTGCATCCATGATACTACTTACCCAGCCTAACAAGTATTTCGTATTCAAGTGGAAATTGTACAGCTGTTTTGTACGTTTATTACTTATTGGTACAGATTATATAGCAACTGTCATATCATAATTTATGGTAAGGGTTGTAGTGGTATATTGCAACATTAAACTTGAACATCAAAGGCATAACATTTGAAATACTAGTATATTTACTACAAAGAAATTTGTTAAATCACAAAATAAAAAAAGTATAGAATTATCTACTTTAAATTGAAGAAAATGTTAGGTCAAAGAAATATAGCACATATTGAGTTTATGCGGGTCACATACAATCGATTTTCAATCATACTGGTCTTTTGCTTTTTAGCACGCAATGAAGCGGTTTAATGAAAATGTACCAAAAGGACCTATATTCCATATTGGCCTTGTAACTCAAGATTTCTGTACTCTGACATTAAAGTTAAATACTGCTTATAAGTCAATAAAAAAAAAATTATTCTAGAATGGGACATTTATAGTTACATCACACTAAGAACACCATGACCAAAAGAATAGAAAAAGGAATTTTGAGGTTGGGCGAGTCACACATTTTGATTTTCATCATACTTAGTACTTTTGTTTTTAAGCATGTAATAAGGCGTATTAGTGAAAAATTACCAAAAGATATTCCGTATTTACCTACCTTGTAATCAAATTACACAAAGTTCAGAACTATGACATTGAGAGCTGCTGTAAATTTTATAAGTAGATTTTAAAAATTAAAGGCTGTTTATAACATTCAATAAAAAAAAGGAATATATTTCTCATTCTAAATTATCCCTAAAATGAAATAAATTGAATTACATCATACTAATAAGAACACTGTTACAAAACAAATTACATTTCTAAAAAAAAACTTTAAATTGGAAAAATCTTGATAGAATTTTTTGACAATCAATATGTACTTCATATGCTTAAATTTAGGTCCACCTAATTTTACAATTCACAATGGATTTGCAACATACTTACCTCCTATTTCAGTGTTAACCATATATATTGTAAATAATTTCATTTTAACAAAATTCTTTTATTTAAACTAATAAAATATATTTACCTACTTGGTTGAAATATGTCAGTTAACCCTTTACACCAGTAATTATGAGCATTCTATATTTTCAATGTTGATGTAGAACATGGATATTGACAAAGCATGTTTATTTACATTGGGTCATTCTTTTTTTTAATAAGGTAATTTTTCAAGTATTAATTATTTTTAAAATACAGGGATGTTAGAATTTTAAATGATAGCAACCTGAAAATTTGTAGCAGAAATGATTTAAAATGAATTATCATCCATCCAAATCGGTCAAAAAAATACACAAAAATGCCAAAAAAATTTTTTTTAGTGACAATTTAGGCCTGCACACACACACACACACACACACACACACACACACACACACACACACACACACACACACACACACACACACACACATACACAGTAATAAGAGCATCAATCACTCCCACCTACCTACCTGCTTCTTTATAAACTTCCACAGGAGAATGATATTTTTTACTTATAATATCACATATAACACAAGCCTGTCAAGAAATGGAAGAGGGAGTTTTTGACTTTTAATACATAAAAGGAAACAAAATCATAAACAAATCAAATAACAACAATATAAAATGTAAATATTAGAGAAAAACTTAAACAGTTAAACATATTATAAATATGTACCTGTACACATTCTTTATTGTGTTGTATTATTTAATTATAAATAGAAGGCTATATTAATTTATCCTATTTTGGCTAAAACAATTTTATAATTAGTATTACCATAAAAATAATTTCAAACAGCATCAACTTTCTTCTCCATAATTCAATGAACTGACCACTAGCTCAACACTGTAGTAAAGTATGTAAAATAAAAAGAAAAGGATGATAAATTTTTGACTTTTAATTAATCAAAGAAAACAAAATCATAGCAAATCAAATAACAACAATATAAAATGAACATATTCGAGAAATATTTAAACAATAAAACATATTATAAATAAGTACATGTACACATTCTTTACCGTGTTGTATTGTTTAATTATAAAGAATAGGCTATATTAATTTATTCTATTTTGTCTAAAACATTTTATAATTAGTATTACCATAAAAATAATTTGTAAGAGCATTAACTTTCTTCTCCATTATTCAATGAGCTGACCACTAGCTCAACACTGTGATAAAGTATAAAAAAGTGAAAAGGTATACTTTCATAATTATTTTTAAAAAATTACGAAAGAATCTGCAACTTAATTAGGAGCATCACATTTAAAAATGAGCATCAAATCATCCATTCATATAACTGTTAAAGGCATCTAATATCAAGTGACATAAACTACATCTAATCTCGTGTATCAGTTCTGACACAATCAAATATATATAAGTTGTCTTAGTTGTAAGATTACATCATATCAGCCTTTCATATAACTGTTAACGTCGTCTAATATCAAGTGACATCCTAAACTACATCTAATCTCGTGTATCAGCTCTGACACGATCAAATATATCGAAGTCATCTTGGTTGTAAGACGTACATCATTAAGAATTCATAAAAACTGTTAAAGGCGTTTAATATCAAATGACGTAAAATAAACTAATCTCCTGTATCAGTTGTGATACGATCAAATATATGATCTAACTGTTCCTGTTGTGGAACAGCATCAAATCAGACTTTCATGTAACTGTTAAAGGCATCTAATATCAAATGATGTAAACTAAACTCATGTATCAGTTCTGACACGATCAAATATATGATCTAACTGTTCCGGTTGTGGAACAGCATCAAATCAGCCTTTCATGTAACTGTTAAAGGCGTCTAATATCAAATGACGTAAACTAAACTAATCTCGTGTATCAGTTCTGACATGATCAAATATGACGTAAAATGACGACAAAAATGACGTAAACTATATCTCATGTGACTATATCTGGTAAACAAAAAATACTCTTAAGTAATACTACAACTGATATAGTTGTTGTTTGTTGTTTCCCAATGGCTTCCGCTGGCTCACGCCATCTTTTATCTTGCTTCCCAGTAGAGGCCAGGGAGGTCTCCTCATCTCTGCTTCCCTTCATCTAATTTTCTGTAGACCAGGAGATGGTCCTTGTTCATGATGGTGTCTGAGCATTCACACAATGTGCAGTTGTCATAGTTTAGTATCTTAATTTTTTCAGGTGTTCATTCAGACAGTCGTGTCCAGTTGTCAGCCGAAAGACCGCGACAGATATCCTCCTCTGGAGGTCCTTGACCTTCCCATACAAGTCGAATACATTCTCATAAGGCTTGTTCTTTATGTCTTCCTTGACTTTGTTTGTAAAGTCTACTGATATAGATATCCTTAAACGTGTCATACAGTCTATTTCTTAACGTGCCTCGTTTGTGAAGATAAATCTTTACATGCCATTGCTCGTAATATTAAGTTTTGTCAAAATATGTGTGATTTTAAACAACTACTACAACTTACATTGGTTTCCCTTAACATGTAATAAAAATTCACCTTATCTTTCTAAATAAATGTATAAAGTTGTCATTATATTTAAGTTCAGTATTAAATCAATCTTGCTTTTATAATGGTGATGTTTAAATCCTCTCTGATTTGGCGTCTCACTGCTATCTCTTTAAGCGTTTTCATTTTGATGTTCTGTTTTTCCACGTGTTTTCCATTTGTTTCCTTTCTTTTTCCAAATTCATGGATAGCCTGACCATGAAATCCTATTTATAAAAAGTACAAATAATTTAGTAATAGTTGGGCCCTCATTTTTAATATTTCACTATCCTAATTTTGAATGAAGCATTTTATACAAAAACGTGTACGTAAATGGGAAGCCTTTAAAGGTCCAGGTCAAATAATATTAATTCATTCAGTGCAAAAAATGTAGTCTTCTTTTCATTTAGAAAAATGTTGTGAAATTTATCAAATACAATTTTTTGAAAAAGAAACAAAATGTACATATTGTAAATATTACAAACATTAATAAATTTGAATATAGTGTTAAAAGTGTTGGCTAAATACGTGTTAACAATTACAACATTATAAAGGATAAAATTGATAGGTTACTTGCTTTTATTATTGCACATAATCTTAGTGTAAACTACTGAAAAAATTCAGTACTGATAGCAAATAACATGTTTGTAAAATTCAGTTTCCAGTGGGTTAAAAACTAGACTTCATTAAAAGTTACTAACCTTGTCTTGACTGTCATGTCAGATATAAAGCAGCTGGTACTTTAAAAGAAAGGTGAATCTGCTTATTGGTTGCTATACTTTAATTGAAATTGAAATCCTGCTAAATATCTCACAACTTGGTTTTTTTGACATAAAATCAGGGGAATTGTACGTCAAACTTCAGACAGCGTCTGTCAACTGTACTCATATATGCATCAATCCTGTAATGAACAAAAAGTTAGTTTTATTCAAATTGCCATGGTTTCCACACTTTTATAATGTCTATTAACATTGGTTATTTTTTTCTAATAAAGCACTTTGGCGCAAACATTATGAAAAAAGGCAAAATAAGTTAAAGTGCACATTTACCCAAATAGTAAACTACTACCAAATAAATTTACACTTTATCATTATTTAATATTTTAGTATGTAACCTCTAATACAGTGGTATTAGTAAATGAACTTACAACTAAGTGGTGAGGAGCATCTTTAATGTGGGGCATTCTAAGGTCGTCAAAAAAGTTTTAAATGATTTAGTGTTAGAAATGCTGACTGATAGCATTCAAAATCAGTATGTCTTTACTGAATGTATGACAATATTAGTAATTTTTGTGCCATAACTATATTACTTACACAATAGTAATTAACCAAAATATAACAGTTCTAAACAACAGGAATTTACTTTAAAAAATTGAAAATAAAAGTGACAAAATAAACCTCAAAATAACTAGCATACAAAAATAGGTGATATGTTTTTTATCACGAAAACAATGTAATGGTTTTTTTTTTGAAAAATAAGACAAAATAACCTCTGAAACTATTTGTAAACATAATTTCAAATGAAAAGTATTACAAATTTTAGTAAAAGAAATAAAAATATTTTTACAAAGTTACAAAATGTTTAGTAAAAAAGTAGTTTATGTAATACTTGTGCTATTGAGAGATAAGGCTTGTTTTTTCTGATATAAATATAATATTTCATGAAAAGCGTGTGGTCATGCTATTCTTAACAATAACCCTGCATTTTTACCAAAGGTAGTCACTTATTTTTAGAAATTTTTATAACACTTTATAAAGTGGGCTACAACATAACCTCAAAATTGCTAACGCGCGAAAATCGGTAACGTGTTGTAGATCGTTAAAACAATAAAAATACGTCTAACACGGGTTTTGGGTGATAAGAAACTCATTTTTTAAAAAGAATACTCCATAATTTAACTGACACGGTTGTAAGGCCTATCACGGTGATGTGTGAAAAAAAACATTATTTTTTTTTAAAGAGTACTCCAAACCTTAACTGACACGGTTGTTAGGCTAACATGGTGATGCGTGAAAAAACTATTTTTTTTAAAGAATACTCCATAAGCTAACTAACACAGTTGTTAGGCCTAACAGGGTGATGCATTAAAAATCCTTCAAAAAAAAAAAAAACCTGAGATGGTTGTTGGTCCTTACACGGTCTTTAATGTATATTGCGGGTAAAGCCGTGATGGGTAACAGCTAGTAAGTTATAAAACACAACAATATTAAAAAAATATCTATTTTAAGAGTACATGCTACATTGTATACATACCAAAGTAAATATTCAAAAATCACTGCTTGAGGAAAACAATGCAAACTGTATAAATACCCCTACGTCATATGCAGAATAAAAGTATTGTATAACTGCAAAAGTGGTTTCCACTAATTACTTAAAAAAATAGTGAAACCGATCAAACCTTTAGGCTAGAAAGTATTTATCCATTTTCACATACCAAGAAGGGCTGTAGTCATTATAATAAATTATGTATTCACTACAATTGAATAACAGTCAGTTATTCATAACATGACCAATTTTACGTAACTTTGTTAGAAAGAGAAGCATATAAATTAAGTTACGTTATTTCAAAAAAGTTTAATATGTTAGCTCTATCTTTCATAAGGTAGTTTGAAAAGCAGGAAACTCAAACAATAATCAGTACTTCTTAGTCAAATTTTTAAAATTCACTTGTACAGTATAAATACTTACATTTTATATGGAAGACCACGGGCACTTCTATTATTTAAGAATTCAAAACCAAGAAATAAAAAAAAACCACTGAAATAAAATAAACTGTTACAACGTGTTGATTAAGACAAAGATTATGATGTTTACAGTTACATTGTAATGTACAGTAGTGGTGGGGCAGAAACATCAAACTGTTAAAAAATATTTTTATATAAAAGACAAACAAGCTGCTTTTTCAAACGGAAGCGAGCAGTTGGATTTGGACTGGTTCATGATTTGTTAAACAAGGAATGGACTTTCCCCTACTACCACACAACCGTTCTATTCCAACATTGCCACAAGCGCTAAAACTGTTTGTAGTAACAATCTCTCACATTTTAAAAATACAGAGCCTAATTTTATTTAAACATATTTTTTATATTTATTATCGATCATCAATATTTTTTAATCAACTAAAAATATTCTAAATAGTTTGCATTTTGGTAAATATGCAAAGGCTATTTAATTTTTAAATAAAAAAAAAGAATGCTTCTATTACAAATTCATTATATTTTGTAAATATAAAATGGCATACATAATTATTAAGTTTTGAGAACGTAATTTAATGCATTACTACACTTTTAAGGATTATTTTTATCTTTTCTAAATGCTTTATACCCAAAAAGAGCCGCCTCGGTGGTCTAGTGGATAGCGTACTAGGCTTTCACCCCGAGGACCCGGGTTCAATTCCCGGCGAGGGCTTGGCATTTTGATACGCTAAATCATCCCATCGTATGCATTAGCCCAAGTGTGCACAATATTCGGACGTTAATCAAAAAAAAAAAAAAAAAAAAAAAATATATACCCAAAAACAGTTAAAGACCCGGTGAAAAAGTATTCTTAGAAAAGTGAATGTATGTGCTTTATGTTTTAGCTGCTAATACAACTTTGAGTTTCAGTTTTCTATACCTGTTTTTTCCAACTGTTTTAAAAAGCAGCTTTTCTTTTCCTCAACAAACAGTTTGTTGACGTTTTGTAAAAATAGCAGAAACGCCCACCTCTTATGTGCAGTAATGTATTTATTGCAAATGAACAAAAGAGAAAAATACCGCAAAAACTCCGTTAACGGCGGCTTAACCCACAGATTATATAACAGATTGGCAACTCAATGACACAGACCGTTGGCAAGCTTGGAAAATGTAATGTACAAATAAAAACTGAGGACAGTATTCCAGGCCGTCGCAGCGTCGCTTGGTAACGTAATCTGAACAAAGATTGCTTACACGCACAATCAATGGTATAGGGTAATGTGTCAATGATAAATGTGTTTGACCTCACGTAGTGTGCCTTTATTATGTTCCCCGAAGTATGAACCAAACAAATGAAAGTGAATTTGCAATATTAATATGGAAGCATTTCATTACAACCGACATATTTATTAATAAACACTAAATGTGGAGCAAAGCTGCGTTGAGTGGAGCGGTCTAACTATGCATTCCTGAAAGTAACGCAGCCACTTGACTCCATTCTGTTTCCTTTCAGTTGTTGCACTTATGTTAAAAAACAATTAGTCCAGTCACTGACCATTTTCCCGAATAATTTTGCCAAACCACACAGGTTTTTATAAAAATTTGGATTTAGGTTCTACTTACCCTCTACTTCAAAGTTGACCCTATAACGGAGGGTTGCTTTTACTCTGGGGGTGGATGCCACCCCTTCTAGGGAGTGGAATTTTTTTATTAAAAATAAGTCCGCAAGTGTATAGACTGACTAATTCTAAGCAACTTTTGTTCTATAAAGTTTTTTCTGAAAGTCAATACTTTTCGACTTATTAGCGAGTGGAAGTGTCAAAAACATGTTTTCAGACGATTTTTCGCGAATAACTAAAAAAGTATGTATTTTATCGAAAAAAATTACTTCTTACAAATGTAGCTTATATAAAAAAAAAGAATGGTCGGTTTATGGTGTCTGAAGACCTAATATAAACGGAGTAATAATTCGTTAAAGTTTGGTTCTTATTCGTCAACCGCCAAAATTGGAAGATTCAACGTAAAATAACCAAAAAATAATGCATTTTTCGTACAAAAGTTACAAAACCTTTATTATTTGCTTAAAAACCTTTATTTTTGTTTTTTATTGAAGCCCCTAGCATCAAAAACTGAGGAGCGAGAAATAACGAAAATAAAATTGGTTCCTATTTCTTTCGGGACAAAAAATTATTTAAATCACCCCCTAATTACCACTTCAATTAAAATTCAATACCTCTTTACAATTCACTTTATTGATGTACTTTTAATATGCTCTAGTAGTTTGACTGGTTTAAAGTGTTTAGTTTTGAAAAAAATTGAACTTGAAGCATAAAGAGCATTTTTGTAATTTTGCAAAAAATGTCATTTTCTTCAAAATAACTCAAAAACTCTTAACAATAAGCAAAATTTTGATAAGTAAAAACACCGCATGTTTTCTTTAAAAAAAATTTTTTTTTGCTTTTTTTCTATAGAATAAAAATTCAGTAAGATATGGCCGTTTAAAGTTGCAAATGTTCATAAATAGTAACTTGTTCAAGCCCTTACAGCTCAAACCCTTTCAAACATAAGACCTAAACGAAAATTAAATTTATATGAGCTCTTGAAAAAACCTACAAAATGGTTTTTTGATGAAAGTTATAGCTTAAAAACTATGCGAGTTATGGATAAAAACCAATCACATATTTTTGCAGATATCAGAACACGTATATTGGAGCATTGATTAATACATGTTATAGCTATATTTTAGGCACAGACATACATAAACCTATTCAAAAAACACACACTCACACATATCTTATCTATTCTAATTCATATCATATTTCTGAAAGTTTGTGTGTTTGTTTGTTTGTTTGTTATTCAATAACGCTTTCACCACTGGACCAATTGAGATGAAATTTGGTACGTATATGGTTAAAGTATCAAAGATACATATAGGCCTATTCCCGTTTTACAAAACGTCATTATAATACTTAACTAGCCCAAAATAATTATCAGTTTTTAGTTTTGTAACATCTGTTGACTATAGTTTGGTTTAATTACTGTTTACTGAACATGAGATTTAGGCACCTGAGATGGACATAGATCTAATCCCATTTTACAAATCTTAATCTATGTTTTATTTATTGCAAAATTATTGTTTTTAAAGTTACATTTTCATCTAATAATCACAATCTGGTATTTTTCATTTAAGACTATTCAATGTATGTAAAACAGAGTGCAGAATATATATATTATATACAATTTTATTAGGATACTTTAATTGTAAGGTAGTATATATATTTGTGTAATTACATTATATGAAAAAATGGTAAATATGCAGTGCAGCATCTATTGGAGTTTTCGATATTTTTCTTACTAAAATGCTTTATTATGTACCCAAAAGCAAAAATCCAAAATATGAAAGCAGGAGAAGTACGATAAAAATCGAAAATAAAAGTGACCAACATAACCTCACAATTGCTACCGGCGAAAATCGGTACGGTGCTGTACTGATTTTAGACGTATTTTTATTGTTTTACTGATCTACGGATCAGTAAAACAATAAAAATACGTCTAACACGGGTTTGGATGATAGGAAAGCCATTTTTTAAAAGAATAGTGCATAACCTAAGTGACACGGTTGTTAGGCCTAACAGGGTGATGCGTGAAAAAACCTTTATATTTTTTTTAAAGATTATTTGGCTACATATCCTAACTGTCACGGTTGTTAGGCCAAACACGGTGATGCGTAAAAAAACTTTTATATTTTTTTAAAGAATACTACATATCCTAACTGATATGATTGTTGGGCCTATCATTGTGATGTGTGAAAAAAACCTTTATTTTTTTAAACAGTTTCCAAACCTTAACTTACACGGTTGTCAGGCCTAACATAGTGACGCGTGATAAATCTTTATATTTTTTTTAAAGAATACTCCATAAGCTAACTAACATAGTTGTTAGGCCTAACACGGTGATGCATTAAAAGAACCTCTATTTATTTTTTTCAAAAGAGTACTCCATAACCTAACTGACACGGTTGTTGGGCCTAATACGGTTATGCATGAAATAAAACTTTACATTTTTTTAAGGAGTACTCCATAACTTAACTAACACGGTGATGCGTGAAAAAACCTTTATATTTTTTTAAAGAGTACTACATATCCTGACACGGTTGTTGGACCTAACACGGTGATGCGTCAAAAAACCTTTATATTTTTTTAAGAAATACTAGGCTACATATCCTGACACGGTTGTTAGGCCTAACATAGTGATGCGTGAAAAATCTTTATATTTTTTTTACAGAATACTCCATTAGCAAACTAATATGGTTGTTAGGCCTAACACGGTGAAGCATTAAAAAAACCTTTATTTATTTTTTTAAAAAGAGTACTCCAAACCTAATTGACACGGTTGTTGGGTTAAACGGTGCTGCAGGAAAAAAACCTTAATTTTTTTAAAGAGTACCCGAAAAATTAACTAACACGGTTGTTGGTCCTAACACGGTAATGCATGATCTATAATGTATATTATGATTGCGGGCAAAGCCGTGACGGGTAACAGCTAATCATATTATATTTCTGAATGTTTGTTTTTGTTTATTTGTTTGTTATTCAAATACACTTTAACTACTGGACCAAATGAGATTACATTTGGTGTGAACACGTTTTAGGTATCTGAGATAAACACAATACTATTCCAGTTTAATTGTATAATAATGACTTTTTAATAATACTGTATTTTATTAAAATATGACATGACCATAAATCATATAATATTGTATATAGCAATATATTAAAATGAAATGACCTATTCTGATTTTGAAAATTGACTATAAATTTTATTGCTTACATTATAATTGCAGGCAAAGCCGCAACGGGTAACAAGCTAGTTTATAATAAACGTATAAAACATCGCTGTTATACAATTACCATTTGAATACTAAATAAAGAAGTTGGTCTGGCAAGTGGCATGATGGCTTTAAAATAATTTAAACATGTATTCACACCTACCAATATGCAATAAACGTATAAAATATTTTCTTAACATTAATGTATGTTAACATCAACATTTGGACCAGTTTCAAAGTGGCTTTACTTCATGGTGTATTAACATCTAGTTTTAATAATACTGTATTTTATTAAAATATGATATGACCCTGTTTTAGCGTATCGAGTAGCAAAAATTTATATGTCTTTGCCGAAAACCATAAGTCATATAATATTGTATATAGCAATGTATTAAAATGAAATGACCTATTCTGATTTTGAAAATTTACTATAAATTTTATTTCTTACATTATAATTGCAGGCAAAGCCGCAACGGGTAACAGCTAGTTCATATTATATTTCTGAAAGTTTGTGTGTTTGTTATTCAATCACGCTTTAACCACAGGACCAACTGAGATGAAATTTGGTACGAAAATGGTTTAGGTATCTGAGATAAACATAGGCCAATTCCCATTTTGCAAAACTTCATTATATTACTCACCCAGCCCAACATAATTATGTAGTATTTAGTTTTGTGACATATGTTAAACCTAGTTAGGTTTAATTACTGTTTACTGGACCTGAGATTTAGGCACCTTAGATGGACATAGATCTAATCCCATTCTAAGAATCTTAATCTGTGTTTTATTTATTGCAAAATTATTGCTTTTAATGTTACATTTTCAATTATTTTAGTTGAATTTTTTTCAAAACCGACTCTAATTTGTTACTTTTTGTTGAATTTTCAATATTAAATTTAAAAAAGAGTGCAGATTACTATACGTTAAAAATTACTATAATTGTAAGTTATTTTTTCTTTGTGAAAGTCTGGTTTGCTTTATTGTTTGTAGTTTTTTTTATCTTAAGTTTCATTAGATCAAATAATCACAATCTGGTATTTCTCATCTAAGACTTTTCAATGTTTTCGACGCAGAGTGCAGAATATATAACATATACAATTTTATTAACTGTAAGGTAGTATAGCCTATATATTTGTGTAATTACATTAGGCCTATATGAAAAAATGGTAAATATGTGGTGTAGCATGACCAGGATTTTTCGATATTTTTGTTACTAAAACGCTTTATTACATGCCCAAAAGGAAGAACCCAAATTATAAAAGCGCGGAAACAACGAGAAGTACGATAAAAATCGAAAATAAAAGTGACCAACATAACCTCAAAATTGCTACCACGCGAAAATCGGTAACATGTTGTAGATCGGTAAAACAATCAAAAATATGTCTAACACGGGTTTTGGGTGATGAGAAACCCATTTTTTTAAAAAGAATACTCCATAACCTAACTGACACGGTTGTTAGACCTAACACTGTGGTGCGTAAAAAAACCTTTATATTTTTTTAAAAAATACTACATATCCTGACACGGTTATGTATCAAATCAACCTACAAATCAATTTATTTAATTGACCTAACAAATCAATTTGTTAATTGACCTAACAAACACGGACCTAACAAATCAATTTAATTTAATATGTGTGAAAAAACCTTTATATTTTTTTTGAAGAATACCACATATCCTAACTGACACGGTTGTTAGGCTTAACACGGTTAGGAGTAAAAAAACCTTTAATTTTTTTTAAAGAATACTACATATCCTAACTGACATGGTTGTTGGACGTATCATGATGTGTGAAAAAAACTTTATTTTTTTAAAGAGTACTCCAAACCTTAACTGACACGGTTGTTAGGCCTAACACGGTTATGAGTAAAAAACCTTTAATTTTTTTTAAAGAATACTACATATCCTAACTGACATGGTTGTTGGGCGTTTCATGATGTGTGAAAAAAAAACCTTTATTTTTTTTGAAAGAGTACTCCAAACCTTAACTGACACGGTTGTTAGGCATAACATGGTGATGCGTCAAAAAAACTTTATATTTTTTTTAAAGAATACTCCATCAGCTAACTAACATGTTTGTTATGCCTAACAGGGTGATGCATTGAAAAAACCTTTATTTATTTTTTAAAAAGAATACTCCATACCTAACTTACAGGGTTGTTGGGCCTAATACGGTGATGCAGGAAAAAACTTTAATTTTTAAAAAAAAGTACTCCATAACTTAATTAACATGGCTGTTAGGCTTCACACGGTGATGCATTAAAAAAAACCTTTATTTAAAAAAAAATACACCATAACCTAACTGACACGATTGTTGGTCCTAATACTTTGATGCGTGATCAACAATCAATACAATGTATATTATGATTGCGGGCAAAGCTGTGACGGGTAACAGCTAATCATATTATATTTCTGAAAGTTTGTTTTTGTTTATTCAATCACACTTTAACTACTGGACCAATTGAGATTTAATTTGTTATAAACACGGTTTAGGTACCTGAGATAAACAATATTCCAGTATAATTGTATAAAAGTGACTTCTTAATAATACTGTATTTTATTAAAATATGACAGGATAATAAAATAGAGTATCGAGTAGCGAAAATTTATATGTCTTGGCCGAAAACCATAAATCGTGTAATATTGTATATAGAAATATATTAAAATGAAACGAACCTATTCTGATTTTGAAAATCGACTATAAATTTTATTGCCTACATTATAATTGCAGGCAAAGGCGCAACGGGTAACAGCTAGTATGTATATATATATATATATATATATATATATATATATATATATATATATATATATATATATATATGTTCATTAGACATTGCCTCCACATTCACAGCCTTATATCTCAGCTAATTGTAAAGATATAAGTGTCACCACATTTGAGTATATGTTCAAAATGACAGATTCAACGCATTTATTCTACTATGCTCTGACATATAATGCAATTTTTTGTTATGTAAATCAAATATTGCCTCCCGGTGGCAAGATGTAAGGATAGCGTAAAACATTTGTTTGTAAAACATGGATTTTTGCCTCCTGATGTCGTTAAATATAATTGATGTCTAACATTAGACATTGTATCTAGTGTAAAACTTTTACTAAAGTGAGCACTACTGAAGTCCAATATACGTATATAGTTAAGGTTATGTTTTATGTTTCTAAAGTTTTATCACCTACAAATATACCGAAACTGTAAAGTTATATTTCGCTACACATAAAACCAATTAAATTGTTCTTTCTTCGAGATTTATTGTTATAATCATTACATATGGCAAAACATTTTTGGCTTTTCTTTCTTATCTACTTTTATTTTTATTAAATCACTAATTTGACTGTCGACCTAAGTTTTGCCTAAAGTCAATTTCCAGGCATGCCACTTTTTTAGGCTACTTAAATTTTTATAGTTTAGAGGGAAGTACTATACTTCCAAAACAACAAAATGTTTTTCATTAGGTCTTGGGATTTGATTTTTAAATAAACTGATTTGCATAATAATAATAATACAAAAATATGATTAAAATATTTTGGGCCAAATTTTAGTTTTGTAAGCTATTTGGCTATATAATCACAATATAGCCTACTAAGATTATATAGCCAATTACACACAAGTGCTGTGTATAAAATGTACAAATATACATTTAAAAAAATTAAAATGTTCATGGTAATACAAATTTAAGTAACTAAGTTTTATCATAAGTTAACATTGTATGAGCAAAATTTAATGGACAAGTATTAAATATTGATTTCAATTAGCTCATCAAGTTTTTAATCTAAGGAGCAAAATATCACCTCATGTTTTTTACATAAGATTTTGATGTTGTGGTAGAAAAAAACCAACAAACATAGGAAAGAAATATTGCTGTCTTTTTGTTTTTCGATGTCATTTAACCTTGGTGTGATAACCTGTACAACTCGTAATAGCCTGCTCCAAAACGCTACATGAGGTCATGATGCCCTTGGAAAAAGGTTAAAAGAGTAATTAACAACAAAAAAAGAACAGAAATATTATAGCCTAGCACCATGTGGAACCTAATGTAACCTAACAGCTGCAGTATGCTGTTTTTTTTAATAGTAAATATTTTGTTAATAGATTTCAAAACTTGTATTTGTTTTTACATCTCAAATCTTCCTTAAAATACATTTTCTAATAGACAAAACCAGACACAAATGGCCGCCCTGAAGTTAGTGGTGACGCTAAAATCCCGTAGACTAATTTTACCAGCCGTTACTAGCTAACCTAAAAACATTAAAATTATAAATATCACAAAGAGAAAACTACAGGGAAACAATGTTGAATGTGTAATTAATAAGATATTTAATGGTTTTTTTAATAATTATGTGCTCTTATATAGTATAGCATATATATCTAGTCGTGAACTGTACATATTAATTACTTAATATCAAAATTAAAAATATAGCTCGTAGGTGACGCGTTAAGTGGTCCTTGTGTTTAAGCGATTAAAATCATATCACCGTATAAAACTGCATTCAAATAAATTATTTCAAAACAAAGTATATACATCTTCATTTAGTAATTTCACTGTTAGATGTCTTAATGTTGAATTGTAAACATCGGTAAAATTAATCAAAGTCAAGAGTGTAATTGACTTTGATTAATTATACCGATGTCTAGAATTCAACATTAAAACATCTAACTGTGAAATTACTAAATGCAGATGTATATACTATGTTTTAAAATATTTTATTTGAATGCAGTTTTATACGGTGATATGATTTAAATCGCTTTAACAGAAGGAGTACATAACACATTGCCGCCGAGCTGTACTTTAAATTTTGATAATAGTTATTAATGTATGTAATGATTGAGTGAGATATATAATTGATATACCACGTTATAATACACAATTATTTTAAAAACCATTAAATATCTTATGAATTACAACTTTATCTATAATTTTTCTCTTAGCGATGTTAAACGTTTGATGTTTTTAGGTTAGCTAGTAACCTCAACCTAGGAAAAAGCACGGTAAATATAATACACCAATTTCCCGTGGAATACACGGTTTGGGCCAAGCGCCTATCCTCCCCACCACTTGCCGGCTATGGCGCGTCATCAGGGGTAAACTCAGACGTAGTGTTTAGTAGAAAACAGTTTACAATGTTAGTTTTAGTAACAGTATTATAGTAATTACAATAATAATTCTTTTTGTATAACATTATTAACGCTATTAATTACTTTACTTACTGAATTCGCTCATTGTCAAAACGGAAACTATTTATTTTACATAATATTAAAGTAAATTATAGGTCCATATCTTGAAAAATTCAAGATTTGTTTTTTATTTTTTAAAGTAAAAAGCACATCCACTATGAATTAAGTATTTGAGGATGATCCTTGACAATTATTTGGTTGACTGTGAAAACATACATCTGGAATAAAAAATTAGCAATAAATTAAATTACAAGGGACCAACCTATGTACGGGCTTTTATGCCCCCTTTAGGTTCTTTTTTGTGTATATTTTTATACATAATAGTAATTTGGTAGTAAATAAATAAATAGCACATAAACGTATTATGCAAACAGTAAAATAAACATACATATTTATGTAAAAATAATATAGGCTACGCTTTGTCCTTGACTACAAAGAAATTTCAAATAGAACACTTAATGAATGTACACACATAATTGCGCAATGCATCAGTCTCGCTGTCCTGTTGGAAGCAAATTTCCAAAAAGTTACATTTCTTTTATTGTTATTATTTTTAAAAAAATTGAATCATCGTCTTAAACTGCGTTAAAATCTGAATTTCCAGTGCAAAATCTCTAAAACAAAGTACGTGTTTCAATTTCAATACGGAACCGGAACATTGAACCATTTTCTCACAATTGGTTCATCAAATTTTCATTATATATTTTATAATGAAGATTATCAGTCAGTACTCAAATTGAATCTATAAGACATTTTTGGTAATAATGAAGATGCGGGCTGTCACTGATTATAAACATACTAGAATGATGATCCTTATGAGAGATAAGTGAGCGATCTCTACTGCTGCCATCTTGCGGTAAAGTGTTCAACTACTATTAAATAGATAATAGTACTATTTTCTCAAATGTCTCCACTCCCATCCTTGCAGCTTACAACGATCTTAGCGGCAGATAATCCAATTACTTGGACTTTAGCCGCTAATATCGAGCACACTTGTTATAGTGGTGGCTGTACGTTTAAATTCAATGGATAAGTGTGTCAAAACCAAGTGTAGTAATTAGAATCCAACATGTGTACAGCTATATTAGTATGCTGTATTCAGTGACTTTACAATTACGAATAAAATTGTTCTTACCATGATGGCCGCTCCAATAGCTCATACTAAACATCCTGTTTGCTTTTTCATGTGTGAATGTGAACCGGTGTTAAAAGTAAAAATCGATTTCAACTAGGCTATAAATTAAAACATTTTTTCCCCAAAAAATAACATCTGTCGATTTATGAACGCGACCCTAAATCTTCGTACGAAAGCACAGACAATGATCTGCTTCTGAGATTGTTTGAGTATTTTACCGGAATGTTTTGAAATATGGACAGCTATTATTATTTTCTCTCATATAATATATTTTTTTAATTATGTCAAATATTTTACGTCTTCGGATTTAAAAAAACTTTGAATTAATACGACGTACTAAACAAAAGTAAGTCTTTAGTAAATATTTTGGTATAAATTTAACGACGCCAACTTAGCTGACAACAGTAGTGTAGTAATTAGGTTTGCAATCAGGTTTGTGAATTAAGCGGAGGGAATCTTGATCTTGTCTAAAAAGAAATTTTACTTCTTGTAATTATTACGGTTTAAATTTTCGGAGACTTAAGAAATATTTTACAGGATTGTTATGAAAAATAACCGTTTGTCGTAGTAATTTTGTAATATTCAACTTCCCTACAAAAAATTCAAAATTATGACGAGACTCTGTAGACATAAGGACATTAAAGCCTCTTACACAAAATGCTTACTACTTCTAAACTTGCCTTCAGCCAAGTGTGGTAAATAAAATTATATTAACCTTAATAAAATTATTAAAATTAAGAGTAAACATTTCTATCATTAAAATAGAAATGATGAAAAGAAACCTATTTACGTGATTAATTAAGATCATGATGAATAATTATGATTCATTCCTATTCTTATTCTTCTAGGAAACTAAATAAATAGTTGCAATAATATTAATTAATATCTGGGTGTTGCTCATTTCAATTTATTGTTTACAATTAATATGCAAGTCTTAGGACCACTCATTATGGCCGATAGAGTCCACAGATATGGTTGTCTTGTAAGAGTCTGACATTGTTTCTGTAACATTTGTGTTTAAGTTATGAGTTGATTATAAATCACTTGTAAAGCAAAATTATTTAAACTTCAGTGCTATACTATATTTTATATTTGTATAATATGAATATTGGCAAAGTTTAAAAGTGAACTCAGTTTTGAAAATATAAAAAAATGTAAAAAATAACTTGTTCTGTACAGTGCTTTAAGCCATAAAATTCAATTAAGTAAATTATGGCAAAATTACAAGAGAACACAGTGTTGCATTTTGGATTGGAAACCATAAAAGTTATCTAATAAGATAACTTATTATCTTATTAATAAGATCTTCTACTAATAAGTAGAAGATCAAAACTCAAAAAATTAAAAATGTACCATGCTTGTAGTGCTTTGTACAGTAATTTTTGTGCATGTCTCATTATATTTTCATTACAGTTATTTAAGTAATTACTCAAAAATGGTAAATTATGTTTTGTTTATTATGGGCACTCTCACTGCCGCAATAATTGTCCGATTGGACATATATATATATATATATATATATATATATATATATATATATATATATACATATATATATAAACACACGCGCGCGCGTATACATACATTTAATATCATTGCAGACGTTTTACGGAAAAGAAACTTTAGGGTGGCCCTTAGTTTGCAGGTCACTAAGAACCTTAGTTCAGTATCATATATCTTGAAATAAAAATGACACGGAACAGCCTATTATTACTTATACTTAGTAATGTTTATATATACATTCTGTATTCATTGTTAGAAGCACGGGCTAGTGAAAAGAGGGTGAAAACCATAGCATTTCAAATGAGTGTGCTGCGACAACTGACTAACATCTTTATTTCCAAAATAAGTTGTCGAGCAAATTTAATGACGCATCCACTAAAACCTAATTTTGTAATTATCTGTAGGCGTATACTAAGATATGCAAAATATGCTTGGCCACTTTAAGGCATTATGTTACGGAATATTCACTAACTTGCATACATTTTTATAAACGAGAAGAACCAAATTTCTTGTAACCGAGTTTATTATAAGAACGGATTATATGGGGTGAAGGGGCGACTACCCCTCCTGAGACAAAAGAAATATAAAATGTAAAAGATTCTATTTTACTTCCATTAAATAGAAGTACTCGTATATTCGCAGTTCCTATGTAGGTATTCTGGAGAAAAGGTAAAGAAGGCATCTGCTGATTCAGAAACCCGTCACATTATCTTGACCTAATCTTTGTATGTACACGAAATTTTGTCCGTATGTTCATATGTACGTTTGTGCACTTTGTACCGAAAAGGCTCGACAAGTGCGGTCGAACGTGAAGGTTATGCACTTCGATATTAATGGCATAGTGCATCATGCATTCCTGCCACCAGGTGAAACGGTCAATAAGGAGTACTACCTACAAGTTCATGCCGTTTGCATGAAGCAATCCGAAAAAACCGCCCGGATCTGTGGAAAAACAATTCATGGCTTTTGCACCACGATAATGCACCAACTCACATTAATTGCTTGTTCGTGAATTTTTTGCCAAAAATAGTACTGTAACGATGCCCCAGCCTCCATATTCGCCAGATATGGCTCCGTGTGACTTTTTCCTACTTCCAAATATAAAGATAACCTTAAAGGGCCGTCGTTTTACAGCCGTAGATGACATTAAAAGCGCATTGCTGAAAGAACTAAAGGCTATCTCAAAGATTGAGTTTGAGAAGTGTTTCGAGGATTGGAAGAAGTGTTGGCACAAATCTCCAATGGGTCTATTTTGAAGGCGACAACATCAATGTAGAAGAATAAATAAATATTTTGTTCAAAAAATTAAAATTCTCGTTACTTTCTGAACACACCTCGGGTGTGTAGGTATATATTACAACCTATTTAGATGTATGGGTCAATTTCTTTGTAAGAGCTATACCATAGTTTCAAACAGCTCATGAAAATTATAAACGTATATATTCATATGTAATTTTCTCCTTTTAAAATTGTTAAACATTACAAAATATAATGTCCAACAGTTTTAAAATGTTATTTGTATGGAATATTTTTTGTATATAAACTGAAGAGTGAACTAAGTGCAGTTTGGTAGAAATGGTGAATTTAGAATACTCATATGATATATAAAATAAAACATTAATTAACCAAATACAATATAATTAATTAATTGTTAAACTGCATTGTTAAGCCATTAGACCGATATACAAAAGTGAGTTTCTTTTTTAAAATTTGGAAGCTTTCATTAGAGAAATAATTATTAATAAGATATTAAAACTTCGGAAACATTTTCAAAAATAAAGAACTATTTATTGAATGTGTAACTTTCACCTTACTTCAAACGAAAACCAAAAAAATTTAAGTATGACAAATGTTAACTTTATTTGAAGTATAATTTATTTACACATCATTAAACTTATATTGGCCGGTATTATTATTTTTATATTTCAAGACAAAAATAGGAAAATTACTGCAAATTTAAAGTTTTGTTTTCTTATTATTGATTGCATTGGAACTGTGTAATGAAATAACAAACCATTAGGTTTATGGTTTTTGTGTTACTCAAAATACAGCAGAATTCAAACTTACAATTTTTATTTTTTATTTAGAAATGTCAACCAAATGATAAAAAATAGGACTATACAGATTATATGGTCTAAATAACATAGCTCATGTTAACAGGCATACTTTTATGGTATTATAGTATTTAATTAGCCCAACTGTTAACAATACTTGTCTTTAGAATCGTCTGCATTAGCATAATTGTGCACAACAGTCGGACGTTAAACATCAAAAAAAAAAAAAAAATTCTTTAGAATGAATTATATAATTGATTGACTTTGCTTTGTTTTTATATATATAGTTCTGTAGGTCATTAAAAATAAAAAGTTCTGTTAATGATAAATCTTACTAGACTACATTCTTTTTTAATTCCACTATAACATCTCTTGAACTTTTCATGTAGCCTACAGTCTATTATTTATGTAGAATGTACAACAAATACATCCTTTTAGTATAAACTGTGTCAAAAATCCTTATCTTGTGAAAGTATCTTGTTATTATTATAATTATTAATATTACTAGTGAAGATTAAGTAAAAAAAGTAATCTAGAACAAACATTTAGATTACTATCATACTTAATAATATAACTTAATAATAACATAACATAAAAATGACTAGAGTGCTAAAGTAGATATGTTTTTTATCATGAAAACAATAAAAATTTTTGTTATTTTTAAAAGTCTTTAGAACCTAACTAATTGGTTTTTAAATATAACTGACATGATTATGCATCTATATATATATATATATATATATATATATATATATATATATATATATATATAGATATAGATGTATAAATCTATGTTATTAATAATGAAAACAATAGATTATTTTAAAAATAAAAGATGTAAAAACCTAACAGTTATTACATGAAAAATGGCAAGGTTGTGCAGGAAAAAACAAATACATTTTGTATATAACTAGTATTAATTAAAAGTTACCTTGTAATGACTGTTAGGTTATTAGCGTACTAGGTACAGCTTAGTGGTCCGTTGATGGCTTAAAATCATACGTTATTGAGATAAATTTAACCTACCGCAGGTGAAACTCTTAATTTAATGAAAGGTATACAATTAAAAAAAAAAATGTTAAGATCATAATTTCATTTAAAGTGCATAAATACTAAATCGATTTGGTGATAAAAAACATGTTACCTACTTTTACACAGTAGTTATTGTTAGGTTAGAGATGTAATTTTTTATAACTTCTTGTACATTAATATTTTGTAATAGCATTTTGAAGCAAAAATTACGAAAAAGCCAGAACAAGTAAACTTGCACATTTAGCCGTTTTTCCAGTGTTATGGTAATTTCTTCAAAATGTCTCTTGGATTCATTCTTACATAAATATTAATATATACACTAAAAAATTCACTATGGAAAATAAAATAAAAAATAAGCGGTGTTCATAGCGGTGTAGTACTAGTTATATAACGAAAAACTGAGTTAAACACCCAACATCAACTTGAGTTAGTTCTTTTTTTAATTATTATTTTTTCATTATTAATAACATGCTCTTCATTAATTTTTGCAATGAAAAACCCATTTCCTATGACCCAAGTTAAACAACCAAAGACCGAGTCAAGTTAGGTCAGTGCTTTTTAATACACACACACACACACACACACACACACACACACACACACACACACACATATATATATATATATATATATATATATATATATATATATATATATATATATATATATATATATATATATATATATATATATATATATATATATATATATATATATATATATATATATATATTATTAAAACACATTTAATTAATCATTTTCGCAATGAAAAAACATGTTTATTACTTTCATACAATAGTCACTTTTAAGTTATACTTGTCACTTTTTAGTTTTGTACCTTGTTGTTTCAGCGCTTTTTTATATTTTGGATTATTAGTGCTGGACATAAAATAAAAAATTCTGCTGAAAAAATTAACAAAACTGACAAAGTCCTGAAAACTCTGTTTTACCAAACAATTGAAATCTGATCACTGGAATACAGTATGTAATTCTGATTCGATGGAACCATCAACCTCTGAAAGGTTAAGTTAGTTTTTTTAAATTATAGGCTAATAATGTTCATTCATAAACAAAATCAATCCAAAATATTCATAAGACATTAAAAATATTGTTTTTATGGAAAACTCGACAGATTACACATATTTTGTTTCTAGGTTATACAAACAAAAACAGAAGAAATTGGCTTCAAAATTACAGTAATTTATAACATTAACATTACTACTGGAACAGCAGTTTAGGTTTTTGTACTTATTTTTAAACATGTTACATAAACTAATATACATAAACCATTCACATAAAATAATTTGATTAGTAAAATTAAGCGTTCAATTATATTCTTTTACTACATTGATGTGATACCCTAATTATCCATTTCTCTGGTTATATTTATGTTGGAATATTAGACTGGTTATTTATTTTTTCTTATTGACTTCTAAAATATTTAATATTTTTGACATTGAAGATATATTCATGTTAATTAAATTTATCCGAAGTTCATTTAACTTCAGTTATTTTTGTAGGGACAACATACAAGCTGGTTATATTTAGTGCTTTACAATTCACTTTACTGAATCAAATTAAGAGTATACATTTACTCTATCACAAAATATAGTCATCTCTCGAACAAGTACACACTTATAAGATACATTTACGTCACAGCTGTAATAAAAAAATACAAAATTACAGTATGTAACACAAATGAATACAGTACAAGAAATGTTCACAACTACAAAGCCAGTTTTATTGTTATTCCTGATAAACCTGCCATCATAAACTCTTTCTAAGACCATTTGTGGGGCTTATTCTATCCATTTTGTTTTAAATAATTTCTTCCCTTGAAGGGTATAATTTGTTCATCAACCGACTGATATTCTTCCTGAGGAATATTTTTCAATGATTGTAGTAAACATTCTAATAATGGATGAACGTTATACTGTTTGTCATGCTCATGGTCACATTTTCATATGGTTATGGTCAATTTCAGAAATGTCGTCATCTAGTATATCAACAAATATATTTCTTCAGAGGTTATATCTTCATTATCATTATAATTTGATTAATAATATTAAAGATAACCCATTATAAAAACAAAAATTGTTCAAAATGACAAACTTCACATAACCTCAATTTATAATTCCATTATACTCTTACAGGCCAGATGTTTACACAATTTGAACTAATATAAATCCAAATATTTTATATTATCTTCTTGAAAATATACCTAAAATAAGTACAATGAACCTTTGTGGGCATAATTCAAAAATAATATAAAACATTTTTTTGTGTTTAACGTCGGACTATTGTGCACACTTGGTCTAATGCAGACGACAATATAAAACAACAAAAATAAATATAACCAATGAATACAGAATCTAAAGATTCTGTATTCATTGATATAACCAAATATCAAACACAACACAACAGATAACATGTGATCAGTCTCAAAAAGCTGATTGCTTTCAGAAAAATAATGATTAAATTCAATATAGTGGCACAACCTAGGGGCTAAAACATGTAGTAAACTACATTAGGTTTTAAAAGACTAAAACGAAAATAGAGCCTAGACAGACAATAAAATACAACACTGTGTTGCTAAACAACACTGGGTCCGAAAGGGTTACTACTTGAATTCTAAATAATTAATTTGGACTGGGTACGTAGTGTGATTGTCTTTAATATAATTTAAACATTTATTATTCACACCTACAAATATGACACGTATAAAACATCGCTGTTATACAATTAGCCTAACACTTGAATACTTAATAATGGAGTTGGGCAGGGTAAGAAGTATGATAGCTTTAAAATAATTTAAACATGTATTATTCACACCTACCAATATGTAATAAACGTATAATAAGATTTTTTTAACATTAATGTATATTAATATCAAGGTTCGGACCATTTTCAAAGAGGATTTACCTCATGCTGTATTAACGTCTATTTTTGGACCATTTTCTAGGTGGATTTACATCAAGGTGGATTAATATCGAGATTGTATTAACATCACCTACTAATATGTAATAAACGTATAAAACATCACCGTTTTCAAATTAACACTAGAATACTAAATATTAATTTTTTTTTTTTGTTTAACGTCTAACTATTGTGCACACGGGCTAATGCAGACGATGGGATGATTTACAGCGTATGAAAATGCCAAGCCCTCGCCGGGAATCGAACCCGGGTCTTCGGGGTGAAAGCCTAGTACACTATCCACTAGGCCACCGAGGCGGCTAGAATACTAAATAATAGAGTTGGGCTGTGTAAGTAGTATGATGGCCTAAAATAATTTAAACAATTATTATTCACATCTACCAATATGCAATAAACGTATAAAAAGATTTTTTTAACATTAATGTATATTAATAACAACGTTTGGACCATTTTCAAAGAGGATTTGCCTCATGTTGTATTATCATCTAGTTTTGGACCAATGTCTAGGTGGATTTATATCAAGGTGTATTAACATCGAGATTGTATTAACGTCACCTACTAATATGTAATAAACGTATAAAACATCGCCGTTTTACAATTAACACTAGAATACTAATAATGGAGTTGGGCTGGGTAATTAATATGATGACTTAAAAATAATATAAACAAGTATTATTCACACGTACCAATATGTAATAAAGGTATAAAAATATTTTTTTAACATTAATGTACCTATATAAATATCAAGGTTTGGACCATTTTTAAAGAGGATTTACCTGATGCTTTATTAACGTCTATTTTTGGACCATTTTCTAGGTGGATTTATATCAAGTTGGATTATTATCGAGATTGTATTAACATCACCTACTAATATGTAATAAACGTATAAAACATAGCCGTTTTACAATTAACACTAAAATACTAAATAATGAATTTGAGCTGGGTAAGTAGTATGATGGCGTTTAAAATAATTTAAAGATTTATTAATCTCACCTACCGATATGTAAAAAATAGTATAAAACATCGCTGTTATACAATACACTAGAATAATAATAAAATAATAGAATAAAGTTGACTTGGATAAGTAGTATGATGGCGTTTAAAAAAATATAAAAATTTATTAATTACACCTACTAATATATAAGAGACGTATTAAACAACACTGTTATACAATTAGCCTAACACTTCAATATTAAATAATGGATTTGGGCAGGGTAAGTAGTATGATGGCTTAAAATAATTTAAACATTTATTATTAACACCTACCAATATGTAATAAAGGCATAAAACATCGCCGTGTTACAATTAACACTAGAATACTAAATAATGGATTTGGGCAGGGTAAGTAGTATGATGGCGCTTAAAATAATTTAAACATTTATTATTAACACCTACTAATATGTAATAAAGGTATAAAATATCGCCGTGTTACAATTAACACTAGAATACTAAATAATGTAGTTGGACTGGGTAAGTAGTATGATGGCTTAAAATAATTTAAACAAGTATTATTCCACGTGCCAATATGTAATAAACGTATAAATAGATATTTTTTAACATTAAAGTATATTAATATCAAGGTTTGGACCATTTTCAAAGTGGATTTACCTCATGCTGTAATAACATCTAGTTTTGGTTCCATTTTCTAGGTGGATTTATATCAAGGTGTATTAACATCGAGATTGTATTAACATCACCTACTAATATGTAATAAACGTATAAAACATTGCTGTTTAAAATTAACACTTGAATACTAAATAATGAAAATGGGCTGAGTAAGTAGTATGATGGCGTTTGAAATAATATAAAAATTTATTATTTACACCTACCAATATATAATAAACGTATAACACATCGTTGTTATACAATTAACACTTGAATACTAAATAATGAAGTTGAGCTGGGTAAGAAGTATGATGGCTTTACAATAATTTAAACAAGTATTATTCACACTTACCAATATGTAATAAACGTGAAAAATATTTGTTTAACATTAATGTATATTTACATCAAACGTTTGGACCATTTTCAAAGTAATTTACCCCATGTATTATCATCTAGTTTTGGACCATTTTCTAGGTGGATTTATATATAGGTGTAACAACAGTAGGAATGGCAGTAGGGTAAGGCAACCCCTCCATTTACCCTCCCTTCAACCCTTTGCATGTATTTCTGAATTTTTAAGATCCTCCCCAACTCCCACCATCTCACCCTCCCGAGTGTTGTGATTGGTTCTTCCTCCCCTCCGTCGCTTTCCCTCGTGCTGTGATTGGTTGTTATGGACGCACCCCCTTGTGCGGTGGTTGGTTGCCCCTCACCCCTGTCGCTCACCCTCGGCACTTTCTGATTGGTGCACCCCCTCCAGATCGGTTGTGATTGGTTTTTCCCGTGACTGGTTCACGCACCCCTGTGGTTGGTTGCCCCTCCCCTCTAACCCTCTGGCGTAGTAACAACTCATCGCCATTTTACCCCCCAGCAACGTACGCCGGTTGGTCTACACAAAGGTTAGGAAAAAACAATATTTTATGCTTCAATATATTTTTTTATTGTGCAACACCTGCATGCAAACAGGATTTAATGTCAACAAATTATTGCCATCAGGCTAAACGTCTTGCCACCAGTACCGACGTTTAGTACAATTTTTTCCGCATATGCGCAATCGAGCTTGTGAGATAATGAGTTGCACTCGTGCGATATAAATTGTTACGGTCAGCGTCTGCCGCGTGCATACGTAGGAGATAGCAAGGCAAGCGGTCACGTGGTGTACACTCTGTACATATAAGGTCGCACGCGTAGCGAGGAAAGTATTACCGGGCAACATGCCAAAGTGGAGAGAGACGAAGGAATTGAAGAAATACGAAGAAGAGACAGTGGCGCAGATTGCAAGGTATGAAGCAACGTCCTGCAACCTCCAAAACCTGTTGTTGAAAGTATGTAAAATTATACAGTCATATGTTTCAGGGAGGTGAGACGCATAATACGATCTGCTAGGAGCATCGATGGCGGAATAGAGGAGATCAATTTACGTAATATTGTGGTCATCTCGTGTAAAGTAGGTACGGGGACCGAAATATCTGAACACGTGAGCGACTACAGATGGTCACAAAGTTGGCTCGCTCCCTGCAGCTCCGCCAGCGACCTCCTAATGTCCGAGATAGATACACTCTCGGACATGAGCACAGTTTCTCCACACGGTGAAGACCTGGATACATTAGAAAGTATCTTAGAGCAAGGTATAATAAACCAAGGTCTGTGAGGGAAAAATTCAATCACTTTTTGGCATATATTATTTATATTTATTTTTCAAAATTTCCCCCGACAAAACTCAGAACGTTGACGTCGTTCGGGGGCTTTCGAACTAATGGCTGAGTTAGATTGAATTTTTTCCTCACACAAACACACACATACACAAACACAATATAACAATTGGATTGTCCTCTGTGTTCTACGGGGTTGGAACCGTCGAACCTGTGCGGTGAAGCCGTCACAGTCGCCCACATTACAATCCGGGGTAGGCAGAAGGCCTACCCCTTGTGGAAGTAGCTCCAACCATCGCTACTTCCGGTGACTACCACTCCATAACAAAAATGTAGTCCCCCATTTTTTTTTTGAATTTTTATTTATTTAATATTTTTGTAACGATTTACACATTGCTAGGCACAAGATACGTAGTTTAGGGGAGAATTAACTCCACGCCAGTGACCAACACACACACACGTGCGCAGGTTTACAGGAGAACTAACTCCGTGCCAGTGACCAACACACACACACACACACACACACACGTGCGCAGGTTTACAGGAGAACTAACTCCGTGCCATAGACCTACACACACACACACACACACGCCCTAAGCAATGAGTAAATCGAAATAATATTTAGCGCTCCTAAGAGCGCATTTACTTGACGCGTTGTTGTGGTGGGGCAAAACGCACTTTAAATATGTACAAGTATTTTCTGCAATATTAACCGCCTCCGGTAATGCAGACACGTTTGGGTGAAAACGTCTCAAAAACCGCGCCTTTTCCAACCCTTTTGTAAAAATGGTCGAAAAAGGTTTTAAAAGTTCTCTAACGGTATTACTATCAAAAACAACGTTCCCGTCGTACCAATCGATTTGATGGTAACGCGTCTGAAGCCAGCGTGCAGTTTTTCGACTTTTATCGTTAAGATTGTGAAAATCATACGGCGGCTTGAAAACAGTGATGTTGTAAGAAAATCGGCTTACAACGGCTAATTCCTTGACTATGTATTCACCGTCGTTATCTACAAAAGCGTGAAACTCAACAACTGCCCGCTGCATGTTTTTTGAATAAGACTATCTCGTCGTATAATCTATCAGCCTCGGGTAGTGTGCTGGAAACGAGTTTGTCGCTAGCCAGACACTCAATGATGTAGGATATTAAATCCTGTTCTATATAAAGCAACTCGCCGAGTCTGCGCGATACCAGTGGTGCAATATCGCGGAACAGGTTCCACTCGATCGGGGTCAAAGAGATTGCGTGTTTACCCACCCCGCCGTACAACTGGACGTACCGCTTACCGAAAACATTTTTTACAATGACATGGCCTGCACTAAGTGGAAATTTATTGGTAGCTGTCGTGGCAGCGTTGACAGCTGTCGAAATATTTGACAGCTCCACCATCACCTCGTTGAACTGAGAGTGTGTAAAGTAAGTCGAAATTCGACCGGAATGTATCAACACGCCCAACTCATGCGCAGAGTGTTGGAATAGGCCAGTCGCGATAAACTTACTGCATTCGCTGTTGAGAAAATGAACCGATTTCAAATAAATTCCCAACGGTAGGTTAGGCGGGACCACACGTTTAGTAGGAGCACGCTCCACGTCCATCCTCTCTGACGCCATGGCTCATAATGAGCCTGATGAAGCATCACACGTACCTCCCCCCACTCCTAAAAGCCTACTATATTTTTAATTGCCCCCGTAAGTAGAGAGTAGCTCATATATTTATCGTAAAAGATAATACAATAGGCAATGGTATTGGTGGGAAAATTCTCGGAAGCTTCAATTTCCAGTCTCACGTCGACAGGTCCCGACCTGAATGAATCTTTATGCTTCGAACAGTCGATAACAAAGATAGGAGTTTTCTCTGTAAACGTTTTTAAATCGACACACGGGGCCGACTCGCCACCATAATAGGACTGTTGGAATTCACAGAACTTGTGGTAGGCTAGAGCCTTACTACCACGTACGCGTTCGTAAGGGTGAAAATCCGAATTAAGATGAACACGTACATCGCTAATGTTACAGTAATCGAACTCGGAAGCGTCTTTTGCTATATTATTTGACCTGTCTGTTTGAAAGACCAGTGCTATGATCTGAGGCATCTGGTCTATCGTAGCCGTTTTGAGGACCCACGATTCCTGTTTTATGGCCGCCCACCAAGGTCGCACTATAACATCCCACACACGATACGCTATATGCGCTGTGATATTGTTTTGAATTTTTTCAACGTATCAACCTCGTGTTTTCCGTCCACAGTAATGTGATGTAACAACCACGTAATACCGGTAATTACCAGTTCAATCGAAGCCGCATCGGCGCTATAAACAACGTTCAAATCGGAAGCCGATCGCAAGAGTATCAGTTCCTGTTTAACGTTAACCACAATTCTCCTGTAGTCCTCGAAAAAACCCATCAACATTTTTAGAGGAATGAGAACCGAAAATGTGTCACCATCGGGTGACATGTAATTACCAGGTCCCACCCATCCGGCATTCCTAAGGTTGTTTACTCTGTACTCGGGAGTGGAATGTAAGTTTTTAACTGTACTGACTATACCCAATTGCCGTGTACTGTCCACTTCGTTGCCCGCTATCTCGTATCTGATATTGTCAAATAGAAACGCTACTCCGTTGTTAACAAAGTCCACTTTAGCCCTGGAGCCATCTTGTTTTTTCCCAGTCAAAGTACCCTTGATATAAAGCAAACTCTCGTGCGGCAAGGTCATAACATCCTGCTGGTTCACAGGAATCCGAATCTCATCGTTATTTCCGAAAGTAAAAGAGGCGTAAGGTTTGTGGTAATGGTATTCTTTACCGGTTATCGTGTTATCGTAAACCGGTTTTCTTTCCAACGCCAGCATGTCCATTATTTCGAAACAATTTTAAAACCCAGAGACCTGAGAAATCGAATATTTCGCGGTGTTAACACTCTCGTGTTTGACTGTAGACTAACAATAGGCCTGTTATTTTCAGAGTTAAATACAAGACCCATACTACTGTTGACGTCTCTGACGCAAGTGCAGTCTTATCGAAATGGTTTCTTTTCTGAAATCAATCGGATCACCGTTCTGATCCATCAGACTCACGGTAAGGTTATAAATCTTTCTCACGTTGACAGGTAAATATATTACAGTCGACGGTATCTCCACAATCTTATAACCTGGCGCGACCTGGGGATAAAATTCGTGTAGAACGTGACTCTCTTTACCGTTCTTAAATGACCCGGAAACAATGTTACATTCGATCTGAATCACACTCACTCTGATGATGTCTACCGGTAAGTCCGAAACGTGAACCTTTCCGGCCTCTAGAATATTTTTCCGAAAGCCTAATAATTTTCCGACGGAACGATCGCCGCTGAAATCTACAGCTTCCGAACAGTATAATTCCACTTTTAAAGTGTTATTGTTCGGTTTTAACCAAAGCCTAACGCCCGGATTGAGTTTAGACAAAATGTATCTTTCTATGTCTGCAATTTCGTACGACCCTGTAGGTAACCAAACACTTCCGGTCCTAACAAAAGTATAATCACTCTCTTTGTCAACCGTGACGCTTGCTACTTGTGAATCGGAAACGTGAGTTTTTCCGGCTTCTAAAGTGACATGTTTGAAACCGGGTAACCTCCCTATCGAAACATCACTTGTGAAATCCAGGTCCTCGGAACAGTATACTTCCACTTTCAATTCCGTGTTATGTTTCAAGGAAAATTTAATTTTCGACGCGAGTTTAGATGTAATTAGTTTTTCAACGTCTGCGATGCTATAGGACCCTGCGGGCAGTGTCAAAGTCACCTGCCGTATTATACGAAATTCGTCATTATCCTCCTGTTTAATATTCGGAATAGAATTATAAGTGGATAAATCGATCAGACCCATTTCCCATAGACCGTTCGACGCATCGATCGGTGGGAAAAAGTCACACGATAGCGTTGAACTGTTTCCGGTTAAACTGATGCTCATGACGTCAGAAACTTTAGACACAGATGTCCGCAAATGACTGAGTTGTCACGCTGATAACACCTGTAATTATAGTGAACTTTAGCATTCTGTCCGAAATATCTAATCAATTCTACGGGTGGTCTTAGATTTCCAAAACTATCGAAATATTCTTTAAAATTCCCTTTTTTCTTATAACAAACCCAATGAGTACCGTCACCAGACATGCTGTCCAGGTTTACGATCGCCGATTCGTTTTTCCGTGGCCCCAGAAGAGGTAGAGCGTCTCTCATAAAAACCCCTCTGAACGAGGGTACTCCCAAAGCTTTAGCATAACCTACCAATTCAATGTTTGTCAGAGGTCTAATCGGAATCGATTGGATCAAATTTTTTTTTTTTTTTTTACATTTCAACCCCTTTCCGCTACCCTCCTTCTTTCGAGTATATCCACGTCTGAAAGACAGTATTCGAATATTTCCTTTTGGAAATGGTACTCATTGCGCACTTGTTCGTCGTACCATTTCAAAAACTCTCTATGGTTTTTGTCAAACATGGAGTCTGGACAGTAGTATTCTTTCGACGGAATAGGACCTACGTACGTTTGATTGGCTAGCGTATTGAACAAGTGCGGAAAGTAACCTTTCTTTTTCTCGGGAGGTAAATCGAAAGCTTTAGGGAGTTTGGACAGAGCCATTGGCATGTAATTTAGAGAGTCTATGAACCGGATGTTGTCCAACTGCATTAGGATGACCTTGGTGCCTCGTGTAATCAATGTGGGGATGAATTTTGTTTCTTCGAGAACGTATTTGAGCAGAAACTGGAAATCGAACGCTTGACCGTTGTGCGCAATGACGCACACTTTTTTGAACCGTTTGCGCACGTCCATTACGTGTTTCATGAAACCGTCTACAGGGTCTTTTGTAAAGACTATCGTTCGGTTCTCTCATTGGGAACAGTTTACCATGTTTATGCATTTCCAACAGTATTGCTGGGAGATGCACAAATTCACGCGATGCAGGTGGGCTGTGTCGAGCGTTTCGTCCTGACGCGTCTCAAAGTCAAAGAAAATGAACAGATAATCTGTGGTTACCGGTTTTTGGGTGTTGACTCTCATGTAACAAAAATGTCCTGTCTGTCTGTATTCGTTACACAATTTACAATATATTTCACCGCACACGTGGGCGGATTTGCGTGTTTTCGTTAATATCAACTTGTTACAATTTGGGCATTCCTTTACGGACTGACAAACGTTTCCAGTGTGCGCGATAAAACAATTTTTGTTTTTAAATTGACGATTACAGTCACCGCAATAGATGGCTCTGTCGTCTTTAATACACGGCGGAGATCGCTTACACGAGTTGCACTGTGCAGAACATCTGTGCCTTTCTCGGTGGTCAAAAGGGGTGTGGCAGGTTTCGCAATAATAATTGCATGCGAAAGCGGCCGTCAAACTGGTAATTACGTTAAAGTGCCCTTGATGGAATAATAAATTTATCTTGTAGCGTGCGTTCTGTACGTCGCCCTCAAAGTATATATCGCGCCCGCGGTTTATAATTGTATACTGTAATCTTGTACTCGGCGAGAAATTTTTGAAATTTTGCAATTCCACCACCCCGGCGCTTGCGTCTCCGATTTCAACACCAGCGTCGGTCATCAGTTGTCGAGCCCTAAGAGTCTGTCGTTTGCGTCTATCTTTTCTCACGGCTTGGTACTCGGGGTCTTTGTCTGCATGCGCTTTGCCTACTACGAGTGAGCACGGTAGGCACAAGGAGTCGGTGTTTTTAATCACTACAATCCCCTTCCTACTGTGGCACTCTTCGGCATAATTATTGTAAAGTCCTGGTCTCACACGTCCGCGACCGACTGGAACTTTAACTTTAGTGCACTCTACTTTAAACGTGTCGCTGGACGTAAAGCTTTCGGTGTTACTCTGTATTATCCCCCCGAAAATGTGCCAGAGTATTTCGGCTGTTATTTCCGGAGCAGGCTTAAACGCTACATAGCCGGGGTCTCGATTTTTAAAATTTAAACTAGTTAGTGTAAACCCCAGATGGTCTTGTTCGGACGTCTCGTTGGTCATAGTCTCTACAATTTCAGTCAAACCATTTTTGATCCATTCAATTTCGTCCTCACCTTCGAGCGGTAAATTGAACTTGAAGGTAACTTTTGTTCCGTGTAACCGGAACTTTTTCACGTAGGTTTCTACTTTCGATACGACGTGCACGGACATTTTGCAACTGGCCACGTACGTTTGTTTTAAAATTACCAATCGACTTATAAGAACTTTAGCTAAATATATGAAAGAGAGTAATAAAAAAAAGTACTTACAGTTTGGTGGTGCTTATTTGACAACATGTGACAAAATGGTTCGTTCGTAAGCTACCGATTGTTTTTATGTTTTCCGCGTACTGACTTGGGAGACTACTTGTCTGGTTACGTCACGAGGTCAGCGAGCGCCGCCGAGTCGATAGCCTTGGCATTAATTTATTATCTGGCTGGCCTTGTATTGTGCAATTTTTGCACCGGCCCTTTTCCGTGGGAGACTACTTGTCTGGTTGCGTCAGCGAGCGCCGCCGAGTCGATAGCCTTGGCATTTAGATTAATTTATTATCTGGCTGGCCTTGTATGGTGCAATTTTTGCACCGGCCCTTTTCCGTGGGGCCCTTTTCCTACTTGTCTGGTAGCGTCAGCGAGCGCCGCCGAGTCGATAACATCGGCATTAATGGCCTTCTCTGGTGCAATTTTTGCACGGGCCCTATCAATTAGCCGTAGAATGCGGTGCGGATTTTGCACCAATGGTTTTTGCATTGCTTGACCTTCCTACGTACTTTCACTCTTGGCGTTGATTGTATATATATACTCGCTCTGTACCTGGGAATGTATCATTGTTTTGTACGTCATCGTATACACCACATCTTTCTACAAGCTGTAGTGCTGTGTCGTCGTGTCTCTTTGTAAGTATGTATCCGTCAAAGACCGTATTTGAACGATTTAATGCTATTAATCCGGTTGAAACTGTTCCGATTAAGAGTTTAAAAATTGGAGTACCGTTTACAATTTTAGATGTACGAATGGTGCCTACCAAATTTGGGACTTCGGTCCTAGTTGAATTTATAAATAAGGATGGTACTATCAATAATACTTTCCTCCCGAGACGTTACGCGGATGTTTTTTCGATAACAGAGTTACATGACTTAGTTTCTAAACGGTTGACAGTGACTGAGCATTTTGCTCAGTCTGTCAGACTGCGTATAGATTAAACAGTTTTACAGTCAATGCTTGCGTGTGTGTGTGTGTGTGTGTAGGTCAATGGCACGGAGTTAGTTCTCCTATAAACCTGCGCACGTGTGTGTGTGTGTTGGTCACTGGCAAGGAGTTAATTCTCCTCTAAACTACGTATGTTGTGCCTAGCAATGTGTAAATCGTTACAAAAAAATTAAATAAATAAAAATCCAAAAAAATGGGGACTACATTTTTGTTATGGAGTAGTAGTCACCGGAAGTAGCGATGGTTGGAGCTACTTCCACAAGGCAGAAGGCCTTTTACAGTCAATGCTTGCGTGTGTGTGTGTTTTTTCAAAATTTTTGATTATTTTTGTACAGATCCTGTCATATTACTCGCTCTCTCTCTCTCATGGAATTTCTTTTTCGTCAGACTCCTGTTTTAAATAACATTTTTAAATACTTAAATTTATCTGATCGGATGATCTTTGCTTATGTGTTACATGAGATGGATCATCTATTTTTGGTTACTAAACGCAGAGGCGATCAGTTTGCTGTAAATGAGATTTTAACTTTATATGCGGATTGTCTTTCGGAAAATGTGTTTGAATTGTTAAGCGAGGCTGAATGGGGTCACTTATCGTCTAGTTTTTATCTTCCTATTCACCGTATACGCGCTTATAAGCATAAAATAAACTGGAATAGAGTATGTGTTTGCCACAATCTATCGGAGGATATTATTGAGGAGTTTGAGTCTCTGGTAGAGTGGAAATCCGTATGTATACTCCAGCGACTTTCGGAAACTTTTTTAAGAAAATTTCATTATAGGCTCGACTGGTCTGCTGTTTGCACGTATCAAGTGCTATCTGAAAGTTTCATTAGAGACTTTCAGTTGCAGGTGGACTGGGAGGCTGTGTGTTGTTTTCAAAATTATCCGTCGATTTTTAAAGAATTTGATTCCAAGGTCGACTGGATGTATGTCTCTACGTGCCAAGTGTTGTCCGAGGATTTCATACGTGAATATCATTCCATGGTCTTCTGGACAGCGATATCTAAGCAACAATTATTATCCGAGGATTTTATAAGGGAGTTTCAGTATAAAGTCGACTGGTCTATGATACCTGCTTATCAGCCACTGTCGGTCGACTTTATACTAGAATTTTTGACGTCATTGATTTGTCGCTAGTTCCCTAATCACGTTAAATGCGTTAATAAGCCGTAGTTTTCGTGGGAGAGGAGAGGGTCAGTAATTGCACGTGGAAGACGCCGTGGAGGACGATGCATACTACCTCTTTTATAGGTTGTCTTTGTTTTCACACGACACAGTGCTATTGTTTCCATCATGGACGACAGTGAAACACGTGTAAGTATATCTTCTTTTACCGCTTTACTCTCTCTCTGTCTTTCCATCCTCGTTTTTTCTATATTATTGTTTTTTTATTTAGAACAATGCATCGCCTACTCCATCTACAGCTTCCACGGCCTCTACTATTGTTATTGGAGAGGATACGTCTCAGAACGTAGGGACCAGTGGCAACAGGGGGCAGACCAGGGGAGACGACAGCAGGTTGCCACATCATTTTCTCAAACGTTTACTAGCGTTTGAGCGACGGCATAGAATACGATCTTCTGTATTTCTTTTGTGTGTGTGTGTGTGTGTGTTTGGATTTTCCGTAGAGTTTTCTGGTTTTTTAATTATTTTTTCTTTATTTTTAGTGTCTTCATTGTAACCGGACGTATTCGTACGACGACTTGCCGTCAACCAGAGTCGGACGTCGAGTGCTCAAGAACCTTATTCGCGGATTGCGGCATAGCGTAAGCGATTTGGTTACGGCGTACTCATGTACTCCGGTGCTTGTGAGTAGAAGTTTTACCGTGCAGTCTATACGGATGGTGGCGCTTCAGATATTACAACACCTACGCAGTGGCATCAGTCGACTGCACCAATACGGACTGACTCCATTGAACGTCCCAAACCCACTGTGTTCCTGTCGTTCCCCTACAACGTGCAACGCATGGCCTCCTGCTGCTTGTTGCCCTGTTTGTCTCGTCCATCTCAGGATCACGCGCTGTTCCCGTGTGGGCACGTTCTATGCCAAGATTGCTCAGAACAATTGCGTAGATGTCCTGTCTGCAGGACCTGGATTGTTGGAACATGCAAATTATTTTTTTGAAACTCATGTGTCTTTTTTTTCACACACACGCAAGCATTGTCTCTTTTTTATTGTGCACCATTTCTTTTAATGTCAATATATTTTCACACGAGGCAGATTTCTTTTGTCCCGTTCTCTACGGTTACGTATTTCTGTTTCAGCAATTAAACACCTGTCATGCCTGGTTACTGTTGTGAGCTGAAATGTTTCGTGGCACCCAGTTGTCAAGTGGACGTCTTGCATGTAGAATATGCAACTGTTTTTCCTTCTGCCATTGCTTATGTAAATCGGCCCAAAAGTGGAACATGAAGCTTACTATTTGTAGGACCAAGTTCAGCGGATACGCGTGCTGTAGCAAAATGTGCACAAGGTTTACATTTGAGGAATTGGTCAACTGCAGTACATGCGGAGAGGATTTTTGTATATGCGTTTTGAAAAATTGTACTACACGTCGGTACTGGTAGCAAGACGTTTAGCCTGATGGCAATAATTTGTTGACATTAAATCCTGTTTACATGCAGGTGTTGCACAATAAAAAAGTATTGAAGCATAAAATATTGTTTTTTCCTAACCTTTGTGTAGACCAACCGGCGTACGTTGCTGGAGGGTAAGATGGCGACGACATAATGGCGATGAATTGTTACTACGACAGAGGGTTAGCGGGGAGGGGCAACCAACCACAGGGGTGCGTGAACCAGGGAAAGCGGTGGAAGAAAAACCAATCACAACCGATCTGGAGGGGGTGCACCAATCAGAACGTGCCGAGGGTGAGCGACAGGGGTGAGGGGCAACCAACCACCGCACAAGGGGGTGCGTCCATAAGAACCAACCGTTGCACGAGGGAAAGCGACGGAGGGGAGGAAGAACCAATCACAACACTCGGGAGGGTGAGATGGTGGGGGTTGGGGAGGATCTTAAAAATTCAGAAATACATGCAAAGGGTTGAAGGGAGGGTAAATGGAGGGGTTGCCTTACTCTACTGCCATTCCTACTAACAACATGATTTACTAATATGTAATAAACGTATAAAAACATCGTTGTTATACAAATAACACTTGAATACTGAATAATGAAGTTGGGCTGAGTAAGTAGTATGATGGAGTTTTAAATAATTTAAACATTTATTAATCACACCTACACATTTATAATACACGTATAAAACATCGTTGTTATACAATTAATACGTTAATACTAAATAATGGATTTGGGCTGGGTAAGTAGCATGATGGTTTTAAAATAAGTTAAACATTTATTTATCACACCTACACATTTATAATACATGTATAATACATCGCTGTTATACAATTAACACTTTAATAATAATTAATGAAGTTGGGCTAGGTAAGTAGTATGATGGCGTTTAAAATCATTTAAACATTTATTATTCACACTTACCAGTATATAATAAACGAATAAAACATCGCTGTTATACAATTAACATTTGAATACTAAATAATGAAGTTAGGTGGGTAAGTGGTATGATGACGTTAAATATAATTTAAACATTTATTATTCACACCTACAAATATATAAGAAACGTATAAAAACATCGCTGTTATACAATTAACACGAATAATAAATAATTATGTTGGTCTGGGTAAGTAGTATAATGGCGTTTAAAATAATTTAATTCACACCTACAAATATATAATCAGCGTATAAACAGATTTTTTTATATTTATATATATATTACATCGTTTGGTCCATTTTCCAAATGTGTATTAGTATCGAGGTTTGGACCATCGTCTATTTTGGACTATTTTCTAATCGATGTTTGGACCATATTCTAAAGGTGTAAATACATTGCCGTTTGGACCATCTTCTATTTGGACTATTTTCTAATCGATGTTTGGACCATTTTCTTAAGGTGTAAATACATTGACGTTTGGACCATCGTCTTTTTGGACTATTGTCTAATAGTGTAGGCTATTACCATCTAGTTTTGGACCGTTTTCTAGGTGAATTTATATCAAGGTGTATTAATGTCAAGATTTTATTAACATCACCTACTAATATGTAATAATCGTATTAATTATCCCTGTTACACAATTAACACTAGTATACTAAATAATGATATTGGGCTGGGTAAGTAATATGATGGTTTAAAATAATATGAACTTTTTTACACACCTATCAATATGTAATAATGGTAATGATTATCCCTGTTATACAATTAACACGAATACTAAATAATGAATTTGGGCTGGGTAAGTAATATGATGGTTTAAATAATGTGAGCATTTTTCACACCTATAAATATATAACAATCGTATAAATTATCCCTGTTATACAATTAACACAAATACTGAATAATGAATTTGGGCTGGGTAAGTAGTATGATGGTTTAAAATAATTTATACATTTATTATTCACACCTACAAATATTTAATAAACGAATAAACATCGCTGTTTTACAATTAACACTGGAATATAAATAATGGACTTGGGCTGGGTAAGTAGTATGATGGCTTTAAAATAATTTTAAAATGTATTATTCACGTCTACCAATATGTAATAAACGTATAAAAAGTTTTTTTACCGTTAATGAATATTAACATCAAGGTTTGGACCATTTTCTATGTGTATTTACCTCATCCTGTATTATCATCTAGTTTTGGACCATTTTCTAGGTGGATTTATATCAAGGAGTATTAACATCGAGATTGTATTAACATCACCTACTAATACATTACTGTTATAAAATTAACACTTGAATACTAAATAATGAAGTTGGGCTGGGTAAGTAGTATGATAGCGTTTAAAATAATTTTAACATTTATTATTCACACCTACCAATATATAATAAACGAATAAAACATCGCTGTTATACAATTAACATTTGAATACTAAATAATGAAGTTGGGCTGGTTAAGTGGTATGATGGCGTTAAAAATAATTTAACATTTATTAATCACACCTACAAATATATAAGAAACGTATAAAACATCGCTGTTATATAATTAACACTTGAATAAAAAAATAATTATGTTGGCCTGGGTAAGTAGTATAATGGCGTTTAAAATAATTTAATTCACACCTACGAATATATAAAGAGCGTATAATATATATTCAGCGTACAAACAGATTTTTTTTATATTTATATATATTACATCAGTTGGTCAATCTTCTAAATGTGTATTAGCATTGAGGTTTGGACCATCGTCTATTTTGGACTATTTTCTAATCTATGTTTGGACCATATTCTAAAAGTGTAAATACATTGTCGTTTGGACCATCGTCTTTTTGGGCTATTTTCTAATCGGTGTTTGGACCATTTTCTAAAAGGATATTTACATTGAGGTTTGGACCATCGTCTTTTGGACTATTTTCTAAAATTGTGTTAATATCGAGGTTTGGACCATCGTCTATGTGGACTATTTTCATGCATCCCTATATGATAATGTACAGTTATATAAATTATTGGTTATTTTCAGACACAAATGTTGTTAGCGAAGTTACTTGTTGCAGTAAGCACAAGCCTTGACTTGGCTGGCGGTGAGTGGTTTGTCATTTCTGATATAGTTCAATAAAGTTAATTTTTGTGTCATATTTAACATTATGCAAAATTAATGGTTCTAATATTTATGTATTTTTGTATATTAGAAAACGAATTCAGCCCTCAGCCCTCGGTAGGATTAAGGATGTTCAGCTTTCCTATAGCGTGTAGAAAACTTTATAGTTGACAAAGATTAAGTAGAAAAGCTTTAATGTCTGAAGTTTGAATAAATTAAGTTGTAGAAGAATAACTCTAGCGGTAAAAGTTCTTCTTGTAGTAGTGTAGATCGGAAGTTACACTACTTCCGGAAGTTACACTACTTAAAAATTAGAAGTTCTTGTCTAATGAAGAATGGAAATTTTAATATGTGTACACTTTGTCACTTACTAACATTGGGGAGGGGTCCTGAACCGAGGTTTGGAGCATCGTCTATGTGGACCATTTTCATGCATCCCCAAACTTCGATTAGAAAAAAATCTACTCAGACTTACATTATATGTTATTGGTAGGTGTGAATATTAAATTAATTAAACACATCATATTACTTACCCAGCCCAACTTCATTATTTAATATTCTAGTGTTAATTGTATAACAGCGATGTTTTATACGTTTATTACATATTATTACATGATGTTAATACACCTATATATAAATCCACCTCGAAAATGGTCCAAAACTAGATGTTAATACACCATGAAGTAAAGCCACTTTGAAACTGGTCCAAATGTTGATGTTAACATACATTAATGTTAAGAAAATATTTTATACGTTTATTGCATATTGGTAGGTGTGAATACATGTTTAAATTATTTTAAAGCCATCATGCCACTTGCCAGACCAACTTCTTTATTTAGTATTCAAATGGTAATTGTATAACAGCGATGTTTTATACGTTTATTATAAACTAGCTGTTACCCGTTGCGGCTTTGCCTGCAATTATAATGTAAGCAATAAAATTTATAGTCAATTTTCAAAATCAGAATAGGTCATTTCATTTTAATATATTGCTATATACAATATTATATGATTTATGGTCATGTCATATTTTAATAAAATACAGTATTATTAAAAAGTCATTATTATACAATTAAACTGGAATAGTATTGTGTTTATCTCAGATACCTAAAACGTGTTCACACCAAATGTAATCTCATTTGGTCCAGTAGTTAAAGTGTATTTGAATAACAAACAAATAAACAAAAACAAACATTCAGAAATATAATATGATTAGCTGTTACCCGTCACGGCTTTGCCCGCAATCATAATATACATTATAGATCATGCATTTCCGTGTTAGGACCAACAACCGTGTTAGTTAAGTTTTCGAGTACTCTTTAAAAAAAATAAGGTTTTTTCCTGCAGCACTGTTTAACCCAACAACCGTGTCAGTTAGGTTTGGAGTACTCTTTTAAAAAATAAATTAAGGTTTTATAATGCTTCACCGTGTTAGGCCTAACAACCATATTAGTTTGCTAATGGAGTATTCTGTAAAAAAAATATAAAGTTTTTTCACGCATCACTATGTTAGGCCTAACAACCGTGTCAGGATATGTAGCCTAGTATATTTTAAAAAAATGTAAAGGTTTTTTGACGCATCATTGTGATAGGTCCAACAATCGTGTCTTGATATGTAGTACTCTTTAAAAAAAATAAAGGTTTTTTCACGCATCACCGTGTTAGTTAAGTTATGGAGTACTCTTTAAAAAAAAATATAAAGTTTTTTCCATGCATAACCATATTAGGCCCAACAAACGTGTCAGTTAGGTTATGGAGTACTCTTTTGAAAAAAAATAAATAAATGTTCTTTTAATGCATCACCGTGTTAGGCCTAACAACTATGTTAGTTAGCTTATGGAGTATTCTTTAAAAAAATATAAAGATTTATCACACATCACTATGCTAGGCCTGACAACCGTGTCAGTTAAGCTTTGGAAACTCTTTAAAAAATAAAGGTTTTTTTCACACATCACAATGATAGGCCCTACAATCATATCAGTTAGGATATGTAGTATTCTTTAAAAAAATATAAAAGTGTTTTACACATCACCGTGATAGGCCTAATAACCGTGTCAGTTAATATACTTAGTATTCTTTTAAAAATTTTAAAGATTTTTTAACACATTACCGTGATAGGCCTAACATCCGTGTCAGTTAGGATATGCAGTATTCTTTAAAAAAATATAAAGATTTTTTACGCATCACCGTGTTTGGCCTAACAACCGTGACAGTTAGAATATGTAGCCAAATAATCCTTAAAAAAATATAAAGGTTTTTTCACGAATCACCGTGTTAGGTCTAACAACCGTGTCACTTAGGTTATGAACTATTCTTTTAAAAAATGGGTTTCCTATCACCCAAACACGTGTTAGTCGTATTTTTATTGTTTTACTGATATGTAGATCAGTAAAACATTAAAAATACGTCTAAAATCAGTACAACACGGTACCGATTTTCGCCGGTAGCAATTTTGAGGTTATGTTGGTCACTTTTATTTTCGATTTTTATCCTGCTTTCATATTTTGGATTTTTGCTTTTGGGCACATAATAAAGCATTTTAGTAAGAAAAATATCGAAAACTCCAATAGATGCTGCACTGCATATTTACCATTTTTTCATATAATGTAATTACAAAAATATATATACCACCTTACAAATAAAGTGTCCTAATAAAATTGTATGTAATATATATATTCTGCACTCTGCTTTTAAAACATTGAATAGTCTTAAATGAAAATTACCAGATTCTGATTATTAGATGAAAATGTAACATTAAAACAATAATTTTGCAATAAATAAAACATAGATTAAGATTTTAAAATGGGATTAGATCTATGTCCATCTCAGGTGCCTAAATCTCATGTTCAGTAAACAGTAATTAAACCTAACTATAGTTAACAGATGCTACAAAACTAAAAACTGATAATTATTTTGGGCTGGGTAAGTAGTATAATGACGTTTTGTAAAACGGGAATAGGCCTATATGTATCTCTGATACTTAAACCATATACGTACCAAATTTCATCTCAATTGGTCCAGTGGTTAAAGCGTTATTGAATAACAAACAAACAAACAAACTCACAAACTTTCAGAAATATAATATGAATTAGATGTGTAGGTGTGATTAATAAATGTTTAAATTATTTAAAGCCGTCATACTACTTACCCATCCAAACTTCATTATTTAGTAATCAAGTGTTAATTGTATAACAGCGATGTTTTATACGTTTCTTATGTATTTGTAGGTGTGAATAACAAATGTTTGAATTATTTTAAACGCCATCATACTACTTACCCAGGTCAACTTCATTATTTAGTATTCAAGTGTCAATTTTATAAGAGTGACATGTTATACATATTGGTAGTTGTAAAGTTATTTTACAGGCCATTATACTACTTACCCAGCCTAACTTAAGTATTTAGTATTCAAGTGTAAATTGTACAATAGTGATATTTTTACGGTTATTACATATTGGTACAGATTATGGTAGCATATAGCAACTGTCACGTCGTAATTCATGGTAAAAGTTGTAGTGGGATATTGCAATATTAAACTTGAATATCAAAAGGCATAACATTTTAGACACTAGATTATTTACTACAAAGAAATAGTTTGGTTTAATCATAAAAAAAAAAAAAAAGTATAGAATTGTCTAACCCAAATGGAAGAAAATGTTAGGTCAAAGAAATACAGCACATAATGAGTTTATGCGGGTCACATACATTCGATTTTCATCATACTGTTCTTTTGCTTTTTAGAATGTAATGAGGAGTTTTAATGAAAAATGTTCAAAAAGGAGTTATATTCTATATTACCCCTACCTTGTAACACAAGGTTTCTGTACTCCATCATTAAAGTTAAATACTGCTAATAAGTCAATACAAAAAAACATTTTTTATTCTAGTATGGGACATTTTTAGTTACATCACACTAATAAGAACACTGTGACCAAATGAATAGAAAAAGAAATTTTGAGGTTAGGTGAGCCACATATTTCGATTTTCATCGTACTTAGTACTTTTGCTTTTAATCTTGTAATAAGGCGTTTTAGTGAAAAATTACCAAAAGATATTCCATATTTACCTACCTTGTAACCAAATTACACAAAGACCAGAATTACGACATTGAGAGCTGCTGTAAATCTTATAAGAAGATTTAAAAAATTAAAAGCTGTTTATAACATTCAATAAACAAAAGAAATATATTTTTCATTCTAAATTATTCCCCAAATAGAATAATTTGAGTTACATCACACAAATGAGAACACTATTACCAAAAAAATTGCAGTTCTAACAAAAAAACTTCTTAAATTGGAAAAAATCTTGATTGCATTTTTTTTATGATAATCAATGTGAACATAATTTTACAATTCACAATGGAGTTGCAACGTACTTACCTTCTATTTCAGTGTTAACCATATATTATTTCGTTTTAACAAAATTATTTTATTTAAAATAATAAAATATATTTACCTATTTGGTTAACATACAAGTCAATTAACCATTTACATTAGTAATTATGAGCATTCTATATTTTCAATGTTGATGTAGAACATGGATATTCACAAAGCATGTTTATTTATAATGGGTCATTCTTTTTTTTCATTTAGGAAATTTTTCAAGTATTAATTACTTTGAAAATACAGAAACATGTTAGAATTTTAAATGGTAGCAATCTGCAAATCTGTAGCATAAATGATTTAAAATGAATTATCATCAATGCAAATCGGTAGAAAAAATACACAAAAAAGCCAGAAAATGTTTTTATTGATAATATAGGCTATACAATCACACACACACGCGCGCACGCGCGCGCACGCGCGCACACACACACACACACACACACACACACACACACACACATACACACTCACACGCACGCACGCACACACACACACACACACACACACACACACACACACACACACACACACACACACACACACACACACACACACACCTACCTACCTGCTTCTTTATAAACTTCCACAGGATAATTGTAATTTTTACTTATAATGCCACTTATAACACAAGCCTGAAAAGAAAGAAAATAAAGAGGAAGTTTTTGACTTTTAATACATCAAAGAAAAGAATATCAAATAACAACAATATAAAATGTAAATATTAGAGAAATATTTAAACAATAAAACATATTATAAATAAGTACATGTACACATTCTTTATTGTGTTGTATTATTAATTATAAGCAGGAGGCTATATTAATTTATTCTATTTTGGCTAATACATTTTATAATTAGTATTACCATAAAAATAATTTGAAACAGTATCAACTTTCTTATCCATAATTCAATGACCTGACCACTAGCTCACCACTGTAAAAAAGTGTACAAAGTGAAAAGGTATACTTTCACAATTATATTAAGAAATTACAAAATAATCTGCAACTTAATTATAACTATAATAAAAACGACATAATTATAAATAAAAAAATCCTTTAAAACTTATCATTTATAACAACTATATCTATCTCGCTTTGGTTGTAAAACGAGCATCACATGAACCTTTCATATAACTGTTAAAGGCGTCTAATATCAAATCACGTAAACTAAATCTAATCTCGTATCAGTTCTGATACGATCAACTATATCTATCTCGCTTTGGTTGTAAAACGATCATCACATCAGCCTTTCATATAACTGTTAAAGGCGTCTAATATCAAATGACGTAAACTAAATCTAATCTATTATCAGTTCTGACACGATCAACTATATCTATCTCACTTTGATTGTAAAACGAGCATCACATCAGACTTTCATATAACTGTTAAAGGCGTCTAATATCAAATGACGTAAACTAAATCTAATCTAGTATCAGTTCTGACACGATCAACTATATCTATCTCACTTTGATTGTAAAACGAGCATCACATCAGACTTTCATATAACTGTTAAAGGCGTCTAATATCAAATGACGTAAACTAAATCTAATCTCGTATCAGTTCTGACACGATCAACTATATCTATCTTGCTTTGGTTGTAAAACGAGCATCACATCATCCTTTCATATAACTGTTAAAGGCGTCTAATATCAAATGACGTAAACTAAATCTAATCTATTATCAGTTCTGACACGATCAACTATATCTATCTCACTTTGATTGTAAAACGAGCATCACATCAGACTTTCATATAACTGTTAAAGGCGTCTAATATCAAATGACGTAAACTAAATCTAATCTAGTATCAGTTCTGACACGATCAACTATATCTATCTCACTTTGATTGTAAAACGAGCATCACATCAGACTTTCATATAACTGTTAAAGGCGTCTAATATCAAATGACGTAAACTAAATCTAATCTCGTATCAGTTCTGACACGATCAACTATATCTATCTTGCTTTGGTTGTAAAACGAGCATCACATCTGCCTTTCATATAACTGTTAAAGGCGTCTAATATCAAATGACGTAAACTAAATCTAATCTAGTATCAGTTCTGATACGATCAACTATATCTATCTCACTTTGGTTGTAAAACGAGCATCACATCTGCCTTTGATATAACTGTTAAAGGCGTCTAATATCAAATGACGTAAACTAAATCTAATCTCGTATCAGTTCTGACACTGTGGTCTGAGGTGCAGCTAAAAGTTATTTAAACAATGTGTTTACGAGGATTGATAAATCTCTGAATTGGATAAGTAGTATTACCCATGTATAAATTAGGAATAACATAATAACAAAACATAAATATAACTTATTATAAATTGCAATATAATTCAAGTTTACAAAAAAATGCTTCGTCTTCTCTTTCGGCTTTTATCTTGTACAACAGGCTTCTGTGCTTCGAAAAATGTCTTCTACTAACCCTCTGTTGTTCCGTATGCAGAACTCCCTTAGCACTTTCACGACGATGGCCGTTGTTACACGTCATAACATTTTGTGTTACGGTAATTTTCATGAAAACTGAACTGTATGAGTACTTTTTTACTTAAAAATGTAATAGTATGTGTCTATATAACATTTTAGGTAGTATTCAAATGGAAAAAAATCTTTATTTTGTATATTGTAAAGGCTATGTTAATGCGCAACTTGTGGCACACGACCCCTATTTGCAAGTCATTGCTACAATAGTGTAGTGCGTCCCTGGTGGCACACAGTTACTGATCCGTAGACACATAATTATTCTAGTAAAAGACACTATTAATTTTATGATTTCTTCTTTGATGTCTTTGTGATATAATTGTCAATAAATTGATGTTTTCATTTCAAATATTCTTTCATTTTAGTATACCAATGTAGGTCTTCAAGATAAAGGAGAAGAATCATTAGGCCAAAATATAATATTACTTCTCTCTATTTGTTTCACCCAACTTTGGGGTACACTAAATCAATCACTTTTTAATGTTCTGTGCCTTCCTCGTAGCACAGTATTGCTTCATTCCTTGTGATCTTGCATTTCTTTCTTCGTCAGAGATTTGGATCGTTCGCTTGGATTTGACTTTGCATTGGAACCGTTGCTTCTTGTCCTTGGTTATTGTTTTGGCTGTTCTGTCCATGAGCATAGTGTCAGTGATCTGAAGTTCTGTTATGTCTTTCTCCGTTTCTCTAGACCAAAGTGGTTTTGCTCTTCTACTGCGACAGAAGTCAAATATTTTTTTGGTTAGTCTATTCTTGTCCATTCGGAGGATGTGCCCGTAAAAATCAATTCTCGTTTTTCTTATTGTGTCTAATAGTGTTTCAGTTTTTTGGTAAAGAGTTTCATTCCTGATGTGGATCACTTGGTATTTACGGAATTTGGGGCCTAAGATTTTTTTGTAATATCTTTCTTTCTTTGATCTCCAGCCTTTCAAGTTGGCCCTGGTTTGTGAGAGATAATGTTTCAGCTGCATATAAAGCTTCTGGTTTAATTACCTTATGATAATGCCTTATCTTTGTATTCCAGGAGAGGGACTTCTTGTTGTATGTGTCTTTGGTAAGTTGGAAGGCTAATTCAACTTTATTTCTCCTAGATTCCATAGCTTTTTTCTCTAGGGCGTTCCATCTGATCCATTCCCCAACGTATTTGCATTCTCTGACTATCTCAATATATTGTTCTCCCACTTAAAGCTTTTTTGGTGGTTTTTGTATGTTTGTCAATATTTTAGTCTTTTCAAATGAAAATTTGAGACCCATTTTTAACGCTTGCTTCTGGAGTACAAGAGTCTGTTCCTTAGCTTCTTCAATGTCTCAGTTAGTAAGGCCATGTCATCAGCAAAAGAAAAACAATTAACCTTAATGCCTTTGTTCTTAGTTCCTAGTCTGATTCCACTAAGCTTATTCAAGTTTCACTCTCGAACCTTTTTTTCTATAACACAATTAAATGGAGAGAGTCCATCTCATTGTTGAACTCCTGTTTTATTCTCAAAAGGGGTTGAAAGGTCTCCCATGAATAGAACTTTGGAGAATATATTGATTAATGTTTCTCTGATAAGATTTGTGGTTTTGTTATCAAGGTCTAGTAGTAGGATTCCCGTCGCTTTGGCCCAAATATGGCGGCCACTGATGTGTGCGCGCAGCGGTCTCGCTGAGGACGCACGCAGCTGTGGCGCACACAGTTGTCTCGCTGACGTGATGGAAGCGAAATTCGCATGTTTTGTGCGTGTTGTCCTCACGATGTCGTCGGCGCGCGCCCGCAGCCATCGTGGTAGTGCCTAGCCCGCCCTGAGACGGTGGATAGTGCGTTATATAAACATATAAAGTACTTCATTCTATGGCCGCCGTCATCGTGTTACGTGCCTAGCCCGCCCTGAGACGGTGGATAGTGCGTTATATAAACATATAAAGTACTTCATTCTATGGCCGCCGCCATCGTGTTACGTGCCCCGGGCCTGTGGATAGTGCGTCATACTCCATTCTATGGCGGCCGCCATCGTGTTACGTGCCCCGGGCCTGTGGATAGTGTGTTATATAAACATATAAATAATGTCAATCTATGACCTCTCTCTCTCTCTCTCTCTCTCTCTCTCTCTCTCTCTCTCTCTAGCCACCTCCGCCATCGTGTTACGTGCCCCGGGCCTGTGGATAGTGAGTTATATAAACATATGAAGTAAGTCTATCAATGATCTCTCTCTCTCTCTCTCTCGTCTTACGTGAAAAATAAGGAAAAAGAAACAAATATGTAAACATAAAATTGTATTTGTTTTATTGCAAACACCGTTTGCTTGCAAAACAAACAAAAAGACACTAAAATACATGACATATAGTTGAATTAAGGTAAATATTGAGTTAAAGGAAAAAAGACTTACAAATCAGTTACAAGGTACAAATAAAAAAAATAATGAACAGTTTTTTTTAAAAAAATACAGATTTCGCACACAACGTAATGTTATACAGTTAGGAAACATAACAATGCATCACAAATGTCAGTACAGTATCAATATTAATGTTTTCTTTTCATGTGCTCAAATAGTTAAAAATACAATTTCTGAACGTCCACAATAAATGTACGACAAACTGGGCAACGGTGTAAATAATTCGAGCATTCACCTCACAAGACATGTCCACAGGGGAGTAAATCGGTGTCTTAAGGCTGGTCTAGGCAAGCAGGGCAATGAGACGGCAAACGACGTGGATTACAACCCTCAGTTCTCGGTAAAATGAAAGCAGTTTGTATGTCCACAGGACGCGGTCCATGACGGTTCAGTCTGTCAAATCCTACAGAGAAGGAACGGCTGAGTTCAAACGCAGCTAGTTTATAGTTTTGTACGGCAAATAGGCGATCTGTACTGTATGGAGAGCACTTAGAAAACATTTCTAAATCGTCGAATGCTGTGCGTAAATTCTCCACAGTGTCACGAATCACGTTCAATGTGACCGGTGTAGGAGGGAGATCGTCCTCTGTGTATTCTCTGAAACATCGACGACACTAAAAACAAAAAAAAACAATTTATTTATATATTAGTTTGAAAATAAAGGTATTATTGTGTTCCCATTTTCCCAAAAAAAAAAAAAAAAAAAAAAAAATACTTACAGAAACCCTCAACCTATATCGAAGATTGAAGGAAATATAACGAGACATAAATCCTGGTGAGGTCAGTCGTCCGCGCCGAAAGTGTCTAAAGCCGCTCTCACTAACCGACCCAGGTACATCCAAAAATACAAAGGTGGATGCCGAGGAACTCACAGAAGGGTTGGGAGACGGTTGATCAGCCTGTCTATCAGCAGAAGCAGCAGCAGGAAGAGATTGATCAGTTTGTCGATCAGCAGGAGAAGACTAATAAAAAAAAAAAAATTTTGAAAAATGTTCTTTCAAAATATTAGAAAAGAGATATAAATATGTATATATATATATATATATATATATATATATATATATATATATATATATATATATCATACTTACAGGTGGTCTACTGTGGTTCTCCATCGAATTAGTTTGTAGAAAACACTTTTAATGGTAACCTTGCACTGTGCCGTGTATACTTTCATAAAAGAAAAAAAACGTTTTTTTTTAAAAAAAGAAAAAAATAAACCATTGCACAAAGTCTATTCCTTCCTGTTCCATGTGTAGGAAAAGAGGACGGTAGTCATTACGTAGCCGACGGTGTAACGTTTCCGCAATTATCCGATTGAAAGTAGGTAAAGTAAGGCACCCCAAAAATTCTAACATAAAATCAGCCGACAGAACTTGATGTAGAAAAATTTCTTCCAAGTCGAGAAAATATTGAAACTCTCTTATAAAAGTTTCCGATAAGGTCTGAAATACGGATATACGCTGCCAGAATACGCGATCTCGAAACTCGCGAATAAAAGATTCCGATAAAGTCTGTCGCTTAGAAATTTCAAACAAGTCTACTCTATCCGCAAAATCTCTTATTAAACATTCAGATAGACGCTGAAAAATACTGACATTCGTCCAATGTAAGAACGAATGAAACTCTCGTAAAGTATTTTCAGAAAATAGTTGATGCTTGCACATTTCAGACCAATCTATTTCGTGTTTAAAATCACGTATGAAATTGTTCGACAAATTTTGAAATTTAGCTACACCAGTCCAATTGACAAAAGTGCTGTATTGTCTAAGAAAGCACTCGCTTAGTGCTCGATTCGAACATAGTTCATACCAATTTACGTATTCCTTATATCGGATATTTTTTTCAACGGGGAAATACCTACATCGTGATATATTGGCCCAGTGTAATAAAGAAAACAAATCAAAAAAAAGTTCGGATATGTATTGTCCGTACGTACGTAAAATGACACACGCGAAATCGTCATCGCCTCTTGTTATAGCTACTAAAAAAATATTGTCTATCTGATTTACAGCGATAGCAAATTCCATCTGATCCTTTTTGTCCAAATATGATAATATTTTTCGGAAAATAGGCGGATATTGGAAAAAGTGCGTCATTGTAAGAAAACAATCAGCAATAGAATCTGTACAACAAATAAACAAAATAAAAATTACTAAAAAGTGTGCCTAAGACCTGCTTTTTTTTTTTTTTATTTTTGTTATCCGAATTATATACATATATCTATAAGTTCTAATATCGTCTCAAATCGGAAAAAAATTTATTTTGAAAAAAAAAAACATATCACTAACCTAATATTTACCACAATTCAAAAAAAATTACTGGATACGTAAAGTTACAGTTTGCCCAACATGAGCGATCACAGTCATCATTTTACCGATTAATTGATCCAGCTCTGATAAGGAAAACTTATCAGCGTATCGTTTAGGAAGAAACGCACTATTCAAGTCGCCGTTTTCGTTTTTAAATTCAATCAAAAGAGACGTTCCAAATTTTGTCGGTACCTGTTTCACACCTAGTATAGGAAACGGAGTACCAATATTTAACGAACTAATAGGCACCGTGACTATCGGATTAACGTTATTAAAACGTTCGATCAGATTAGAACAGGAAGAACTACTCTTTGAGGATGACGATGTCATACCTACAGTTTAAAAAAAAAAAAAATAACGTAAACTAAACACAAGCGCACACACACGACACAGCTAGGCGAACAGAAAAACGTACAATGACAGGGGTAGACTTTAATTCGAGTATATATAGGGAAACCAGGACACGCAGCGCTTATACACAATGTATTCAGCCTTAACGCTAAAGTGATTGACCTTGCCCGCAATACGAAGCCTGAATGTGCGGTGAACATATGGTGGTTCGTGTTATCGCATCAACGGTGGAGTGATACAAGTGCAGCTGCCTAGTAGGTTTTACATTTGTCATATGCAGTTTATAACGTGAAGGTCAACCAACGCTACCGTGGCATGATGAAATAAACAATTGTGTTATAAATACAGGCGTAACAAGGGCGTCAAACCCATTTGCCTTTTGCGCTAGACACTGGAATGATCGCTGTTCGTAAGTTGTATTCTATTCTGTCTGTTGTTATCTCTCTCTCTCTCTCTCTCTCTCTCTCTCATTGCTTGTGTGTTTGTTTTAATTAACGGAAATAATTATAAGTTTTGTAAAAGAATAATTTTTTTTTATATAATAGGTAATAGCATTACATACTAAACATTGCCGTCTTCATAAAAGAATAACTTTTTAATAATAAACACTATCTTTGTACTTTAAAATAAATGTCTAAATAATATTTTTTTTTTTTTGTAATAAACACTACTGCTGACATAAAATAATAACTTTGTATGTACTAGGTAAACAAGATCTTTTTCGAAAGAATAACGTTTACTAAATAATAATTTTCTTTTTATATAATAGGTAAACACTACTGTTTTTATGAAAAAAAATTAAAGTCTATTAAATAATATTTTTGTATAATAAACAGTACTGATTTTTTCTAATAATAATAATAATAATAATGGCCGCTTTTATAGTGTCCAAAGTGTCGACGTATGTGAAAAAGTTTCGTCTGCACGGGACCAAAGTGACGTTTAAATTCAATCGGCCGCCTTCAGACGCTGACGAGATTCAATGGGTCAAACAAGGTCTGACGGAACTCGTGGACGTTATGACAAAAGACGCTACCGTGGAAGATCGTTTGGGTTTCACTCTGACCAGCTTGAACTTTAAAAATCGCGATCCCGGTTACGTAGCTTTTAGACCGGCAACGGAAGTGACCGCTGACGTTCTCTGGAATATTTTCGGCGGCATAATCCAGAGCACTGCCGAAACGTTCACTACCAGTGACGTTTTCAAAGTGGAATGCACCAAAGTGAACGTTCCACTGGGTCGAGGGCGTAATCGTGTTAGACCTGGGCTCTATAATAACTTTACCGAAGAATGTAAAGCTAGAAAAGGGATCGTGGTGATTAAGAACAACGATTCACTGTGCCTGCCGTGCTCACTGGTAGTGGGTAAAGCGCGTGCGGACAAAGACCGAGATTACAAGGCCATCAGACAAAATAGGCGAAAAAGACAGACTATCGCGGCCCGCCAACTGATGACCGACGCAGGTGTTGACATAGGGAATGCGGGGGCAGGGGTGGTAGAATTACAACGATTAAAAAACATTCCTGACCGATTATAAAATCACCGTCTACAATTACGACAGCCGCGGTCGTAGCGTGTACTTTGAGGGCGACGCCCCGAACGCGCGGTACGCTATAAATTTGATGTTTCACAACGGTCACTACAATACGATCACTAGCCTAACAGCCTCTTCCGCCTGCGTTTATTATTGTGTAACTTGCCACACCCCTTACACCCATCGAGACGAGCACAGATGCCAGGCGCGGTGCAACGCTTGTAAGCGGACGCCGCCGTGCGTAAAGGACGACAGCGCGATCCATTGCAGCGATTGCATTAGATATTTTAAAAATAAAAATTGTTTTATCGCCCACAAAGGCTATGTCTGTCAGTCTGTACAGGAATGCGCGAAATGTAACAAACTCATTATAACTAAAAAACTGAAAACCGAGCACGTTTGCGGTGAAATTTATTGCAAGGTGTGCAAAGACTATAAGCAGTCGGACCACCAATGCTACATGACGGTCGACACTCGTAAGCCTATGATCAGAGACTTCCTGTTTGTATTTTTCGACTTCGAGACGCGCCAAGACGAAGTTCTGGACACGGCTCGCGTACACCGAGTCACCTTGTGCGTGTCCAAACAGTATTGCTGGGAGTGTATGATACGCTTGACGCAAGACTGCCCCCACTGCGGTACCAGAACGCGCGTGTTCCAAAAAGATCCGGTCCGTAAGTTCATGTCCTACGTCATGGACGTGTGCAAGACGTACAAAAAAGTGTGCGTCATCGCTCACAACGGTCAAGCGTTCGACCACCAATTTATTTTCAAGTACGTGCTCGAAGAGACGAAATTCACGCCGAAACTCATAACGCGCGGTTCCAAGGTCATTCTCATGGAGTTGGATAACGTAAAATTCATCGACTCTCTAAATTACATGCCTATGGCCCTTTCAAAACTCCCCAAAGCGTTCGATCTGCCGCCGGAAAACAAAAAAGTCTATTTCCCCCATCTGTTCAACACTCTGGCCAATCAAAATTACGTAGGTCCCATGCCCGGCCGCGAGTACTACTGCCCCGACTCCATGTTCGACAAGAACCACAAGGAGTTTTCGAAATGGTACGAAGAACAGGTGCGCAACGAATACGTGTTCGATTTTCAAAAAGAGATTTTCGAATACTGTTATTCGGACGTGGATATAATTGCGCAAGCGTGCATAAAGTTCCGCGCTTCGTTTCTGCAGGAATGCAAAGTGGACCTGTTCCTGGAAGCCGTGACCATCGCCAGCGCGTGCAACGTGGCGTTCAGACGTAACTTTCTGAAGGCCGGCACCATCGGCATAGTTCCGAAAAACGGCTACCGTTTGGCCGACAAACAGTCGCTCGCCGCTCTGCAATGGCTGGCCTCGGTAGAGGAAAAAGAGTGGGAGCGGACCGCCGACGACGACGACTACCGTTTGGAACACGCCGGTCGTGGTAGGGAGAAACAGATTGCCGGCATGAAAGTGGACGGTTATTGCGCCCGCACGGACACCGTATACGAGTTCAACGGGTGCCAATGGCACGGCTGCCAATGATGTTTCCCTCACGGGCGCGAAGCGCCCCTAGAGGATGACCCGTCCGACACGCTCTACGCTCGTTTGCAGAGAACCAAGGCAAAAATCGATAAGCTGGCACGTCTGGTCTCTTCGGTAGTGGAGATGTGGGGGTGTGCGAGTTCAAGGCACCGCCTCATCTCGCCTTCCAACCCACGGCACCCCTGAATCCTAGAGACGCTTTCTTCGGCGGTCGTACGGGTAACGTGCGCACCTATCACGCTTGCAAAGAGGGAGAAAAAATCCACTACGTGGACGTGTGCTCCCTTTACCCGTGGGTATGCAAGTACGTTCGATACTCCTTAGGCCACCCCAAAATTCACGTAGGCGATGCGGACTGCAGGAGGGCGGGCATGGAGGCGGACGGCTTGCTAAAGTGTACCGTCCTTCCGCCTCGCGAACTCTACCACCCCGTGCTGCCGGTAAAGATGCATGAGAAACTGATGTTCGTGTTGTGCCGCACGTGCGCGGAAACGCTGAACGTCTCCGACTGCGACCACGACGTCGACCGACGAGCGTTGACCGGGACTTTTACTATGGACGAAATCCGTAAGGCAGTGGACAAGGGGTACGTCATTTTGGAAATGTTCGAAATGTGGCAGTACGAAATGGCGTCTTTCGACCAGGGCGGCGGTCTATTTACCGATTTCATTAATAAATTCTTAAAAATAAAACAAGAAGCTTCCGGCTACCCCGACTGGTGCAAGACCGACGAGGACAGATAAAAGTACATAGACGACTATTTCACGGCCGAACGGGTGACACTGGAAGCGGGTAAAATCGAAAAGAACGAGGGCCGACGCTCGCTGGCCAAATTGATGTTGAATTCCTTTTGGGGAAAATTCGGCCAGCGGGAAAACCAGACAAAGACCGCGATCATCAGACAACCCACCGAATTGTTCTAAATGTTTGTTAGTCCGTTCGCGTTAATAACATCCAGGAGGTGAACGACGAAACCATCGTTGTGAACTGAGAGTACGTCGAAGACGTCTGCGAGGTTCTACCGACGGTCAACGTTGTACTCGCCGCTTTCACGACGGCTCAGGCGCGACTTAAACTGTACGAACACCTGGATGCCCTTGACAGACAGACCATTTACTACGACACTGATTCTGTACTCTACCTGGAAGGTGCACACAAGGTAGAGACGGGTGACTACTTAGGGCAGATGACGGACGAACTCCTGGAGTACGGTCCCGGTTCGTATATTACGGAATTTGTATCCGGTGGACCGAAAGTCTACGGTTACAAAGTTTTGTCCACCAAATACAACGAACTGGTCACCGTATGCAAGGTTAAAGGACTCACATTGAATCTCATCACGTCTGGCGTTGTAAATTTCGAGTCGTTAAAGAGAATGGTTCTCAACGTCGACGACGACGACTCCGATAAGCAACCGGAAACTCTACACGGTCACAGACAAAAGGATTCGTCGCACCAGCGATCATCAAGTGATCACGGTGAACGAATCAAAAATATTTCGGGTGACAGGTGCGAAAAGAAAACGCTGTGGTGATTACGATACACTACCATACGGTCACCGTAGCAAAAAACAACGTTTAGGTTAAGAGAGAGAGAGAGGCACAGACAGAACACTTTTTAATATTTTTACCCTCTTTCTTATTGCTGAATGCAAGGTCACTGGCGAAGAGTTAATTCTCTCGTAAACATGAGTGTGTTTGTGTGAATGTCCCCTCTGGCGAAGCGTGACAGCGCTCGTAAGGGTGAATTACGCTCTGACGAGGTGTAACTACTCGTAAGGTGTATGGTGTAATGATTATGGTACCCAAAAAATATCCAACCTTTCTCGTCGTCGTCGCCCTCGTCCGCCGCCGTTACCGCCACCACCACCGCCGCCCCCGCCACCAAAGACATACGTAGCCCTCGACTTTGACGTAACCTCTACTCTTGACGTTCTGGTCACTGATATGTAGGATTCTACATTAGAGTCGTTATCCCTTGACATGTCCCTTAATACTCCTCCTTCTGCTCCTTGAATCCTAGGAGCAGCGTAAAAATGGCCCTTTTCAGGGCCAGCATAAACGTATTCATGATTGTCCTCTGGGTTTGTACACGGGGTTGGAACCGTCGTACGATTTGGTGAAGCCGCCATCGTAGCCCACATTACAAACCGGTGTTAAGCAGAAGGCTTAACCCCTTGAGGGAGTAGCCCCAAACCATCGCTACTCCCGGTGACTACCACTCCATGACAAAATTGTAGTCTCCCAAAAAAAAAAAACATTTTTTTGCTTTATATTTTTTAATTTTTTTTTGTTGTATTTTTACTTTTTTTTTTTAGGTTATTACAATAAAAGATTACACCGTCAGCGTAGCGTACGCGCACGCGCGCACGGGAGAATCAACTCCACGCCAGTCACACATCTTAGGTTTACGGGAGAATTAACTCCGCGCCTGTGACCTCCAAACACACACACATACACAAAACCTAGGTTTACGGGAGAATTAACTCCACGCCAGTGATATCCACACACACACACGTCCCTTCGGTTTACGGGAGAATTAACTCCGCGCCAGTGACCTCCACACAAGTCTCTTAGGTTTACGGGAGAATTAACTCCGCGCCAGTGACCTCCAAACACACACACATTCACACACACGTCTCTTAGGTTTACGGGAGAATTAACTCCGCGCCAGTGACCTTGCATACAGCAATAAGAAAGAGGGTACAAAAAAAATTGTTCTGTCTGTTTCTCTCTCTCTCTCTCTCTCTCTCTTTCTACTATAAATGTTTTTTTTTTTTTTGCTACGGTGACATTACGGTAGTGTATCGTAATCACAGCAGCGCTTTCTTTTGGCACTTGTCACTCAAAATATCTTTAATTCGTTCACGGTGATCACTTGGTGATCGTTGGTGCGACGAATCCTTTTGTGACCGTTATAGATTCCGATTGCTTATCGGCGTCGTCGTCGCCGTTGAGAAACATTCTCTTTAAGGACTCGACATTTACAACGCCCTATATGCTGAGATTCAAAGTGAGTCCTTTAACCTTGCATACGGTGACCAGTTCGTTACATTTGGTGGACAAAACTTTGTAATCATAGACTTTCGGTCCACCGGATACAAATTCTGTAATGTACGAACATTACTCCGTAACCGTAATTCTGTAATGTAACCGTACTCCAGGAGTTCGTCCGTCATCTGCCCTAAGTAGTCACCCGTATCTACCTTGTGTGTACCTTGCAGGTAGAGTACAGAATTAGTATCATCTGTCTACCTGAAACAAAAGATTTTATACTTTTTTTTTATGAAGGGTGGTCCCAACCTTCGCCACCCTCGCGTGGTATCCATTCCAAAAAAAAAAAAAATACCTGTTCCTCTGATGATACCTCCGTTTGTTTTTACCGTCCTTCTTATTACACCATACACCTTACGGGTAGTTACACCTCGTCAGAGCGTAATTCACCCTTACGAGCGCTGTCACGCTTCGCCAGAGGGGACATTCACACAAACACACTCATGTTTACGAGAGAATTAACTCTTCGCCAGTGACCTTGCATTCAGCAATAAGAAAGAGGGTAAAAATATTAAAAAGTGTTCTGTCTGTGCCTCTCTCTCTCTCTTACCCTAAACGTTGTTTTTTGCTACGGTGACCGTATGGTAGTGTATCGTAATCACCACAGCGTTTTCTTTTCGCACCTGTCACCCGAAATATTTTTGATTCGTTCACCGTGATCACTTGATGATCGCTGGTGCGACGAATCTTTTTGTCTGTGACCGTGTAGAGTTTCCGGTTGCTTATCGGAGTCGTCGTCGTCGACGTTGAGAACCATTCTCTTTAACGACTCGAAATTTACAACGCCAGACGTGCTGAGATTCAATGTGAGTCCTTTAACCTTGCATACGGTGACCAGTTCGTTGTATTTGGTGGACAAAACTTTGTAACCGTAGACTTTCGGTCCACCGGATACAAATTCCGTAATATACGAACCGGGACCGTACTCCAGGAGTTCGTCCGTCATCTGCCCTAAGTAGTCACCCGTCTCTACCTTGTGTGCACCTTCCAGGTAGAGTACAGAATCAGTGTCGTAGTAAATGGTCTGTCTGTCAAGGGCATCCAGGTGTTCGTACAGTTTAAGTCGCGCCTGAGCCGTCGTGAAAGCGGCGAGTACAACGTTGACCGTCGGTAGAACCTCGCAGACGTCTTCGACGTACTCTCAGTTCACAACGATGGTTTCGTCGTTCACCTCCTGGATGTTATTAACGCGAACGGACTAACAAACATTTAGAACAATTCGGTGGGTTGTCTGATGATCGCGGTCTTTGTCTGGTTTTCCCGCTGGCCGAATTTTCCCCAAAAGGAATTCAACATCAATTTGGCCAGCGAGCGTCGGCCCTCGTTCTTTTCGATTTTACCCGCTTCCAGTGTCACCCGTTCGGCCGTGAAATAGTCGTCTATGTACTTTTATCTGTCCTCGTCGGTCTTGCACCAGTCGGGGTAGCCGGAAGCTTCTTGTTTTATTTTTAAGAATTTATTAATGAAATCGGTAAATAGACCGCCGCCCTGGTCGAAAGACGCCATTTCGTACTGCCACATTTCGAACATTTCCAAAATGACGTACCACTTGTCCACTGCCTTACGGATTTCGTCCATAGTAAAAGTCCCGGTCAACGCTCGTCGGTCGACGTCGTGGTCGCAGTCGGAGACGTTCAGCGTTTCCGCGCACGTGCGGCACAACACGAACATCAGTTTCTCATGCATCTTTACCGGCAGCACGAGGTGGTAGAGTTCGCGAGGCGGAAGGACGGTACACTTTAGCAAGCCGACCGCCTCCATGCCCGCCCTCCTGCAGTCCGCATCGCCTACGTGAATTTTGGGGTGGCCTAAGGGGTATCGAACGTACTTGCATACCCACGGGTAAAGGGAGCACACGTCCACGTAGTGGATTTTTTCTCCCTCTTTGCAAGCGTGATAGGTGCGCACGTTACCCGTACGACCGCCGAAGAAAGCGTCTCTAGGATTCAGGGGTGCCGTGGGTTGGAAGGCGAGATGAGGCGGTGCCTTGAACTCGCACACCCCCACATCTCCACTACCGAAGAGAACAGACGTGCCAGCTTATCGATTTTTGCCTTGGTTCTCTGCAAACGAGCGTAGAGCGTGTCGGACGGGTCATCCTCTAGGGGCGCTTCGCGCCCGTGAGGGAAACATCATTGGCAGCCGTGCCATTGGCACCCGTTGAACTCGTATACGGTGTCCGTGCGGGCGCAATAAACGTCCACATTCATGCCGGCAATCTGTTTCTCCCTACCACGACCGGCGTGTTCCAAACGGTAGTCGTCGTCGTCGGCGGTCCGCTCCCACTCTTTTTCCTCTACCGAGGCCAGCCATTGCAGAGCGGCGAGCGACTGTTTGTCGGCCAAACGGTAGCCGTTTTTCGGAACTATGCCGATGGTGCCGGCCTTCAGAAAGTTACGTCTGAACGCCACGTTGCACGCGCTGGCGATGGTCACGGCTTCCAGGAACGGGTCCACTTTGCATTCCTGCAGAAACGAAGCGCGGAACTTTATGCACGCTTGCGCAATTATATCCACGTCCGAATAACAGTATTCGAAAATCTCTTTTTGAAAATCGAACACGTATTCGTTGCGCACCTGTTCTTCGTACCATTTCGAAAACTCTTTGTGGTTCTTGTCGAACATGGAGTCGGGGCAGTAGTACTCGCGGTTGGGCATGGGACCTACGTAATTTTGATTGGCCAGAGTGTTGAACACATGGGGGAAATAGCCTTTTTTCTTTTCCAGCGGCAGATCGAACGATTTGGGGAGTTTCGATAGAGCCATAGGCATTTAGTTTAGAGAGTCGATGAATTTCACGTTATCCAACTCCATGAGGATGACCTTGGAGCCGCGCGTGATGAGTTTCGGCGTGAATTTTGTCTCTTCGAGCACGTACTTGAAAATAAATTGGTAGTCGAACGCTTGACAGTTGTGCGCGATGACGCACACTTTTTTATACGTCTTGCGCACGTCCATGACGTCGGACATGAACCTACGGACCGGATCTTTTTGGAACACGCGTGTTCTGGTACCGCAGTGGGGGCAGTCTTCCGTCAAGCGTATCATACACTCCCAGCAATACTGTTTGGACACGCACAAGGTGACTCGGTGTACCCGAGCCGTGTCCAGAACTTCGTCTTGGCGCGTCTCGAAGTCGAAAAATACGAACAGGAAGTCTCTGACAAGAGGTTTACGTGTGTCGACCGTCATGTAGCATAGGTGGTCCGACTGCTTATAGTCTTTGCACACCTTGCAATAAAAATCACCGCACACGTGCTCGGCTTTCCGTTTTCTAGTAATAATCAGCTTGTTACATTTCGGGCATTCCTGTACAGACTGACAGACATAGCCTTTGTGGGCGATAAAACAATTTTTATTTTTAAAATATCTAATGCAATCGCTGCAATGGATCGCGCTGTCGTCCTTTACGCACGGCGGCGTCCGCTTACAAGCGTTGCTTTGCGCCTGGCATCTGTGCTCGTCTCGGTGTCGTTAGGGGTGTGGCAAGTTACACAATAATAACTGCAGGCGAAAGCGGCTGTTAGGCTAGTGATCGTGTTGTAGTGACCGTTGTGAAACATCAAATTTATAGCGTACCGTGCGTTCGGGGCGTCGCCCTCAAAGTACACGCTACGACCGCGGCTGTCGTAATTGTAGACGGTGATTTTATAATCGGTCAGGAATGTTTGGAACCGTTGTAATTCTACCGACCCTGCTCCTACATCCACTATGTCCACACCGGCGTCGGTCATCAGTTGGCGGGCCGCGATAGTCTGTCTTTTTCGCCTATTTTGTCTGATGGCCTTGTAATCTCGGTCTTTGTCCGCATGCGCTTTACCCACTACCAGTGAGCACGGCAGGCACAGTGAATCGTTGTTATTAATCACCACGATCCCCCTTCTAGCTTTACACTCTTCGGCAAAGTTATTGAAGAGCCCCGGTCTAACACGATTACGCCCTCGACCCAATGGAACGTTCACTTGGTGCATTCCACTTTGAAAACGTCACTGGTAGTGAACGTTTCGGCAGTGCTCTGGATTATGCCGCCGAAAATATTCCAGAGAACGTCAGCGGTCACTTCCGTTGCCGGTCTAAAAGCTACGTAACCGGGGTCGCGATTTTTAAAGTTCAAGCTGGTCAGAGTGAAACCCAAACGATCTTCCTCGGTAGCGTCTTTTGTCATTTCGTCCACGAGTTCCGTCAGACCTTGTTTGTCCCATTGAATCTCGTCAGCGTCTGAATTCGGCCGATTAAATTTAAACGTCACTTTGGTCCCGTGCAGACGAAACTTTTTCACATAAGTAGACACTTTGGACACTATAAATGCGGCCATTATTATTATTATTATTAAAACTCGGTACTGTTTATTATAAAAAAAAAAAGAAAAATATTATTTAATAGAATTTAATTTTTTTTTGAAAAACGGTAGTGTTTACCTACTAAAAAAAATACATATATTTTATTTGAAAACCGATATTCTTTCGAAAAAGATCTTGTTTAACTAGTACGTAAAAGTTATTATTTTATGTCAGAAATAGTGTTTATTACATAAAAAAAAATTATTATTTAGAAAATTATTTTAAAGTACAAAGATAGTGTTTATTATTATTAAAAAGTTATTCTCTTATGAAGACGGCAGTGTTTAGTATGTAATGCTATTAACTATTTATATAAAAATTATTCTTTTACAAAACTTATAATTATTTCTGTTAATTAAAACAAACACACAAGCAATGAGAGAGAGATAACAACAGACAGAATAGAATACAACTTACGAACAGCGATCATTCCAGTGTCTAGCGCAAAAGGCAAATGTGTTTGACGCCCTTGTTACGCCTGTATTTATAACACAATTGTTTATTTCATCATCCCACGGTAGCGTTGGTTGACCTTCACATTATAAACTGCACGTGTCTAATGTAAAACCTACTAGGCAGCTGCACTTGTGTCACTCTACTGTTGAAGCGATAACACTAACCACCATATGTTCACCGCAAATTAAGGCTTCACATAACGTGCAAGGCCAATCACTTTAGCGTTAAGGCTGAATACACTGTGTATAAGCGTGGCGTGTTCTGGTTTTCCTATATATACTCGAATTAAAGTCTACCCCTGTCATTGTACGTTTTTCAGTTCGCCTAGCTGTGTCGTGTGTGCGCGCTTGTGTTTAGTTTATGTTATTAAAAAAAAAAATCCCTAAGTATGACATCGTCATCCTCAAAGAGTAGTTCTTCCTGTTCTAATCAGATCGAACGTTTTAATAACGTTAATCCGATAGTCACGGTGCCTATTCGTTCGTTAAATATTGGTACTCCGTTTCCTATACTAGGTGTGAAACAGGTACCGACAAAATTTGGAACGTCTCTTTTGATTGAATTTAAAAACTGAAACGGCGACTTGAATAGCGCGTTTCTACCTAAAAGATACGCTGATACGTTTTCTGTATCAGAGCTAGATCAATTAAACGGTAAAATGCTGACTGTGATCGCTCATGTTGGGCAAACTGTAACTTTACGAATCCAGTATTTTTTTTTTCAATTGTGTTAAATATTAGGTTAGTGAGATGTTGTTATTTTTTTCAAAATATTTTTTTTTTCTCTACGCTTTCCTAAAAGCTTGTGTCTATACAATTTGCACACAATTTACTATTTTTACAGTACTTCTGCAATACGAATAGGTTTTCATTAGATACATGCGCTTACAGACAGTGTGAGATACACAAACAAAAACAATAAACTGTAACTTTGTGGATTCGAAAAAAGTGTGTCTTAGGTAAGTTTTTAATATATATATATTTTTTTATTTGTTATACAGGTCCTGTTACGGTTTTTTTTATTATTATTATTACGTTTTCGGTCCAATTCTCCTACACTTAGAACAGGAAGATGGACACTTTGAGGAATGACTACTTTTTTTTTTAAATTTTTGATTATAAAAAAACTTTAATAATATTTATTTTCTACACGGCACAGTGACGGTTGCTACCACACGTCATTATTTTTTACTACCTATCGTTTTTTTTATTTTCTAAATATTTCATTACTTCCATGGAGAACCAGAGAAGAAGAACACTTCTAAGTATAATATACATATATACATATTTGTCCCTTTTATAATATTTTTTAAAAATATTTTCAAGTGTGTGTGTGTGTGTGTGTGTGTTTTTTATTAGTCTCCTCCTGTTGATCGACAAACTGATCAATCTCCTCCTCCTGCTGCTGCTTCTGCTGATAGACAAACTGATCAACCGTCTCCCAACCCTTCTGTGAGTTCCTCGGCATCCACCACTGTTTTTTTTTTTTGATGTACCTGAGTCGGTTAGTGAGAGCGGCTTTAGACACTTTCGGCGCGGACGGCTGACCTCACCAGGATTTATGTCGCGTTATATTTCCTTCATTCAGCGATATAGGTTGAGGGTTTCTGTAAGTTTTTTTTTTTTGTGGAAAATCGGAACACAATAATAACTGTATTTTCAAAATAATATATAAATTAATTATGTGTTTTTTTTTAGTGTTGTCGATGTTTTAGAGAATACACAGAGGATGATCTCCCTCCTACACCGGTCACATTGAACGTGATTCGTGACACTGTGGAAAATTTACGCACAGCATTCGTCGATTTGGAAATGTTTTCTAGGTGTTCTCCATACAGTACAGATCGCCTATTTGCCGTACAGAACTACAGACTAGCTGCGTTTGAACTCAGCCGTTCCTTCTCTGTAGGATTTGACAGACTGAACCGTCATGGACCGCGTCCTGTGGACATACAAACTGCTTTCATTTCACCGAGAACTGAGGGTTGTAATCCACGTCGTTTGCGTCTCATTGCCCTGTTTGCCTAGACCAGCCTCAAGACACCGCTTTACTCCCGTGTGGACATGTTTTGTGTGGTGAATGCCCTAATTATTTACAACGTTGCCCAGTTTGTCGTACATTTATTGTGGACGTTCAGAAATTGTATTTTTAACTATTTGAGCACATGAAAAGAAAACATTAATATTGATACTGTACTGACATTTGTGATGCATTGTTATGTTTCCTAACTATATAACATTAAGTTGTGCGCGAAATATGTATTTTTTTTTAACTGTTAATAATTTTTTTTTGTACCTTGTAACTGATTTGTAAGTCTTTTTTCCATTAACCCAATATTTACCATAATTCAACTATATGTCATGTATTTTAGTGTTTTATGTTTGTTTTGCAAGCAAACGGTGTTTACAATAAAACAAATACAATTTTATGTTTACATCTTTGTTTCTTTTTTCCTTATTTTTCACATAAGACGAGAGAGAGAGAGAGGGGGAGAGAGAGAGAGAGAGAGAGAGAGAGAGAGGTCATAGATAGACTTACTTTATATGTTTATATAACGCACTATCCACAGGCCCCGAGCACGTAACACGATGTCGGCGTTGGCGGCTAGAGAGAGAGAGAGGTCATAAATAGACTTACTTTATATGTTATATAACGTACTATCAACCGTGTCTAGGCACGTAATACGATGACGAGGGAGGCTAGAGAGAGAGAGAGAGAGAGAGAGAGAGAGAGAGAGAGAAAGAGAGAGAGAGAGAGAGGTCATAGAATGAAGTAATTTATATGTTTATATAACGCCTACCCTGGTCCATCCCCGGGGGCACGTAACACGATGACGATGGAGGCTAGAGAGAGAGAGAGAGAGAGAGAGAGAGAGAGAGAGAGAGAGAGAGAGGTCATAGAATGAAGTACTTTATATGTTTATATAACACACTATCCGCCTGCTCGGGTCGGGCGGTGGACACGAACCGACGACGATAGCAACGACGGACCGGGCGAGTACCGTGACAACGGGCCAAATTAGCTTCCATCACGTCGGCACCTGGTTGGGAAGGGTACATGATGGCTACGGGCTGGGTACATACTATAATGTCACCTAGGACTGAGTACGTACCGTGATGGCAACAAAGCAGAGCAGGGTAAACGATGGCGACGGGTTGGGTACGTACCATGATGACGGAAATGACCGAGCATGATACGTAATGGCGACGGGCAGGGCACGTACCATGATGGCATCAGATGCTAAGCATGGTACATGATGGCGACGGGTTGGGAACGTACCACGATTGCGGGGAATGTTGCGACCACAGATAGGGCTGGTACCATGATGATGATGGCGGCACCAATGGCTAGGCAGCGAACATTATCTAACAGGTTGGGTAGGTACCGTGATGGCGGAAATGGCCGTGCACGGTTGGGCTGGGCACGTACCATGATAGCACCAAAGGATTGACAAGGTATATGATGACACTAGAGAGAGAGAGAGAGAGAGAGAGAGAGAGAGAGAGAGAGAGAGAGAGAGAGAAAGGCTAGACAGCGAACATGATGGCCAAGGTCTGGGTACGTACCATGACCAATCCTGGGGGCTAGGCATGTAACACGATGGCTACAGCCGTCTGAGCACCTACATATATCATACACCATCCTCGAGGGAGAGAGGCGGTCATATATAGACTTACTTTATATAACACTCTTTGGGGTGGGCTGGGCACGTAACACGATGGCGGTGGGCACGCACACCTTGCGTACACCTACATCACAACGCCACCAACACCTCGCGCACACCTACGGAACGTATATATATATATACATCAGCGGCTTGGGCCATTTGGGCTATACCGCCGGGAATCCTACTCGCCTGGTATTCTCCAAGTTGATGGTCTAATTGAGGTTCTGCCCTAAAATAATAGGACTGTTGAGAATATCTTGTATGTTACGTTAAGGAGAGATATCCCTCTGTATTTGTTAGGGTCAGATTTGGATCCTTTCTTATAAAGTGGATGTATGAGGGCTTTCTTCCAGTCATGAGGGATTCTTTTACTTATCCAAATTTCTTCAAGAATGTTTCTGAGAGACTGTAAAGCACTCTCGTTGACATTTTTCCAAAGTTCAGCTGTGATTTGATTTTCTCCCGAAGCCTTATAATTCTTGAGATTCGATATTATTGATTGGAGTTCCTCGACTGTTGGATTTTCTGAGTCAGGTTTAGTTGATGGAGAGATATTAAAGTCCATCTTTACTGATGGTTCTCCACAATTAAGGAGATTTCCGAAATATTCCGCTAATGTTCAACAAATATCCCGGTTGTTATGGGAAACATTCCCATCTCTGCAATGAAATTGTAGAATTGGTGGATCGTACTTAGTCAATTTCTTCTTAAAACTCTTATTACAATTTTTACATTGTTTTTGGAGAAGTCTTCATTAATTTGCATAAATAATTGATCATCCTGAGCTTTTTTGATTCTTTTAAGATTTTAGTCACACATTTTGTAATGCTTAAGAAGTTCTGTCTGTTATGCTCATTTTTCTGTGAGTGCTACTGGTGCCATACTTGTCTTGTTATTTCAATGAGACTGTCACTTTCTTCCGTCAACCACGCAAGGTTTTTTATTTTAGTTAGTGGAGCAAGTTGTTCAGCTTTAGTTATTAGACTTTCTTTTATTTGAGACTTTCCCAGTCTTAATTTTGTAAATCATCAGTGGCAAAATGAAACTCTTTTGAGTTAATTATCTTCTCTGGATCACAATTTCTATGTTTTAATCTGTTGGTGCGTATTTTCCTTTTGGGAATAATTTTAAGTTTTATTTTAGAAAGGTAATGATCGGAATTTAAGTGTGCACCCCTAAGTACTTTAACATTCTGTATTTCCTTTTTGAATTTCCTCGTAACTACTACAAGATATATTTGAAATTCACCTAAAAGTGGGTTTGGTGAAATCCACGTTTTCTGTTTCATAGGGAATTTCTTGAAAGCTGTGGATTTTAAGATCATGTCATGTGCTCCGCAAAGTTCTATGAGTCTAACGCCATTTTGGTTCGTTCTGTTATGCGCTGGGTAATTCCTGACAATATTTTTATACTTCTTCTCTTTCTTTACCTGTGCATTGAAGTCCCCCACAAGTATGACATTATTTCTGTCTGGAATATTTTGGATAATATCATCTAATTAGTCCAAAAAGATTTCTACTTTTCTCTACTCTTTTTATTGTGTTCGTTTATGGGGGCATGTGCATTTACCACTGAATATATTCTATTAGCAGATTTAAAAGTAAGAGTTGAAAGTCTTTCAGATTGTGATTCAAAGCTAATAATAGAGTCCAAAATGTTTTTGGCTATTATGAAGCCCGTTCCCACGTGGGGGGTGTTTTTCATAATTCTTTTGCCTGTTTTTCTTTTGTAAATTCTGAATCCCTCAGAATCATCCAAGAATCGTGTTTCCTGGAGAGCTGTTACGATGATATTGTGGCTTTTGAGGGTGTCAGTGAGATGTTTTAATTTTCCCGATTGTAAAAGAGAATTACATTGAATGTAGCCATGTAATTAGGTTTTCTAAACTTCATCTCTTTTGAGGTTCCAAGACGCTCCGACTCGTATCTGTGCAATGCTGCAGACTCCCCAGAATCCGAATGTCTGCTTGTGCACTGGTGTGCACCTGAGGTACTTACATCACACACTTCACACTCTTCCATGATTGATAATTTCTTGGGGTGATTTCTAGAACCACGAATTTACAACCAAGGTTGTGAGCCCTGGAGATTATTCTCAGCCGCCCCTAACCTGGAGAAAAGACGCTGACCAAAGGCCGCCCAATCTGGGAACAAACGCCTTTGGATTTGAAATTGTGGTTGGTGGTGAAACCCACCATGCTCTTCCGCTGCATCCACCGTTGGGAATCCGAGATTCCTCTTCCGCTGTCAGGATCGTTATTACTTCATTATATTTAAATTTGTTTTATGAATTCAAATAATGCTTCTAACATTTCTATTGAATTTCAATTTGTTACCCTTTTAAATTATATTTAATGTGTGCCAGGGCAAAGAAAGAATAAAATATAATAGGCCAAAATGTAATCCGATTATGATTTCTCTAGAACACTTTAAAATTGTCGTAAAAGACAATTCTAGGCTTCATAATAGGCGTCATTATAAAAAAGACAATATCAAGTATGAAATAATAATAAGTGCTTCACTCGTGGCAAACGTCGCTTATTATGAAAACCAGCGTACGTTCTGATGAGTATATTGTTTTCTTACATATAGGTTATTTATGTTAGTAACGAGCAGTAAGTAGGTGACAAATAAAGTGAAAATTATTGTTAAAAAATAGATATAAGGAAGTGATGTCATGATTTGAGACCATCAATAATCACGGTACTATTGTAATTACTAGAATAACAATAAATTACTGTAATAAACTAACACAAGAATACATACATTTTCCTTTCTATGCAAAAAATAGCGCAGTAAAGTTGGCACACGAATAATTGCACGCACGCACACACACGCGCGCGCACATACACACACACACACACACACACACTCAAAAAAGCAGACATATATGTATACGTCATATTCGAGGTGTGTTCAGAAAGTAACGAGAATTTTAATGTTTTGAACAAAATATTTATTTATTCTTCCACATTGATGTTGTCGCCTTCAAAATAGTCCCCATTGGAGATTATTCACTTGTACCAGCGCTTCTTCCAATCCTCGAAATACTTCTCAAACTAGATCTTTGAGATAGCCTTTGAGATAGTTCTTTCAGTGATGTGCTTTTAATGTCAACTACTGCTGTAAATGCCCTTTAAGGTTTTATTTATTTTTGAAAATAATAAAAAGTCACACGGAGCCATGTTTGGCGAATATGGAGGCTGGGATATCGGTACAGTACTGTTTTCGGCCAAAAATTCACGAAGAAGCAAGAAGTGTGAGCTAGTGCATTAATGTGGTGCAAAAGCCATGAATTGTTTTTCCACAGATACCGGCGTTTTTTTAGGATTGCTTCACGCAAACGGCGTTGAACTTGTAGGTAGTACTCCTTATTGCCGTTTCACCTGGTGGCAGGATTTCATGATGCACTATGCCATTAATGTCGAAGAACACAGTGAACATAACCTTCACGTTCGAACCCACTGGTCGAGCCTTTTTCGGTCTTAGCGAGCCAGAATGCCTCCAATGGGTTGATTTAGCCATAGTTTCGACGTCATATCCGTAAACCCATGTTTCATCACCTGTTATAATACGTTTCAGTAATTCTGCATCATCGTTGACTTCATTTAGTGACTCCTGAGCAACTTCCATTCGCCGTTTTTTTTGTTCAAAATTCAACAATTTTGGAACAAATTTTGCTGCCACGCTTTTCATACTTAAAAAATTGGAAACAATGTCATGACATGATCCAATCGATATGCCAACATCATCAGCGACCTCTTTAATTGTGATTCGACGATTTTTCATAACCATTTCTTTCACTTTTTCCACGTTTTCATCGGTTGTTGATGTGCTGGAGCGTCCAGGGCGGTCGTCATCTTCAACGTCTTCACGGCCTTCTTGGAAACGCTTATACCCTCGTAAACTCTTGCTTTACTCATAGCAGACTCACAACATGCTTTTGTTAACATTTCACACACTTTATTACACTTTATTCCATTTTTACGCAAATTTAGATATAAATTCTTTGATAAATTTCTTTTTACAAACGAAAATTGTCGAGCTTATAAAAACACGTCTAACCTTAGTGGCTGTCACAGATAAAGTCAACAATGAAAACAGCTAAAAGTTTTATCATACTTCAAGGGCATGTATACCATAATAAAAAAAATGTTTGACAATCGGACTCTCCAAGCCCGCGAAATTTAAAAATTCTCGTTACTTTATGAACACACTTCGTGTATAAATATAAATATTATATATATATATATATATATATATATATATATATATATATGTGTGTGTGTGTGTGTGTGTGTGTGTGTGTATTGAATATATCACTGGTTCATATTGAAATCTAGAGGTCATTATCAGCACTTCTTTAAAATCACACAGATTTTTCGAAACATATATTTTGAGCATTGATTGCTTATTATCCAATGGAATATCCCAAATAAATTTTGAACTTAGTAAACAATAAAATCATGACTTTTTGCACTAACAGTTTTTTATCTGGACATCGTTAAATTTTGAAATTATTTTTATCTATAAAATAAAGTAACTATACATTGCATTGTTAATCTTACGTTTTACATTTACAACACCGAACTCAATGTAATACAGTAAGGTAAATTGAATTAAAATATTGTTTTTTAATAAAATTTATTCCGTAAATAGTTGACAATATTCTACTTGAAGCATGTTATTTCAACGATATGTAAATATTACGTGGATAGTTAACTACTAGATAATATCCATTATCCATTTAAAGACAGAATCAACCTTTGAGTCAACAACATTTCTGATTAATAGAAAACCACCTAGGAAGTTGTCGAGGAAGTTAAACCAGTGGATTGAATTCCATCAAGTTCACCGTCGCTGTTAGCGAAACCAGTGCTAAAGTTCTGCTTTTCTGAAGTATGCTTTTCTGAAGTACGGACCCAAATGCTATTGTTTTTAAAACAACTAGGTTTATGAAAACATTCTTAAAAGCATATTGGTTATAGGGCCTCTAAATGTATTGTAGATGAAACCTCTATGTTTACAAATACAGAGGATACACAGTAACTCAGGTAACTGATAGTTTGCTAGGTAACTTAAGGTTGTGGCATGCCACTCAAATTATAATTCATATATAATTTTTTATAAGTATTATTAATTTTTTTAGTAATATTTGCAATAACTTCATTATTAGGAATAATATTTTTAAAAATAAGAAAAATTATATATAATAAGTCTAAGAATTAACATAAGTGAATCTATAGTCCTGTGGTTGTTTAGTTAATGAAATCAGAAAAAAACAATTGATTGTGACGCTAATAATCTTTTTTTTTATTTTTTAAAAACTTTTACATGTATTTATTCAGTCTAATTTATCGCCAAAAATTATAACCTTAAAAAACGTAACATAAATAATTACATTAATTAAAACACAAATAATTTATTTTGTATCTATGAAAGGTTTTACTAATTATAGACAAAACAACGACACTCTTTATTAGTTTTATTACTCCATGTGACGTACTGATAACATAAATTACACTGTTAATTTTTTGTGTGAAGTTATTCTTATAATAATTGTTATTTAAATATAATTCTCTTTTTAAACAAAAATTATGAATAATTACTTTAACGTCGTTAAGTACAGATGTAGTTTCATATGAGATAATTTGTTAAAAACGTAAATTGCTTTTTAACTTTAAAATGTCAGTTAGTTTGTACACGAATATATAATTAGAAAGTGAGTTTTAGAAAAGAAATATTATATTATAATTGAATAAAAGTATTTCAATAAATGTATAAAAAAAAGGAAAGTTGTAACATTTTTTAGCAAATTTCCAGTGGAAAACGATTTAATAGAGCGGCCATCGCTGTAATACGAAGGTCCAAATCTTGAAATAAGCAACGATCTTGACTACTAAATCACTTTCCTTTAAAAACATATTAACTATAATATTATTCTGTATTAACTTATAGAGTCAAGATACTTGATGTTCGAAGATTTATGCTTTCAAATCATTTCAAACTTTTTAGCTTTCATAATTTAATCTCTATCAATTAATTATTTTCTCAAACATATTTTTTTTTTTAATTTCGTATGGTCCACTTAAATAAAGGGTGTTATGAAAATGTATTTTCTAAGCAAAAAACTTCAAGATTTATGAAAATGTAATCAAGAGTTCTATTAACTTAAATTAAGATTGGTTAGCAAAATGAAAATGAATTCCTGTGAAATAATTACAATATTGTTTATAAAGTAACGAAGTTTAACCTTCTGTTACGAGTACATTATAACGAATCAATTGAACATTTATTTTATTTGTGTTTACTCTTATAAAATAATTGGTTTTTATATTGTACATTTTCTTATTTCTGTAGTTAAAACATTTTTCTTTATAGGCCTAACAATTAAGTGTGAAAAAGACAGCGTAATTTTATGCAAGTATTTTTACTTAAGATATTGTTAAACTTTAATTTGCATTTTATTATAATATAAATGTCATAACTTCATTATTTATATATAAGCTCTTGTACATATTAACGCCCGAGGGGTGCACGTATTTAATGGATTTAGACGTCCCTCGCCGTAGGCCTATCCGAGTCTAACACACACATATACTTAAAACACTAAACTTAAGACTTAAACACTTAACACTTTACACTCACACATACATTTAGGGAGGCGATAATAGCCTCAATGTTCCTTTCGTCTAAAAAAAACAACAAAAATTACATTCTCAAGGCACATTGCGGGATACCGAATTGACTCAATGTATTTGTTATGTCATGTTTTCTTTGTTTTTCGTAGTGATTAACTAAGTTTGATTGTATTACGACTTTCAATGCACGAGATACATGAAGATGGGATTATCACAAATCACGTTATAAGACGCAAGTAATAAGGTTATGGACGTAAAAAATAGATATATTATCTTTTATAAACGGTATTTTTTTACCTTACAACTTCCTGATTAGAAATTAACACAGTAAGTATTATTATGAAAGTATTGGACTGGGTGTTGATGTGGATAAAGCATCCGGTGAGTTTGCTGCGTCTTTAAAATACCCATCTTGAGGTTTTTAGTTCTGGCCGCAGTCAATCAGCTTGCTTAACGCTTAGTGTTAAAAAATGTTACGAAATTAAAAGAATATTATGTATTACTTCAATAAGAAAAACCTTAGAATAAGGCCAAGCGCTCACTAAACGAGGAGCTGAGTGGAGCTAAATTCAGGTGAACGGAAACGGGAAGCGGAGTTCAGTCAGTTGAAAGAAAGCGTTTGGATCCTTTAAATCTAAGTATTTACGCCTACTCTAATAAATTCTAGGAAGTAATGTTTAAAAACCGTAACCTTGGCAACGAGGTATAATGTGGTTGAGGGTTTGGTCAGTATTGTGGGCGGAGCGGGGTCAGCTTCTATACCGAACCCAATCAGATTCGAAGATTCACTAAGTGGAGCGAGTGACTTCGCCTCACTCTGTTCAGCTCCTTCACGCTTGCATTGGCCTCACTTACATTAAGAGCAATAGGTTATATATTGATTTCGTTATCCGCTCCGCATTTGGCGGCAGCCCAACCAGTTAAATAATTATCTGTAAATAGTTTACAAATATAAAATATGTAATTATTACGTCACATTCAGTAATATTGTTATTGTCATTGGTTTCCTCTAATAAGTATACCAAAAGCGAAAATAATTAGGTTGACTGCCTAGTATTTCTATTAATTACAGTTAATTATTGTTTTTTTTAAAGGGATAAATTATATATTATATGTTTAATTATAATTATGTTGCTTTAATAAGTAGCTGTACAGCATATAAAATAGCTTACACGTAAGTCATGATCAGTCGTTCTACAGAGTTCGTCAGAGATACAAAAGGATATGCGTTATACTAAAAAGTTACTGGTATTTTTCAAGGACCTAATATTTGTTATGTGTATAAACACATTTTATGTATTATAAATAGAAATATTGATTTTCAATTGAAATTGAAAGACCCTATATAAATAAGAATTTAGCATCAATTAATAATAACTTTATTTCTTTGTAAAAAGAGCTGTTTGACTGTCATTTTTCTTATTCAATATATTGTTAAAATTAAGTTATTATAACAGTGTCAGTACTGCAGGCATTACAGTACAAAAACTTATTTAATTTAAAAAATGTATTTTAAAAGAATTGTTCAAATATTTACGGTTACCGAGTGTATTTCAGCTATTTTCGTTCTTCTTGTAATTAAATGTACCGTTCAGATAATATTTTATGTTTTTAACGTTCGAAAATTCAATTCTTATTTTGTGAGCGATGTAACTACGTTCAGAGATTCTTTGATAAAATCAAGTTTCGTAATAAAAGTTTTGTAAAATATTATATTTTCATTCCTAATGCACACAGACCTTTCTGCTGTAATATGTTAAATGACCTCTTAGTTATTATCAAATTTAAAGCTTTGATATTAATGAAAAAATTGTAATTGGTTTATAAAGTGTTTGGTATAAATGATTTTACTTACACAACATCATTACGTACTAAAAAACATTTTTTCATATAAAACCTAATTTTTAATAAGTATTAATACAGTTTCAGTTTCACTTAAACACAACAAGCGTTTTAAAAAAAATTGGTACAAATCAAAATCAATCGCTTTAAATTTTATGGACCTAGGTCTGGTTGTTATTATGATCACAATCCTAACAGTTTACATAGTTATTATTATTGAAAATTATATTGAAAATTATCTAGTTATATCCATGTTATACCATAATGTACAGTTATATAAATTATTGGTTATTTTCAGACACAAATGTTGTTAGCAAAGTTACTGGTTGCTGTAAGCACAAGCCTTGCCTTGACTGGCGGTGAGTGGTTTGTCATTTCTGATATAGTTCAGTATAATTAATTTTTGTTTTAAGTTTTATGTTATGATAATGGTTAATATGACTTAAGGCAAAAAAAATGGTTCGAATATTTCTATATTCTTGTATTATTAGAAAATGTAATCAGTCCTCGTTAGAATTAAAGATGTTCAGCTCTCCTATAGCGTGTAGATTCTTTATAGTTGAAAAGGCTTAACTGCACACGCAACTTTGCCCTTGCGAAATTGTAGTAGTCATGCCAAAACATAATTCTGTGCAATCGAAATTATAATGGAAGGGAAATGCAAGGGAAAATAAGAGAGTAATGAAATAATTCTCTTGTTACCAATAGTTATCTAACTATCTTCTATTTTTCTTTTAGAGTAAAAATGGTTTATTATAGTAAACTTCTAACTGATAATTAGGGAATTATTTCAATATTTAAAATTAGCCTATTGATTGGCCAATGAAAGATCATGCTCGCAAATAAACGCCGTCAGCTTTTAGTAACTTTATAAATAAAGATGAGTCGTGCAAAGATGAATCTTAAGTTTTTTTATTTTGCAATAGCAAAAAGCTTTGAATTATATATATATATATATATATATATATATATATATATATATATTTATATGTAATTGTAATGTGTAATTCAAGGCTTTTTGCTAATATATATATACATATATAATTGCGGGTGTATTTTTTTGTTTTAAGAAACAACTTATGTTTCAGGAAAAAAGTGTTATTTAAATATTTGAATTAATTTTAACTTAAAATTATTATATATCAAAAGTTATAAAAATCATCAATAATTTTTCAGTTTACACTAATTTTATTTTCGTAATATCAAGCTTCTTAGTAACAAAAATGGTTTTACTTATTTGCATAAATTTATTATACCCATTCTTTATTTTACGTTTCCTAAAAAAAGTGGCTTGTCCAAAAGTAATTTGTATGGCTTTACTTGTTAAGTAGTAATTTTAATAAATTTATTTCTTTTTCACATAATAAGATATTCTAATCATTAACATGCCTTTTTTAATTTATTAATTGTTGTTTAAATTTTAAAAAATTGTAGTTTTTTTAATTTATGTTAAATTTTATTGTACATATTAGTAAAAGCTTTGTTATTATGGAATCATTATTTCAGGCACATTTAACAATTTCTTGCCGGAAAACGATCCACACTTACACATTGAAAAACACAAACTTGGTTTTCCTTTTTCGCAAAACGTAAAAGAAACAAAAGTATCAAAACGAATAATTGGGGGAGAAAATATAACTTCTGCAAACAAATATCCTTTCATGGCTCTTATTTATGTACACGATCATGTGGAAGTAAGTACTTATTTGCACTATTAACCAACAGTGCAGTGTTCCAAAGAATTTTATTATTTGTGAACAATTTATTAGGGTATATCCAATTATGAATGGTCGTAACTCTTATAAAAATACCTAAGGACATGTTACGTTCAAATTCCCATTGTACAACTAAATTTGTTTTTTAATTTGATCCTCCAAATTATTAGCCATTCATAATATAACTACCTGTTACCCGTTGCGGCTTTGCCTGCAATTATAATGTAAGCAATAAAATTTATAGTCGATTTTCAAAATCAGAATAGTTCATTTTATTTTAATATATCGCTATATACAATATTATACGATTTATGGTTTTCGGCAAAGACATATAAATTTTTGCTACTCGATACGCTAAAACAGTGTCATGTCATATTTTAATAAAATACAGTATTACTAAAAATTCATTATTATACAATTAAACTGGAATAGTATTGTGTTTATCTCAGATACCTAAACGTGTTCACACCAAATGTAATCTCATTTGGTCCAGTAGTTAAAGTGTGATTGAATAACAAACAAATAAACAAAAACAAACTTTCAGAAATATAATATGATCAGCTGTTACCCGTCACGGCTTTGCCCGCAATCATAATATAAATTAAAGTTCAGTTTTATATGCATCACCGTGTTAGTTAAGTTTTGGAGTACTCTTTTAAAAAAAAATAAGGTTTTTTCCTGCATCACCGATTAACCCAACAACCGTGTCAGTTAGGTTTGGAGTACTCTTTTAAAAAAAATTTAAAGGTTTTTTCATACATCACCGTGATAGGCCTAACAACCGTATCAGTTAGGATATGTAGTATTCATTAAAAAAAATATAATGGTTTTTTTACGCATCACAGTGTTAGGCCTAACAACCGTGTCAGTTATTATATGTGGTATTCTTTAAAAAAATATAAAGGTTTTTTTACGCATCACCGTGATAGGCCCAACAACCGTGTCAAGATATGTAGTACTCTTTAAAAAAATATAAAGGTTTTTTCACGCATCACCGTGTTAGTTTAAAACATGGAGTAACCGTTTTTAAACCGTGTTAAAAACGCATGGAGTACTCTTTTAAAAAAATATAAAGTTTTTTTTTCATGCATATCCGTATTAGGCCCAACAACTGTGTCAGTTAGGTTATAGAGTACTCTTAAAAAAAAATAAATAAAGGTTCTTTTAATGCATCACCGTGTTAGGCCTAACAACTATGTTAGTTAGCTTATGGAGTATTCTTTAAAAAAATATAAAGATTTATCACGCATCACTATGTTAGGCCTGACAACCGTTTCAGTTAAGTTTTGGAAACTCTTAAAAAAATAAAGGTTTTTTTCACACATCACAATGATAGGCCCAACAATCATATCAGTTAGGATACGTAGTATTCTTTAAAAAAATATAAAAGTTTTTTTACGCATCACCGTCTTAGGCCTAACAACCGTGACACTTAGGATATGTAGCCTAATATTCTTTAAAAATATATAAAGGTTTTTTCACGCATCACCGTGTTAGGCCTACCAACCGTGTCACTTGGGTTATGCACTATTCTTTTAAAAAATGGGTTCCCTTTCACCCAAACCCGTGTAAAACACGGTACCGATTTTCGCCGGTACCAATTTTGAGGTTATGTTGGTCACTTTTATTTTCGATTTTTATCGTACTTCTCCTGCTTTCATATTTTGGATTCTTGCTTTTGGGCACGTAATAAAGCATTTTAGTATCAAAAATATCGAGAACTCCAATAGATGCTGCACTGCATATTTACCATTTTTTCATATAATGTAATTACACAAATATATATATATATATATATATATATATATATATATATATATATATTATCTTACAATTAAAGTATCCTAATAAAATTGTATATAATATATATATTCTGCACTCTGCTTCAAAAACATTGAAAAGTCTTAAATGAAAAATACCAGATTGTGATTATTAGATGAAAATGTAACATTAAAAGCAATAATTTTGCAATAAATAAAACATAGATTAAGATTTGTAAAATGGGATTAGATCTATGTTCATCTCAGGTGCCTAAATCTCATGTTCAGTAAACAGTAATTAAACTTAACTACAGTTAACAGATGTTAAAAAACTAAATACTAATAATTATTTTGGGCTGGGTAAGTAGTATAATGACGTTTTGAAAATAGGGAATGGGCCTATGTGTATTTCAGATACCTAAACCATATTCGTCCCAATTTTCATCTCAATTGGTCTAGTAGTTAATGCGTGATTGAATAACAAACAAACAAACAAACAAACACACTAACTTTCAGAAATATAATATGAACTAGCTGTTACCCGTTGCGGCTTTGCCTGCAATTATAATGTAAGCAATAAAATTTATAGTCATTTTTCAAAATCAGAATAGGTCATTTCATTTTAATATATTGCTATATACAATATTATATGATTTATGGTTTTCGGCAAAGATATATAAATTTTTGCTACTCGATACGCTAAAACAGGGTCATGTCATATTTTAATAAAATACAGTATTATTAAAAAGTCATTATTATACAATTAAACTGGAATAGTATTGTGTTTATCTCAGATACCTAAAACGTGTTCACACCAAATGTAATCTCATTTGGTCCAGTAGTTAAAGTATATTTGAATAACAAACAAATAAACAAAAACAAACTTTCAGAAATATAATATGATTAGCTGTTACCCGTCACGGCTTTGCCCGCAATCATAATATACATTATAGATCATGCATTACCGTGTTAGGACCAACAACCGTGTTAGTTAAGTTTTGGAGTACTCTTTAAAAAAAATTAAGGTTTTTTCCTGCATCACCGTTTAACCAAAAAAAAAAAAAAAAAAAATAAATAAATAAAAAAAAATAAATTTTTTTTAATGCTTCACCGTGTTAGGCCTAACAACCATATTAGTTTGCTAATGGAGTATTCTGTAAAAAAATATAAAGATTTTTCACGCATCACTATGTTAGGCCTAACAACCGTGTCAGGATATGAAGCCTATTATTTTTAAAAAAAATATAAAGGTTTTTTGACGCATCACCGTGATTGGTCCAACAACCGTGTCAGGATATGTAGTACTCTTTAAAAAAATATAAAGATTTTTTCATGCATCACCGTGATAGGCCTAACAACCGTGTCAGTTAGGATATGCAGTATTCTTTAAAAAAAATATAAACGTTTTTTTACGCATGACCGTGTTTGGCCTAACAACCGTGACAGTTAAGATATGTAGCCAAATAATGTTTAAAAAAATATAAAGGTTTTTTCACACCTTTGAATATTTTAAGCTTTGGAAACTCTTTAAAAAAATAAAGGTTTTATTCACACATCACAATGATAGGCCCTACAATCATATCAGTTTTGGATATGTAGTATTCTTTAAAAAAATATAAAATTGTTTTACACCTCACCGTGATAGGCCTAATAACCGTGTCAGTTAATATACTTAGTATTCTTTTAAAAAATTTAAAGGTTTTTTCACACATTACCGTGATAGGCCTAACAACCGTGTCAGTTAGGATATGCAGTATTCTTTAAAAAAATATAAAGGTTTTTTTACGCATCACCGTGTTTGGCCTAACAACCGTGACAGTTAGGATATGTAGCCAAATAATCCTTAAAAAAATATAAAGGTTTTTTCACGAATCACCGTGTTAGATCTAACAACCGTGTCACTTAGGTTATGAACTATTCTTTTAAAAAATGGGTTTCCTATCACCCAAACACGTGTTAGTGGTATTTTTATTGTTTTACTGATCTGTAGATCAGTAAAACAATAAAAATACGTCTAAAATCAGTACAACACGGTACCGATTTTCGCCGATAGCAATTTTGAGGTTATGTTGGTCACTTTTATTTTCGATTTTTATCCTGCTTTCATATTTTGGATTTTTGCTTTTGGGCACATAATAAAGCATTTTAGTAAGAAAAATATCGAAAACTCCAATAGATGCTGCACTGCATATTTACCATTTTTCCATATAATGTAATTACACAAATATATATATACTACCTTACAATTTGCACTCTGTGTAGGGATTTTTTTACATTTAATATTGAATATTCAACACAAAGTAACAAATTAAAGTCAGTTTTGAAAAAAAATTTCAACTAAAATATTGAAAATGTTACATTAAAAGCAATAATTTTGCAAAAAATAACACACAGATTAAGATTCTTAAAATAGGATTGCTTCTATGTTCATCTCAGGTACCTAAGTCTCAGGTCCAGTAAATAACTACAGTTAACACATGCCACAAAACTAAAAACTGATAATTATTTTGGGCTGGGTAAGTAGTATAATGACGTTTCGTAAAACGGGAATAGACCTATATGTATCTCTGATACTTAAACCATATTCGTACCAAATTTCATCTCAATTGGTCCAGTGGTTAAAGCGTGATTGAATAACAAAGAAACAAACAAAGAAACAAACAAAGAAACAAACAAACAAACAAACAAATAAACAAACAAACAAACAAAATTTCAGAAATATAATATGAATTAGATTAGATTCATAACTATTCATGTTTTACAACTGGTATACCAATGTATTACTTCCTAGTTTATGTCAGTCACTAGAGTATAAGTGTTGATCCATAATATCGAATCACCGTTTACTAATGTCATATAAACAAATAATTTCAACGCCCGAATAAAAAATAATTCTTACGTGAAAATTCCATCATTGATTAAAAATTTTATAAACAAAATATAGTGAAATTGTTTTATTGTTTGTATGCATTCCAATTTAAAATATTTAGTAAATAACGTGAAGAAAAATGATTTTTTTTTTTAGTAGAAACTCAAACTTTGTAAGAAGTATATTATATTACTTTTTAAACATTCATATTTTATAAGATTAATATCAAGGACATAAAATGTCGTTAATAGAAAGGGTAAAACTAATATAGTAATTACAATATCGAACCTACGATGTTCATGTGAGCAGTTGAAAGGAGCAGTAGACTGACAACTCTCTTTGGCCACATCGAACACGGATCTACATTGATATTACAATTACGATTAATTGAATGAAGGAATAATTAAGCACATTTTTCAAATGAAAACAGTTTAAAGTAATTTTTCTACTGATTTGAACGATATATAACGTGAAACTTATTATTCCGCATCATTTTAGGTTTTATACAAAAGAATCAGTGCTATTTATGTAGAAATATCAAGTTATAAAAATTGTATTTATATTAATAATAAATAAAACATTACTATCATGTCAGGCGCTAAAAAAAATTGTCATTTAAGAGTACCACTGGGACAGAGTGAGAAAATGTGCGAGATTCAGTTCGAATCCCCATTCACTTAACACAGTTCCCTTCTTTTCCATCACTATCTCTGAGTAGTAACAGTTTGTAGACTAGCTTGGCCGACGCTGTGTCACTGGACTGTTGGAGGGAGTTTCTACATACATGAAAAATTCACTAGCATGCCATTTACGGGACTATAAGAGCCGTTATTATCCTAATATTATTTGTTTTTTGTAGAGCTTTAAGTGGATGCATTGTTGTGGGCAGTTGTAGGGAAATACCAGCTTATGCAGAACTCGCTAAATGCATTAGGTTAACGGTAGTCTAATTACGACAGAGCAGTTCCTTCACCCACTATGAACAAATCATAAAAATCTATTATTATATAACTAATAAACAAACTATCTATACACTAATTTAAAAACATATGAATGCCTTTATTGCTATGTATATAATTGTTGAGTCGGTTGTGCTATATTACACTTTATTTTTGGTTATAAATTAGGCTAATACAAAAAAATGAATTTAAATTGTTTCTGTTTATCAAGACAAACACTTATTTTCAAGTGTTTTCTGGCTCCATAATTACCAGACGTCATGTGCTCACAGCTGCTAATTGCTTGTGTACAAATACGAGACTTACAACATCATGTGAAATAGCAAGCAATTATAACTATTATGTACGCGTTGGGAACAATTCTTTTTCTGACACTGTGATGAGATACGAGTTTTTAAGTGTTAAAACTGTGTTTGTTCATCCGAAATTCAGTATTACAAGGTAAGTGTACGTAAGTTATGTATGGTTATTGACGAAATTCAATTGGAAAATGAGTTATTCAAACTGTATTTATTAGATCTTGTAATGCTCAGACTGTTACACTTTTATCATACGGATTATGCACGAATCCTAATAAACGAATTATATTGAAATAAGATGTAATTTCAAAATGTTGAAATTTGGGCTCATTAAAGTCAAAATATTTTATGGATTTTGGATTTATTTATTTGTATCCGTCATCCTCAGGTTACACAAAATGTATTTATCTCTCTGATATATCTTTAAATAACTATTACTTTGTTTAAGTAAATGTTATTGTTTTTTGTGAACCGATTATGTGTGTAGAAATAAATTTATTTTTTAATTACCAAAAAACATCATGTACAATTTTTTTTACATATTTTGTACATATTTTTTTTACATATGTACAGACGCTAAATACATTCTTAACACTAAATTATGTCTTATGAATTTTTATTTTTTTTTTTTTGCTTTAAATACTTTAATTTACGTTTTTCTCGACACAAAAAAAATATAATGTAAAAAGGAATTTGTAATATGTATTTTATAATGAATGAAAATCTTGTTAGTAACTCTTTATCATACATTTAGTTACACATCATTTAAAAATAATAATTTTTCTTTTACTTAACAGTTAACCACAAAACTATATACTTGATAATATATAGTTCACTATAAACAATTTTTAAACATTTATTAATAATAAACAGTTATTAAGCAGGCATTAACAGGAAACCACTAAATATTTATTTCAACGCATACAATGTTAGTTAATTTATAAATACCAGTGTAACCGAACTAAAGTATATAGCTTGTAGACCTCGCAATAACGATTGTAATATTAATCGAGGTAATATTAATCGATTGGCAACGAAAGCGCTCCGATGCACTCGTAACACTTACGAAGCCAATAAAAACATTATTGGAAGTGTTAGGCTCATTGACCATTACACGGTCAAAATTAAAATTGTTCTCAAACGTCAGTCGTTCGGGCCATGTACACGGTGATTTTTGTACCCAATTTCTAAGGAATCGGTTAATATGATGGACTGAAACTGTGGAACACACAATCGAAATGTTCGAAAATCGAATTGATAAATGAAGAGTTTTCTTTTCACTCGGTCAACCAACATTGTACGAGTTACAATAAAGTAATATTTTCTCTTAACTTATATTTCCCCGATTTTAAAAATATGTTATTTTAATATAAACAAAAATAATCAGCAGGGTTTTTTTAAAATAACATTAAAATTGAGTAAGAATTACCAACATAACAGATTTATTATCTTGTTAGTGTTACATTTCAAAACACTTGTATATTTGTTTTGTTTTTTGTTTAGAGGCTGTCGTCACAGTTTAGACTTCGCAATTTTAGAACTAGACCAACCTCTTCAGTTCTCCTACACTGTCGCTAGCATAAGATTGCCCCAACCAGGAGTTCCGCTAGGAGTCGACCAATTATCCAATAAAACATGCATTTCCCTGGGATATGGATATACATCTTTTCTAGGTATTGGGAAAGTAATTCAATTGAAGGACTTAAAACCAATATTTAGTGATGAATGTTTACAAGAAGCTTACTTTTGTAAAAATGACAGCATATGCGCTGACGCAGAAAATCAACATACATTGCTTACTGGCGATATTGGTGGACCCTTGATATGCGATGGTTATATTGTCGGTGTGAACTCGTATTTTGTTACTACGACTTATGATGGTCACACATCATCTAGTAGTTATAAGAACAACGTGTTTTCGAGGATTGATAAGTCTCTGAATTGGATAATGCATATTATCCATCAATATTATTGAATGATATTCATCAATGAATGATATTTTTTTGTGAAATAAAAAATAATAATAACAAACAATAAATAAAATTTATTTTAAATTGTAATATAATACAAGTTTTACAACAAATGTTTCTTTTTCTTTTTCTTCCTTAGACTGGCAATGGTGTAACAGTTTGGTATGCAATGGTGAAATTGTCGGAGTGACTTCGTATTTTTTGTTTAGGAATTATGATGATAAAATGATAGCTATAAATTTTACAATGTGTTTAAGAGGATTGCTAAGTCTCTGAATTGGATAATGAGTATTACCCATGTATGAATTAAAATAAAAATAATAACAAAACATAAATACAATTTATTGCACATATTTATAAGGATTCAAGTTTTACAACAAATGCTTAGTCTTCTCTTTCGTCCTTACCTTATTCAACAGGCTTTTGAGCTTCGAAAAATGTCTTCTGCCAACCTTCAGTTCTTTCATATGCAGAACTCGCTTAGCACTTTCACGAAGACGGCCGTTATTACACGTCATAACATTTTATGTTACGGTAACTTACATGATATCTCAACCATAGGCGTAATTTTCTCCATACAATTGTTCAAATATGTGTATATACCATTTTACGTGATATTCAAATGGAAAAAAACCTGTATTTTGTATATTTTAGAGGTTATGTCCGTGCGCAACTTGTGCCACACGTCGCCTATTTGTAAGCCATTTTTATAATTGGCGTAGTGCGTCACTTGTGGCACACTGTAACTGATCCGTACACACATAACGTTTCTAGTAAGAGACTCAATATATTTTATGATTTTTTCTTTGATACTTTAGTGATATAAGATTCAATAATTAGATGGTATTATTTCAAATGTTCTTTCATTTTAGTTTACCAATATAGGTCTCCAAGATAAGGTCCCGAATACTTCTCTTTATTTGTTTCACCCAACTTTGGGGTACACCAAATCAATCACTTTTTAATGTTCTGTGCCTTCCTCGTAGCCCTGTATTGCTTCATTCCTTGTGATCTTTCCATTTTTTCTTCGTCAGAGATTTGGATCGTTCGCTTAGATTTGACTTTGCATTGGAACCGTCGCTTCTTGTCCTTGGTTATTGTTTTGACTGTTCTGTCCATGAGCATAGTGTCAGTGATTTGTAGTTCTGTTATGTCTTCCTCTCTTTCTCTAAATCAAAGTGGTTTGGTTATTTATTGTGAAAGTAGTCAAATATTTTTTTGGTTAGTCTATTTTTGTCCATTTGGAGGATGTGCCCATAAAATCAATTCTCCTTTTTCTTATTGTGTCTGATAGTGTTTCAGTTTTTTGGTAAAGAGTTTCATTACTGATGTAAAGTAATTGGTTGTTACGGAATTTGGAGCCTAAGATTTTTCGTAATATCTTTCTTTCTTTGATCTCCAGACTTTCAAGTTGGCCCTGGTTTGTGAGAGATAATGTTTCAGCTGCATATAGGGCTTCTGGTTTAATTACCGTATGATAATGCCTTATCTTTGTATTCCAGAAGAGAGGCTACTTGTTGTATGTGTCTCTGATAAGTTGGAAGGCTAATTCAAATTTATTTCTCCTAGATTCCATAGCTTTTTTTCTCTAGGGCGTTCTCCTTTTAAGCTCAAAAGGGGTGGAAAGTTCTCCCATGAATTGAACTTTGGAGAATGTATTGGTTAATGTTTCCCTGATAAGATTTGTGGTGTTGATATTAAGGTCTAGTTCCTTCAGAACCGAGATTAGGGATTGCCTATTTATAGAGTCGTATGCTTTTTGAAAGTCAATAAATGTGATAACATACGATTTAGCCCTTTACTTTTGGTAGTTCATGAAGTGTTTTGAGGTTAAGTATTTGTTCCAGACAGGATCTCCTTTTCCGGAAACCCGCCTGGTATTCTCCAAGTTGATGGTCCAACTGAGGTTCTGCTTATGCTCTAGGACTGTTGAGAATATCTTGTATGTTACATCAAGGAGAGATATCCCTCTGTAGTTGTTAGGGTCAGATTTGGATCCTTTCTTATGAAGTGCATGTATGAGGGCTGTCTTCCAATCATGGGATATTCTTTCACTTATCCAAATTTCTTCATGGATGTTTCTGAGAGACTGTAAAGCACTTTCGTTGACATTTTTCCAAAGTTCAGCTGTGATTTGATTTTCTCCTGAAGACTTATAATTCTTGAGATTTGGTATAATTGATTGGAGTTCCTCGACTGTTGGATTTTCTGAGTCAGGTTTAGTTGATGGAGATATATTAAAGTCCATCTTTACTGATGGTTCCTCATAATTAAGGAGATTCCTGAAATATTCTGCTCTTATTCTACAAATAATCCTGTTGTTATGGGCAACATTCCCATCTCTGCAATGAAATTGTAGAATTGGTGGATCGTACTTAGTCAATTTCTTCTTAAAACTCTTATTACAATTTTTACATTGTTTTTGGAGAAGTCTTCATTAATTTGCATAAATAATTGATCATCCTGAGCTTTTTTGATACTTTTAAGATTTTTAGTCACAAATTTTCTAATAATGCTTAAGAAGTTCTGTCTGTTATGCTCATTTTTCTGTGATTGCCACTGGTGCCATACTTGTCTTCTTAGTTCAATGAGACTGTCACATTCTTCCGTCAACCACGCACGGTTTTTTATTTTAGTTAGTGGAGCAAGTTGTTCGTCTTTATTTATTAGGCTTTCTTTTATTTGATCCCAATCTTAATTTTGTAAATCAGCAGTGGCGATGGGAAACTCTTTTGAGTTAATTGTCTTCTCTGGATCATAATTTCTATGTTTTAATCTATTGGTGCGTATTTTCCTTTTGGGAATAACTTTAAGTTTCATTTTAGAAAGGTAATGATCGGAATTTAAGTTTGCACCCTTAAGTATTTTAACATTCTGTATTTCCTTATCGAATTTCCTTTTAACCACTACATGATCTATTTGAAATTCACCTAAAAGTGGGTTTGGTGAAATGCACGTTTTCTGTTTCCTAGGCAATTTCTTGAAAGCTGTGGATTTTAAGATCATGTCATGTGCTCCGCAAAGTTCTTGAGTCTAACGCCATTTTGGTTCATTCTGTTATGCGCTGGGTAATTTCCGACAATGTTTTTATACTTTTTCTCTTTCCCTACCTGTGCATTGAAGTCCCCCACAAGTATGACATTATTTCTGTCTGGAATATTTTTGGATGATAACATCTAATTGGTCCTAAAAGATTTCCACCTTTTCTCTATTCTTTTTATTGTCTTCGTTTATGGGGGCATGTGCATTTACCACTGAATATATTCTATTAGCAGATTTAAAAGTAAGAGTTGAAAGTCTTTCAGATTGTGATTCAAAGCTAATAATAGAGCCCAAAATATAATATTCATTATATTGAAATTTATTTTAAGAATTAAAATGATGATTCTAACACTCCTGTTGAATTTCAATTTGATACCCTTTTAAATAATGTATAAGGTGTGCCATGGTAAAGAAACAAAAAATATAATAAGCCAAAATGGAATCCGATTAAGATTTCTCTAGAACATTTTAAAATAGTCGTAAAACACAATTATAGGCTTCGAATACATTAAAGCTAATCGGATTATATTTTTATTTGTTTTTTGTTTACTATTAAAAAATAATTGTTTTTTAAATTGAAAACTTTCTTATTTCTCTAGTTGAATCTTTTTTTTATAACAACTAAGTGTGAAAAAGATTGCATAATTGTATGCAAGTATTTTTATTTAGGATATAGTTAAAATTTAACTTGTATTTTATTATAATATAAATGTTATTACTTCATTCTTTATATATAAAATCTTGTACACAATACCCAAGCGGGGGGATGCAGACTAGCTGCACATACTTAGATTTAGATATCCCTCATGGTATTAGAGTCTAACACACACTTACACATACAACACTAAACTTAAGACGTAAACACTTTACACTAACACTTACATTTAACTAATAAAAGTTGAGAGTTTTTGAAATGTTTACCTATATATGTTGCAAATTCTTCAAAAAAGTCATCTTCAAAATAAATATTATATCTAAATTTGGGTACTACGAATTCTTTTAAAAAATTAATAATATCGTTTTCTATGTTATTTCTTGAAATTTCAACGATTAATTCCATTTTAGAGTTTCCAAATAATTTTAATATCTTAACGTTTTTTGGCTAATAATCTACCTTGTACAAAAATGTCTGTTTTTTTTTCTAAATTCACATGTTCGTCAGAAATTAGAATTCCATTCGCGTATTCCCTTCGAAATTGGAATGAACGGTTTGGTCGCTTTCTTTATTGATCTCTTTCTGATTGACTGCGTTATCTTCTTCCTCCAAATCTAAGTTTACTATCATCGACTGACTACCGTCTAGATCTGGAAAATACAGTTGGGTTGACTCAGCTGCAGTCTTCTGTATTTCTTAGTTCACAGTATTTTGAGGGTCCTTTGACACTTTTTCGGTGACATTCAGTTGAATTATGGATAATATGTCAGCGTTTTGGTTTAATTTCACTTTTTATACTTTATTTTTAGTTGTATTCTTATTATTTTAATATCCATCTTAAAAGTTTAGAAGTCGGTTCCCAAAAGAGAACAGTCATTGTAAAGGTTTGTGACCTGTATAAATTTTGAACTTTCTTCTAAATAAATAAGACCTAAAGTGTTTTGTCATCCATACGATTGCGAGTAATTCCTTTTCAATTGCGGAATAAATAGTCTCACTGTCATTAGGAGTTCGACTAGCACAAGCTATGCGCAGGTCTTTTCCATTTTAACTTGGCTTAAAATTATTCCTATTATAAAATTGCTAGCGTCAGTGGTTAATATAAATTTCTTTTCGAAATCGGGGTATTGTAAAATTGGTTCGTTAGTCAATATGTTTTTGCATGTTTCAAAGCAATTCAAATAGTCGGGGTTATTAGGGTTAATTTTGGCGTTTTTCTTTAAACAACTGGTAAAAGCTTTAGTTATTTTTGCGAAATTTTTAATAAATTTTCGGTAATATCAAGTAATCCGAGAAATCCCTTTAATTGTTCAGCTTTTTGGAATGGGTAATTTTTATAACTTTAATTTTTTTCTGGGTTGGGCTTTACTCCATTTGGTGTTAATATGTGTAATACGAAATAATAAGCAACTTCCTTTCTTACAAATTCCATTTTGTCTAATTGTATTTTGAAATTAGCTCCCCTTAATCTATCAAATACCTCTCTTAGTCTTTGCACGTGTTCTTGTAAGTTAGTTGAAAATAGCCATCGAGATAGACCGGGCAAGTTTCATTCTGGATTCCACGTAACACGTTGTTCATTAAACGGTGAAATGTCGGTGGGCTGTTTTTCAGTCCGAACGGCATTCTCAGAAATTCATAATGTCCAGTTTCGGTTGAAAAAGCTGTCATCAATGCTATCGAAATGCATATCAACCCGATGAATGCATGATGCAAGTTCCAGGATCGTGAAATATTGTGATCTCTCCCAATTTGTGTAATAATATCTGTTATATTAGGGAGTGGGAATTTGTCGTCAATAGTTTTGAATTTAGTCCTCGGAAATCAGTTACTAGCCTAAACTTTTGTCTGTTGGATGCGTCTGCTTTTTTGGAACAATCCATACTGGTGAATTCCACGGTGATTGTGAGGGTCGAATTTTTGTTGGTCAAGAATTTCCTGGATTTGTTTATTTACCTCCTTACGATAAATTTCCGGGTATCGGTAGTTTCTTGTTTATACGGGTATTTCATTCGTTGTCCTGATTACATGCTTAATTTGGTTAGTGAACTTCAAATTATTATTTTCATGGTGGAATATGTCAGAATATTCATAAATTAATTTTAAAATTTCTCGTTTTTCCTCAGTGTTCTTTAAATTTGTTCTATTTTTTTGTAAATCTAATTTACTATCTTTATTTTTTAACATGTTGAAATTAAGTGAATTCGTCTGACTATTACTTAATTTACACATTTTAAAATTGCTTAGCGGTTCTACATCCATTGGTTCAACAATTAAACGTCTATTGTATTATTAATTACAGGGCAATAACTCTCGCCATTTTCTACTTTTACTATGCACTGGTAAAGAAACAAAAATATAATAAGCCAAAATGGAATCCGATTAAGATTTCTCTAGAACATTTTAAAATAGTCGTAAAACACAATTATAGGCTTCGAATACATTAAAGCTAATCGGATTATATTTTTATTTGTTTTTTGTTTACTATTAAAAAATAATTGTTTTTTAAATTGAAAACTTTCTTATTTCTCTAGTTGAATCTTTTTTTTATAACAACTAAGTGTGAAAAAGATTGCATAATTGTATGCAAGTATTTTTATTTAGGATATAGTTAAAATTTAACTTGTATTTTATTATAATATAAATGTTATTACTTCATTCTTTATATATAAAATCTTGTACACAATACCCAAGCGGGGGGATGCAGACTAGCTGCACATACTTAGATTTAGATATCCCTCGCGGTATTAGAGTCTAACACACACTTACACATACAACACTAAACTTAAGACGTAAACACTTTACACTAACACTTACATTTAACTAATAAAAGTTGAGAGTTTTTGAAATGTTTACCTATATATGTTGCAAATTCTTCAAAAAAGTCATCTTCAAAATAAATATTATATCTAAATTTGGGTACTACGAATTCTTTTAAAAAATTAATAATATCGTTTTCTATGTTATTTCTTGAAATTTCAACGATTAATTCCATTTTAGAGTTTCCAAATAATTTTAATATCTTAACGTTTTTTGGCTAATAATCTACCTTGTACAAAAATGTCTGTTTTTTTTTCTAAATTCACATGTTCGTCAGAAATTAGAATTCCATTCGCGTATTCCCTTCGAAATTGGAATGAACGGTTTGGTCGCTTTCTTTATTGATCTCTTTCTGATTGACTGCGTTATCTTCTTCCTCCAAATCTAAGTTTACTATCATCGACTGACTACCGTCTAGATCTGGAAAATACAGTTGGGTTGACTCAGCTGCAGTCTTCTGTATTTCTTAGTTCACAGTATTTTGAGGGTCCTTTGACACTTTTTCGGTGACATTCAGTTGAATTATGGATAATATGTCAGCGTTTTGGTTTAATTTCACTTTTTTATACTTTATTTTTTAGTTGTATTCTTATTATTTTAATATCCATCTTAAAAGTTTAGAAGTCGGTTCCCCAAAAGAGAACAGTCATTGTAAAGGTTTGTGACCTGTATAAATTTTGAACTTTCTTCTAAATAAATAAGACCTAAAGTGTTTTGTCATCCATACGATTGCGAGTAATTCCTTTTCAATTGCGGAATAAATAGTCTCACTGTCATTAGGAGTTCGACTAGCACAAGCTATGCGCAGGTCTTTTCCATTTTTAACTTGGCTTAAAATTATTCCTATTATAAAATTGCTAGCGTCAGTGGTTAATATAAATTTCTTTTCGAAATCGGGGTATTGTAAAATTGGTTCGTTAGTCAATATGTTTTTGCATGTTTCAAAGCAATTCAAATAGTCGGGGTTATTAGGGTTAATTTTGGCGTTTTTCTTTAAACAACTGGTAAAAGCTTTAGTTATTTTTGCGAAATTTTTAATAAATTTTCGGTAATATCCAAGTAATCCGAGAAATCCCTTTAATTGTTCAGCTTTTTTGGAATGGGTAATTTTTTATAACTTTAATTTTTTCTGGGTTGGGCTTTACTCCATTTGGTGTTAATATGTGTAATACGAAATAATAAGCAACTTCCTTTCTTACAAATTCCATTTTGTCTAATTGTATTTTGAAATTAGCTCCCCTTAATCTATCAAATACCTCTCTTAGTCTTTGCACGTGTTCTTGTAAGTTAGTTGAAAATAGCCATCGAGATAGACCGGGCAAGTTTCATTCTGGATTCCACGTAACACGTTGTTCATTAAACGGTGAAATGTCGGTGGGCTGTTTTTCAGTCCGAACGGCATTCTCAGAAATTCATAATGTCCAGTTTCGGTTGAAAAAGCTGTCTTATCAATTCTATCGAAATGCATATCAACCCGATGAATGCATGATGCAAGTTCCAGGATCGTGAAATATTGTGATCTCCCCAATTTGTGTAATAATATCTGTTATATTAGGGAGTGGGAATTTGTCGTCAATAGTTTTTGAATTTAGTCCTCGGAAATCAGTTACTAGCCTAAACTTTTGTCTGTTGGATGCGTCTGCTTTTTTTTGGAACAATCCATACTGGTGAATTCCACGGTGATTGTGAGGGTCGAATTTTTTGTTGGTCAAGAATTTCCTGGATTTGTTTATTTACCTCCTTACGATAAATTTCCGGGTATCGGTAGTTTCTTGTTTATACGGGTATTTCATTCGTTGTCCTGATTACATGCTTAATTTGGTTAGTGAACTTCAAATTATTATTTTCATGGTGGAATATGTCAGAATATTCATAAATTAATTTTAAAATTTCTCGTTTTTCCTCAGTGTTCTTTAAATTTGTTCTATTTTTTTGTAAATCTAATTTACTATCTTTATTTTTTAACATGTTGAAATTAAGTGAATTCGTCTGACTATTACTTAATTTACACATTTTAAAATTGCTTAGCGGTTCTACATCCATTGGTTCAACAATTAAACGTCTATTGTATTATTAATTACAGGGCAATAACTCTCGCCATTTTCTACTTTTACTATGCACTGCGGTATTTCTATCCCATCTTTCTGTCTGTAGGGTAATACTCCTTCTCCATTGTACATATTGTGAATTTTTATTTTTACCGTTTGTTTAGATCGTGCTCTAATTACATAGTCAGTGGTACCTTTTTCTTTTACTTCTTTATTATTATGAATATTATTTTTATTAGGCTCGTCTGTGTTAAAGAATTGCATAGGTATCTTCTTGTCACAAAATATTAATTTATTATATACGAAATCTAAGATAATTTTTAATTCCCTAATATTATCTAGTCCAAGTAACAAGTCAAAATCTTTGTGAAAATCAAATAAATAGAATTTTGAAATTTTCCTTCCTAAAATTGGTAATTTGCACCTAAATATCTCTTTCTAAATTCCATGTGTTAGCTTACTTCAAACGGTTCTTGTTTAATAGTATTTTTAAAACAAACAGATTTTTTAATAAATGATCTGGTACTTCCTGAGTCAATTAATATTTTTAGATTAGTTTTTGGGTCTGTTACATATGGTAAATTGTTTGTGTTATTAGGAAATAAGGCAGTAGCATTTCATAAACATATTTCCCAAATCCAAAGCAAAGAGTATTTTTATTAAATTTAAGATGTAGCATGGCGTACGATTGGTCAACCTAGTTGTAAGTTGTTTTTTAATTTTAATGTGTAAAATTTAGACTATAATTCAATTTGTTGAAAATGTTTTGAGTTGAGCAAAAGTTAAAGCAAGATAATTTCTCTATTCTGTAATAAGTCAAATATATAAAATAAATGTAAAACACACTAAAACTAGAATGTAATAATTGAAAAAAATAATTGTATATTTTAAGAGGGAAGTTGTAAGGTTGAATAAGGTAAATAAATAGTGTAATTCAAATAATAAAAATCAGTCTAAAATAACTTGACACTTTCCTTATAAAGTATTAGTGTATCAAATAACAATCTGAGAGAACCAACCAACGAACGTTACGATCCGAGAAAAGTTATTTGTTTTAAGGAACATATAAATAGTCCTGCACCTAAGTATTAATAAATTTATGTTATTAACAATTTGGTTTTATGTATGGTTGTCCGGAACAACCGTACCAAAAGGGTAATTGATAATCAATGCAGCAGGCAACATTTGTCAACAAACAAAAGATACAAAAATACCGTTGCAGTAGTTGTGTGTGTGTGTGTGTGTGTGTGTGTGTGTGTGTGTGTGTGTGTGTGTGTGTGTGTGTGTGTGTGTGTGTGTGTGTGTGTGTGTGTGTGTGTGTGTGTGTGTGTGTGTGTGTGTTTGAACGGGATTTACGGCCAAAATTCTGGGTTTTCTAGTATTATTCCAAAATTGGTTTCATTTCGACAATTTTAAAATAAAATCGTTTACAAAAATGTGTTTTGTGAAGGTAAGGAATTGTGATGACAGCAGCCGAACATAGAGCCATCGGACGGGTTCAAAGTACGGGATTCGATGTTCACTCCGACCGATAGGATTAAACAAGTGAACTGCCTTTGAAATAAAAGAGTTTTACAGACTTATAAAAAATAAATTACAACAAGTCCTTTAAACGAAAATAATAGATATTTTTGAAAAATTGTCTTTAGGTAATAGTTTTTGAATCTATTAAACACTGCCAAAAGTATTATAAGAATAATTTTTTGTGAAATTCTTCAACAGTTAATAGATATTCAGGGAAAAAATAAAATCTAATTTAAAATTTGAAATTTGTTAGTTAGATTTATTGTGATTTATTTAGTTAGATTAGATCGATTTATTGTGAATTTAGTAATGGTAATTAGCGATATATTAGGACAAGACAAAGTAAATATAAGAACTACAAAAATGCAACATAAATTTTACAGCAATTAAAACAACAAATAATTAATTTTATATCCGTGAACACTTTATACCTAGTTATTGAAAAACCAACACATATTATTGGCTTTATTACTGTATGTGACGTACTGATAATATGAATTATACTATTAAATTATTTTTTTGTAGTTACACAAACAGCAATTTTTATTCGACTATAATTATCCTTATAAACAAAAAATATGACTAATTACTTTGAGGTCTTTAATTACAGATGTAATTTCATGTGATATAATTTTTGAAAAAAGTAAAATTTCTTTCTAACTTTTCATCTTTCATAATTTAATCACAATCAAATTATTATTTTCTCAAACGTATTTTTCTTATCGTCCACAATAAAAGCTGTAAAGAAAATGTACTTACAAAGAAAAAAATTTCACTATTTATGAAAATGTAAGATTGGTTTCCAAAACAAAAATGAATTCCTGTGATATAAATAATATATTGATTATAAAGTAACGAAGTCTAACCTTCTGTTACGAATACATTAAATTGATTGTTCTCAACTTTAGAGCTGCCATAATTTATTCTGCCACAATATATTTTTTCCGAAACACGTTTTATTTAAATTTCGAATCGTCCGCTTCAATATAAGGTTATTATGGCACTGAGATTCTAAACAAAAAACTTAACCTTTTATGAAAATATAATCGAACTTTCTAATATCATAAAATATTATTGGTTTGCAAAATAAAAAAAAATCCGGGGACCTAATTAAAATATGTATTATGATATAAAGAAGCCTAAAATTCTGTAGTCCATTCTTAAATTCTTGGTTACTAAAGTACCACCATCACTTACTGCGTAGAAAACTAAACTAATTTTATCACCTTCATGTGACTAAGTTATTTACGTCTTATTATACGTTTCGGGATTACAATCCCATCTTCAGTTACCTTACTCCTTGGAAACCATTATTACAATTAAATTTAAATGAATCACTAGACAACATATAAGATAACAAACAACAAATATAGGCCTACACTAATTAACACTCAATGCATATGGATCCCGAATCGACACAATATATTCGACTCATCTTTTCTTTTGTTGTGTTAAATTTTATTGCATTTAAGACTATCTATGTACGAGATTCAAGATGATGTGATCGTTATCACAAAGCGCGTTATAAGATGCAAATAATTAAGATAAAGACGGGAAATATAGATATATTTTTTTATAAAGAGTATTTTTTTTACTTTACAAACCTACTGATAACAAGTTAACATTGTACGTATTATTATGAGTGTGGGTGACTCAGTGTCGATGTGGTTATCTATGGCGTCTGTGATTCCCCTTGCTTTTCACTTAGCTTTAAAAAAATGGTATGATCGTATTTGCATATTATGTACTTCTTCATTATCCGGATCACCCAATTTGGGGTACGCCAAATCAATTACTTTGATGTGCGTTAGCTGCCTTCCGCTGTAACCAATACCGATCACACATTCTCCATAATTGATAATTTTTAAATTGAGGTAAATTCAGAGAATTTACAGAAGTACAACCAAGGTTGTGAGCGCTGGAGGTAGCTCTTTCGCCCTCTCTGCCGTTGGGAAATCCTTCCTCATCCGCCATTGAGACCGTTGGCCAGTTTTCTCCTAGTAACCCTAGACAGGGGCTCTATAACAGGGTACTACCATCCGAAGCGAGATGGACCCTGGTTTTTTTTAACGAGGTTGTTACTCCTCCCCCTCCACTTCCCCTATCCTCCTGGACGGGCCCGGGCTTGGGACCGGCTTGCGGCAGTGTTATTATGTACTATTTCAAAAAAAAAAAAAAAAAAAAAAAAAAAAAAAAAAAAAAAAAAAAAAAAAAAACAGTAGAATAAGAACGGGTACCCACTAAAAACATAGGTGAGTGGAGCGAAATTAAAATGAACGGCAACAGGAAGCAGAGTTCGGTTTGTTTAAAGACCTAATTTGTATCCTTTAAACCTGGATATTTACGCCTACTATAATGTACTCAAGGATCTCTACTGCTTAAAAACCGTAATCTAGGCAATGAGATATTACATGTTAGGGTAAGGTAAGTAATGAAGGGGGAGCGGGGTCAGCTTCTAAATCGAACCTATTCAGATTAGAAGCTTCGCGAAGCGGAGCCAGTGACGTAGCTTCACTCCGTTCCGCTCCTTTACGCATTAAGTGGCAGCACTTACATTAAAAGCAATAGGTTGTGGTTGGATTTCCGCAATTGGGGACAGCACTATCAATTAAATAATTACCTTTAAAAAGTTTTAAAATATAAAATATGTAATTATTACATCACTTTCAGTAATAAAGTTATTGTAATTGGTTTCCTCTAATAAGTATAACAAAAGCGTAAATAATTAAGGTAACTTACGTAATATGCCTAAAAAATATCGTTGATTATTTTTTCTTCAAAATGGGATAAGTTTTGTGATATAAGTATTAATAAAATTATGTTTTTTAATAAGTAGCTGTCAAGACCTTAGAACATATTAAATAGCTTACACATAAGTCATGATCAGTCGTTCTACAGAGTTCGTTTGGAACAGAAAAGAATATTGGTTATACTAAAAAGGTACTGGTATTTATTCAAGGACATAATATTTATAATATCTTTTTATGTATATAGACAATTTGAGTATTATAAATAGAAATGTTTATTTTCAATTGAAATTAAATTATAAAATCAATTATTCAAGATGGTATTATATTAAGACCCAATCTAGGTAAGAATTTGGTATCAATTATTTACTTTATTTCATTTTACAAAGAACTATTTGACTAACATTTTGCATATATAATATTTTGTTAAAACTACATTATTATAATAAAATCAGTAATCAAGATATTAAGTTATGATTTCATATTTAAAAAAAATATTTTTAAAAGGATTTCAAAACATTAGAAGGAATATTTACGGTTACCGAGTTTATATGAGTTATTTTCGATCTTCGTGTAATTAAATTTACCGTTCACATGATATTTTATAGTTTTAACGTTCGAAAATTCAATTCAAAATTGAAAGCTATATAGCTGCATGCAGGGATTTTCTTAAAAGTTCAAGTTACATATTAAAAACTTTGTAAAGTACAGTATTATATTGTCATTTCTTGTGCACACAAGTGTTATTTACAGACTATATCTTGCAGGAGCTCATAGATATTATATACTTTGGTGCTTTGGTATTAACGAACAATTGGTTTTTGGTTTATAAATCAGTTGGTATGAATTATTTTACTTACAGAACATCATGGTTTAATAAAAACCATTTTAACATATAAAATCCCATTTTTAATAAGCATTAAGACAGTTTCAATTTCATATAAACACAAAAAGCTTTTTAATAAAATTGGTACAAATCAATATCGATCGATTTAAATTATATGGTCATAAGTTTTAGTTTTACCATGACGACAATCCTAACAGTTTACATAGTGTTGGAAATGATTTAACTATTGCAATGCTATACCATAATGTACAGTTATATAAATTATTGGTTATTTTCAGACACAAATGTTGTTAGCGAAGTTACTGGTTGCTGTAAGCACAAGCCTTGCCTTGGCTGGCGGTGAGTGGTTTGCCGTTTCTGATAAGTTTCAATAAAATTAATTTTTGTTTTATATTTAACATTATGTTAATGTTTAATAAGACGTAAGACAAAATAAACCGTACGAATATTCATATATTCTCGCATTATTAGAAAACGTAATCAGTCCTTGTTAGGATTAACAATGTTCACCTCTCCTATAGCGTTTAGACTCTTTATAGTTGACAAAGTTTAACTGCGCGCGCAACTTTCCCCTCTCAAAAGTTGTACTAGTCATGCACAAAAAATTCGACTGTGCAGTCGTTATAAGAAGTTAAGAAAAAATTAGAGGACACTATGTAAAGAATAATTCTCCTTTTACCAATGGTTAGCTACGCTTTTCATTTTTTCTTTTAGACTATAAGTCGTTTATTAGAGTAAGCTTCTTACTGGTATTTAGGGATTTTTTCAATATTTTATGAACTATTGTTTGGACAAGAAGTGGTCACGGTCGCAGTTAAACGCCGTCAGCTGTTAGTCACTTCATAAGCATTCGTGCAAAAATAAGAATTAAGTTTTTCTTTATTTTGTAATAGGAAAGAGATTTGAATTATATATATATATATATATATATATATATATATATATATATATATATATGTGTGTGTGTGTGTGTGTGTGTGTGCCTGTGTCTGTGTCTGTGTCTGTGTCTGTGTAAATTTGGGTTTTTTATTTTTAAGGAATACCACAATTTTATTGAAAATCCACCCAAATGAAAAGAGTGTTATTTAAATATTTGAATTAATTTAAATCTTAAACTGTCATACACAAATAGTAATAAAAATCACTAATATCTCAGATTTGATTAAATTTATTGTCTTAGTAACAAGCTTTTTAGTAACATAATTGGTCTTACTTATTTCCATACAATTAATTTTCCAATACTTTATTTTACGTTTCCTAAAATAATTGCCTTGTAAATAAAGAGCTTGGTACAAAGGTTTTTATTAAGGTTTTACTTGTTAAGTAGTATTTTTAAAAAATGTATATTTTTTATATAATAAGATAACATAATCAACAACAGGTCTTTTTAAGATTGTCGTTTATTAATTTATGTTAAATTTTATTTTACGTATTAATAAAAGATTTGTTATTATGGAATCATAATTTCAGGCACGGTTAACGATTTCATACCGGGAAACGACCAGCACTTACACAAAGAACAACACAAACTTGGTTTTCCATTTACGCAAAACATCAAAGAAACAAAAATATCAAAACGAATAATTGGAGGAGAAAATATAACTTCTGCAAACACCTATCCCTTCATGGCTGCTATATATGTACTAGATTCGCTGAAAGTAAGTATTTATTTGCAACTGCTAAATGAAAAATCAACGTTCCGAATCATTTCATTACTGTGAACAATTTATTAGCGGATATCCAATGAAAAATGACCGTAAACCTAATAAGAATATATAATCACCTGATAGGTATTCTCACATGAGAAATTCTCGCTAAAAAGCAGCCTCGGTGGCGTAGTTGATTGCTTATGGTGCTTTCACCCCGAGGACACGGATTTGATTACCGGTCAGGGCTTGGCAATTTCATACGCTATAAATCATCCCATCGTCTACATTAGCCCAAGTGTGCACAATAGTCGGACGTTAAACACAAAAAAAAATCTGGCTTGGCCATTTACTAAGTGACCGTACTGTAAGTTTCGTTATTAGACTAATATTATTTGTTTTATCGTGGAGATGTAAGAGGATGCGTTGTTATGGGCCGTTGTAGGGGAATAACAGCATATGCAGAACTCGCTAAATGCATTAGGTTGTGCAATCAAAAAAATAATTATGGATATTTTGGCTTAAAATAACTCACATATGTTTGGAGACATGTTATTTTCACATAGAAATTTTTGTTTATATTTTAGAGCGTTTTGGGGGGGGGGTATTATATGGCCTTTTTAGTGTTTTAGTCAATCCACACCCACGTGTAAACGGAAGAAGCAATTTTAACCAAATTTTGGAGTTATATGCTACTAAACATGACCAATACCTTAATTACCCATATCGGAAATTTAAAAAAAAACTGTTTTTTTGAAAAAAATATAAAAAATATATTTTTTATTGAATCAAAATTTAAACTTCATAGCGAGGTGCAGATAGGTGTGAAGTTTATTTATTCCAAAAAAATATCTGTTCTAGACGAAATCGATTAACCGTGGGGTGTTTTAAAAAAATTGGCTTACTCCTGCAAATGAAAAGATGCAACCCGCAATCTTCGGGCTCTGTCTAACAGTCGCGCTCTCTCTTGCTCCCTCCCCTTCACCGGCGTCAATTCCCCCACTACTTGGTCTCTCGCCACTGGCAATTCTCTTTTCCGTACACTTTCACTGTCTCAATGTGTGCTTGTTTCGGTAATATAAATGACTACTATGGAGTTGTACTATGTTTTGACGAATTAAATATTTTAGGAATACAGTATTATAAAATGTTGTATAAATAAAATCACGATTTATGCATTAATATTTCGATGTTTCTAACATTTATCTATTATTATTTATCTTTTATTATTGTCTTACATTTATTTTTATTTATTGAATATTTAAACATTTATATAATAGGATCTAATAGAAAATTAAAATGTTATGAAAGTCGTTATGTTAACGTTTCTTTAACAGTCAAATGCCTATTTATGGGCCTTCTCAAAGAAAATTAATTTATCCTTCTTTAATAACTGAAATTGTGGTTTCTGAAAATTATACAACGTAATGAAGTCGAAACAGCTGGTCTTAGAATCTGATTTGTTAAGAGCTGTTAATAGGGATTAAATTTACATTTTATGCTTAAAGCGATATTTGTTTAAAGTTCATAGTTAGCTGTAGAATACTTTATAATTATTATAGTTGGATGAGTAAAATATACTCGTACTTAAAAAGCCTTGATATATCAAATTATTATGAAACTGTACGTTAATATTCAAGATGTGCCTTTCGAGATAACTAAATTTTATCTTCAGCTGAATTTCATCATATTTAAATTAAAACTTCATTATTATAAATATCTGACAGCTAAGTTTATTAGATAAAAAGTATTTTTTTAACACCGGCATTTATAGCATAGGACAAATAGCATGTAAAATTAAGTTACGTCATTATTTATTGAACACACAGTACTTGATAAAACTCCATGATATCCTGAAAAATTAGAACAATTTTATTCTCACAATTGTTTTTTATTCAGTGACATATATGCTATGTTTCGCAGTGAGGTATCTCCAGACAGTGAAGTCAAAGATTATAGTGTGCTTATATCGTAATACAGGTGACGTTAAAACTGAAAGGGAGAAAGTAAAGAAAGGTATGACTGACAGTGTAAAAAGGTGACCAGCAGGTTGGGGGACAACTCCTAAACAACAGGCTTGAGTAAGGGAAGGTGGTTGAAGTTACCCTGTTCATTTAATCAAAATTAAGTTTTTTAGAAATAGATGTAACCTATATATTTTCAAAATTTGTGAATTATTTAGTTTTATACCTTTTTGGTTTTTATGGATTACACTTACATTGTTCAAATTAAAGGAATGCCCAAATTCTAATAAATAATTCGCAAATTTTGAGTAATTTTTTTCGTACTTCCAACAATTGAAATGTTGTTTTAACACGAGTTTTTATAGTTCTTTCTGACTGTCCTACGTATTCACAGACAATTTTATATACACCACTGTTTAGTAAAAGATCTATTTTATCCTTATTGTTAACAATATGTTTTTCTAAATACAGTATACAGTATAAAGCTGGCTTACAATTAATTTTACCTAAAATTAAATTTCTAATTTTATAACTTATATTGTCTAAAAATCGTATTTTACAATATAATTGTGTTTCTCTAGTTGACGTATTTACATTGTATGACATACTAGTTACAAATGATTTCTGATTTTTATTTAAAATTATTTTCACAAGATCAAAGTTATATTTATTATTGTCAGAAATCTGTTTGTTGGTTTTTAATTCAGAATTAAAGTTATCATTAGTTAAAGGTGCATTTAGGAGTCCGTAAATCATACTATGAAAGGCGTAAATCATAGTTTATGGTTGTCTAGAATGAGCTAGTATTATAATGTGTACGTATGTAGATTTTCGGTAAATTCTGAAGGAATGTACGTGAGTGCTTATATCTAGCTTAAATTCAGAAAGTAAATACTTTTTATGATGGCCACATTCCACGGTAAATGTTATGTTTTTATTAACAATGTTAATAAATTAAAAAAAAATAAAATTTCTATAAAATTATAAAAACTTTATAATTTTAAGGCTTAATTATGTTTGAAGACCCTTTACGATTTTTTCATTATTGTGAAAAAAGATGCTATTTTAGATAACTGTTTTTCAAATTCAACAGAAAACTATCAACTCATACAATTATAGAAATAATTTTATAGATAGTTTGATTGTTAAATTACTTTCAAATAGCTTGCATTACTAGAAACGGGAACACTGCAACATAATTTACTGGGTTTTTATCATTTTCATGCCTTTGTAATTATTAGAATAACATTGTATTTGACTGGGGATGGATATGTAAGTAAAAAAATGTGAAACGTAGAGAAACAAGGAAGTATATGTCGTTTTACTAAGTTCCCGTGTCCTTTGGTGATGAGACAATCCCGCGATACGTGTGTTGACGCCCAATGTAAACAAACTTCTGATAGTAAGACATACAGGGTAAGAATACCCTACGTAGGCTACTAACTACTTAGCTTACAACTTGCTAATCATTACTCAGTCAGCACTGGCCTCCAATGACGTTGCTTATTAGATCTGAGAATAGGGTACGTACTCAGAGTGAGAAACGAATAAGCACGAACAGACATAAATAACAGATTCTGGTAAGTCACACCACCCTTTATCCCTCTTTCATCATAACGGTACATTTGTGGGAATGGAAATCAGAGGTTCTATTTTTAGGTTAGTTGTTAGTAGACTTTTTACTAGTGAAGTGTGTGGTGTCCGGTTACCGTATTGATGAGCAAACTGTTTGTGATTTTTAAAATTATTTTGTGATCTGACCGATATGCCACCCAAACGGAGACCATTCAAACGAACAAAGTGGTCAATTATTGCAAGGAATGTCGCTGAGAGAAATAAAACATTGAAAGAGGAATCAACAACTTCAAGCAATGTTTTTGAAGAAAGCAGCGAGGAAATTTTCGATAGACTACTTGCTGAATCACGGTAAGTATTAACAAGTTAGTGAGGAAAATTAGAAATAAAAAAATACGATTTAGGAGTAAATATCGGAAAAAACTAAAACTAAACTCTGACCGCTGTCTTGTTTGTTCTGGTATTTTGATTTGTTTAAGAACAGTATTTTTTAAATTTCAAATTGATTATGTTAGATTTTGCAGTTTATTATCTAAAGTCTAATAACAATTTTATATTCACAGAGTGTTATTGTTGGAGCTGAAACAAACAAATTACTCTACTTAGGCGTTAAAAACAAATTTTTTTTTTTGCTTGTGCCAATCCGAATAAAAAAAATGACCATAAGTGTTTCAAAAATTATACTGGATCCTCTACTGGTATGGAATCCAGCGTAATTGTTGAAGGTTTTCAGAGCAGTGAAGAGGATTACGGTTTAATGTACCGAAATTATATCGGTGATGGTGATTCGAGCGTATTCGCTAGAATTCAAGAAAGGTGCCGATATGGCAGATACGTGCGAAAGGTAGAATGTGCCAACCACTTGACTCGAGCCCTGAATGACAACCTGCACAAGTTGGTTGATAATACAAAGTATCCCCTAGCCTCCCGACAACTACTGGGCAAACCATCCCCTGGAGAGACAATAAGCCGTCTTGAAAGTTTGGTTAAAGGGATAAGATCAGCTATAAAGGAGGCTGGTGGGTCAACCAATTAACATGCTGTTGGACAACTAAGAGCAGATTTGCGCAATGCCATAGACCATGTGTTCGGACAACACAATAAATGCAGGGAGTTTTGTAAAAGCAAATCTTCTTTTGAAGAAAACTACTTAGATCATCTTGACAAAGATTTCCTTTGCAAAATTCGTAGTCTTGTTGGAAATTTGGAAAACAAATGTGAAAGTTTAGTACTGAACAGAACCACAAACATTGCCGAAAAGTATATAGGATGTGTGGCCAAATTCACAGGTGGAAAGAGGCTAAACCTGTCAACTGGAGGTTCTTTCCAATGTAGATGTTATGGTGCTGCATTACCACATACGGTAATCTCAATACGACGGATCAGTTCCTTCCCCCACCATGACCAAATCATAAACATCAAATATTCAATTGCTTTTAAACAAACTATCTATACACTAATTTAACAAAATATCGAAGCTTTTATTGGAATGTATATAAATGTTCAGTTAGTCCTGCAATAATACACTTTATTGTTGGTTATAATTTAATCCTAAAAAATGAAAACTATTTTGTATGTTTTTTCAAGGGAGAAATTTTGTTTATACTGTGTTCTGGCGCAATAATTAACAGGCGTCATGTTCTCACAGCTGCTCATTGCTTGTGTAAAATTACGGTTCCTAAAAACGGATGTGTAACACAAAGTGTGCAGAACTATTTTGTACGCGTTGGGAACATATCTTATACTGGGACTGGGATAACAAATGATTCGTTAAAGGTTAAAACTATATTTGTGCATCCGGAATTCAACATGAGAAGGTAAGTGTACGAATGGTTATTGAAGAAATTGTAGTGTAAAAAGCGTTATTTAAACTGTAATTGTATGATCTTGTAACGCTCAGACTGTGACAGTTTTAAGAAACTGGTTATGCACGAAACCTAATAATTGAATTATAATAAAGTATAATTTAATATCATAATTTTGAAATATGGGCTCATTAAAGTCAAAATATTTTATGGATTTGGAAAGCATTTATTTTTTTATTTTGAGTCCGTCATCCTCAGGTTATATAAACTGAATATATCTCTGTGATATATTTTTAAATAACTCTTATTTGGTTTAAGTAAATGTTATTCTTTTTTGCTAACCGATTTTGTGTGTGGAACTCTATTCATTTTTTAATTACAAAATAAACGAAATAAAAAATTATTTTTAATTGTCACCCGCTAAATACATTTTTAACACTGAATAATGCCGTATCACTTAGTAAATTGTTTTCTTGTAAATACTGTAATTTACGGTTTTCTCGCAACGGAAAATTTATAATGCAGAAATAAATTTATAATGCGTATTATAGAGTGAATAAAAATTGTTGGTCAAAGTTTTTCATAAATTTAGTCACAAATCATATACAATTAATGTTTAATTTTTTACATAACATTTAACCACTGTACGATATATTTTATAAGAAGCAAACATTAAGAGAGATCCACTACGTATTTATTTCAACGCTTAGAATATTAGATGAGTTATCAAGACCACTGTAACCTAACTAAACTGTTATAACTTTAAGAACAGTAGAACTAGCAATAGGCCCTATATTTTTATTTAATCTATTGGCCACGATAGCGCTCCGATGCACTCGTAACACTTATGAAGCCAATAAAAACTTTATTGGATGTTTTAGGTTCATTGACCATGAAACGGTCAAAATTATAAGCGTTCTCAAACGTCGGTAGTTCGGATCATGTACAAGGTACTTTTTTACCGAATTTCTAAACAATCTGTCAATGTAATTGACTGAAACTATGGCACAAACAAACACACAAACGAAATGTTCCAAAGTCGAATTGATTAAAGAAGAGATTTCTTTTCACTCTGTCAACTAACATTGTACTCGTGAAGTAATATTTTCCCTTTACTTATTTTTCCTCTTTTTAAAATATATTATTTTAATATAAGCAAAAGTAAACATAAGTGAGTTAAAATAACTGATATAAATGGTTATAAGTTTGTTAGTGTTGCATTTCAATTCACTTGGTTTTTTCTGTTTAGAAGCTGTTTTAACAATTTTGACGTCGCCATTTTAGAACTTGACCAACCTCTTAAGTTTTCCAACACAGTTGTAAGCGTGAGACTGCCTCAAGCAGGAGTTCCGCTAGGAGTCGACCAATTATCCAACAAAGCATGCATTGCCTTGGGCTTTGGATTTACATCTTTTTCAAGGGATGATAAAATAAATAATCTGAAGGTCTTAAAGCCAATATTTAGTAATGAATGTTTAGAACATAGTAACTTTTGTAAAAATGAATCCATATGCGCTAACGTAGAAAATTTTTATACTTTATTTACTGGCGACATTGGTGGCCCTTTGTTATGCAATGGTGAAATTGTCGGTGTGACTTCGTATTTTTTGTTTAGGAATTATGATGATAAAATGTTAGCTAAAAGTTACACAAACAATGTGTTTACGAGGATTGATAAGTCTTTGAATTGGATAACAAGTATTACCCAAGTATGAATTAAAATAAAATAATAACAAAACATGAATATAACTTATTTTACATTGTAATATAATTCAAGTTTTACAACAAAAGCTTCTTGTCCTTTTTCTTTTTTAGCTTATACAACAGGTTTTTGTGTTTCGAAATATGTCTTCTGCCAACCTTCTGTTGTTTCCTATGCAAAACTCGCTTAGCACTTTCACGACGACGGCTGTTATTACACACCATAACATTTTGTGTTACGGTACATTACATGATACCTCAACTATAGTTGTATTTTTTCCGTAAAATTGTTTAATATATGTGTATATAACATTTTTTGTAACATATAAACGGAAATAAGCCTTTTTTTTCTATATTTTAGATGCTATGTCCGTGCTTAAAATGTGCTACACGACGCCTATTTGATGTAATAGCCATTGATGTAATAGGCGTAGTGCGTCACTTGTGGCACACAGTTACTGATCCGTACACACATAATGTTTCTAGTAAAAGACTCCATATATTTTATGATTTCTTCTTTGAAGTCTTAGTGATACAATTGTCAATAAATAGATGTTATTATTTCAAATGATCCTTCATTTTAGTTTACCAATATAGGTCTCCAAGATAAGGGAAAACAATCATTAGGCCATAATATTATATTACTTCATTATATTAAAATCTATTTTAAGAATTAAAATGATGCTTCTAACATTTCTATTGAATTTAAATTTGTTACCCTTTTAAATTATTTATAAAGTGTGCCAGGGTAAATTAAAAAAAAATACAATTGGCCAAAATCTAATCCAACCAAGAGTACTCTAGATTAATTTAAAATGGTCGTACAAAAGAACTTTTATACTTTTTTGTCGATCTCGGAGTGCCCTACCTCAAGGATGCTCCCCTCCATTCGCTACGATTATGAAGCCTGTAAGCATCCTGTTTCTTCTTCCGAGATATTTAATATTTCCAGAGTAATATATATGAAAGTTAGATCAAGCTTCTCCGCTTTTCCGTTAGGTCTTCCTGCTACGGCACTAAGTAGCTCTTATTTAATAAAAATGTGTTAAGGGTGTAATCGCTGTTAAGACTTGAAGTTGTTTATGAATTATTATTTTACAATCAAAATACAAAATATAATCTAAAACAAAGAAAATTGTTATCAAAACAAATATACTTAAGAAAGCGTATTTTTATTAATACATTAGACCTGGATGATTGTTGGATTGTAAACCTCGCTCGCAAATACAAAACATTAAAAAAATCAAAACAAAATTTGATTAGAACGGCCAAACGGTTTTGCAATAGACTTTATCAGTATTTGAATTTATAGATTACAACAATTATTTCCACATTATTCATTTTTAAAATATCAAAGGCAATGTTTTTATAAGTGAATATTTATTTACAATTATTTATACTGATAATTTATTTACTTTTATTGCCTAAGCTCAATTACGTTAAACTTGCATTCATTAGCCTGACAAGGCACAAAGCAACACCTCAGGTAATGCTGATAATTGACGTTATTATGTCCAGCAACTATAATTACGTTCGTGTTAGGTCATTAATTTATGGTAAACACATGGTGGATGTGGTCAACAAAGATTGTGTGAAATGATATTAGTTCAAGAATGTTTACAGTCACTACTAAAAAGAATTGTTTTTTTAAAGTAATTTATTGAGCTAAATAATTTTACAATTTTTAATTACAAAAATGTTAATATCTTGTTTTCTAATCCCTTCTTTATGATTATTATATTGGATCTGTCATAGTAAGTCTCAGTCCCCCTTACATTAATAAACACAGGTTGTATTATTTTTTTTATTTATATCGAAATTATCTTTTTAAAAGTAAAGTACATCATGATTCATTAAAAAAAATAATTAGGATTATGATCTATTCATCCCGTCAGTGGTCTATCCCCTCACATCGTAAAGGCTACCGCGGTTTCAAAAATCTATAGTTTCATTTTCAGGCCGTGATACAAAATGTTAAATCCCTCTGTCAAGGTCGTCACTAAGTCAAACAAAACATTAAAAACATACATCACAAACAATGAGCACAATTATACGATTAAAATATTTACGATGAAATTCTTCTTGACCAAGCGACACGCGCGACTCGTACGTAGTTACATTCGGGACGCAACGATCGCTGGAATGTAACCGTTTCTATATAGGTTCGGTTTTGAGGCTGACTTCGATTTTCTCACCGAGCTGATCACGCGACCAAATTTATTATTTATCTTTACCTAGGTTACCGTTGCCTAGGTTATTGGTTTTAAACATTGTGTTTTATTACATTGATAATTAATAACATCAAAATAATGACCAAAAAAAAGGTCTTCAAACAAAACCTTGTTTTTTCCCAAATAATGGAAAGTACACATGATTCCTGTAATAATTTTGTTTTTGTTAATTAGTCATTCTTGATATAAACACACACACACACACACTTGTTTAAACAGAAACACAAACATTTGGAATAGTCCTGAAAGGATTATGAAAAAATCCTCAACCATAGCCACATCAAGCACGCACGAGTGTCGAGTGAGCGATAAGATGAATCGTTTTTTTTTTTTTGCACATTTCACGGTTGATCTATCATTCTATTTGTCGCTTTAAAAACTACTTGTAAGAAACATAATTTACGGTTTAATGTTTGCGCAAGAGTTTTAAAAATTGATATAATTTATCTTTTTGTATATGTAAAACCATTCTTCATTTTCTAAATTATTAGTAATATGTTTGAAATGGGTAAAGGGTTACTAGCGTGGTAATCCTGCAAACCTTGAAATGAGCCGAACCTAACCTCTATTTTTTGATCGCCTTTAACTGGTAGTTAAAAATTATGTATATATATATATATATATATATATATATATATATATATATATATATATATATATATATATATATATATATATATATATATATATATATATATATATATATATATATATATATATATATATATATATATATATATGTGTGTGTGTGTGTGTGTGTGTGTGTGTGTGTGTGTGTGTGTGTGTGTGTGTGTGTGTGTGTGTGTGTGTGTGTGTGTGTGTGTGTGTGTGTGTGTGTGGATAAAATTAAATTTTTTCGGTAAGTGGCATTGTTACGTAGCAAAATTCGTTCAACAATTACAAGATTTCGAAAGTTTCAATTTAAAAATGAAAATTATATATTTCACTTGTTACATGTTTAAAAAAACGAAATATTTTTAAAATAATAAAATACAATAAAAACCAGTTGTAAAGTTTTAAATTATAAATATAACGAGATTCTAGATTTTATCTTGTTATTCTTGGCAGTGCCTTTTCCTCTATAAAGATATAAACACTATAACTTGTAGTAAGGGAAATGTGCATGTTTCCGCGTGAAATGTTTCCGTGTCAGAAGAATGAAGGAGTGAATGGGGTTATCTTCACTGTCAAGACCTATTTACACAACGCAGTTACTTGGGATCTTCCAGCAGCCCTATGAATAATTCATAGTTTCATGTACACTTGAGAACTCACACACATTAAACGTTTATTTTTAAAGCTTTAGTTTTAAAGTAAAACCGACTTAAAACCAATAAAAATTTATAATCGAATCTATAAAGTTCACTCGGCGGAGTGCAGCACAATGCACGAATTGGTAAAAAATAATTGTGTGTGTACCAAAACAGCTGATTACTAAAAGAAACATTGTTAAAAGTAATATTTAAATAACAACTGTATCCAAGCCTTAACTAATTATTGCCCGATACAGTTTTTGAAGGTAAGATAATCTATTCCAGTTCTAATATGTAAATGTTATTAAATAAAATATTCTGCTTTTAATCAACAATAAATACTCTATCATAATTTAGGTGTGTAATGTAAAATTCCGTTATAGTGGGTTTCATTATAGTTTTAAATACGAAAGTAGAACACAGTAAGGTCTATTGTAATAACTAAACTAAATATAATGAAATACATTGTTTTGTGTACAGTATTATAAAAATACTAATATTGAATAAAAGATTAATGTATTACAGTAATTAAATACCAGCCAATTGAATTGATATTAAACGTTTTGTTGTACGTTGGTGTATATTATTCGTTTCATTTTACCATTAAGGGCGAAAGCTGGCACTGGACCCCTAGCCATAGACAACAGTGACACATAAAATCGCATTAAAATATCAGTAAAAATAATTCCTCAGTTAGAATTTCAAACGAGTATTAAAACAAAACGACCCAACTGTTTTTCCTAGAGACATATTCTCCTGGCTTAATGTAAGAGCAATATATCTTGATTTCTAAAGACCCTATTGTCTCCCTAATCCTCTGTTTAGCTGAGCCAGATTTCTCAACGTTGGTTGTTGCATTTCGACTTTTTCAACCGCTTCTCTTTTTCCATTCCAAGAATTGTTGAGGGTAACATCACGTCAAAAGACTAGTGACAGGCGACCATCTCACTGACGTGATGGAAGCTAAATTTATCTTGAACTTTTTCTTGTTATAAAACTTCTTTCATCTTCAAAATCGAATTTGAAATTTGTACAATAACATTTTAAATTACAATTTAAAAAGCAGAAAGAACAATGATAGCTGTCAATATAACATTTTAATTAATGCAGATCATAGGTACAGTAGAAACACTTTTTCATTCAAATTTAGCACTAAAATCGACTTTGATATTAGGTTAAACTATGTGGTTAAACAGAAAAAATAGTTAACGCGTTTTCAGAATACCGTCAATTAAAATGTTTTAAAATGTACCTCTTTTTTGTTGTTCGAAACGTTTAATGAATACCTGGAATTACTGTAAGGTAATCAACGATGCAAATCACGTAAATTTAAAGAACTTAACTTGTAGGCGGTAGTAGGATTCCCGGAGGTATATCCCAAATATGGCGGCCACTGATGTGTGCGCGCAGCGGTCTCGCTGACATGATGGAAGCTATATACGTGCACGCAGCTATGATGGAGGCGCACACAGCTTCTCGCTGCCCGCCGCCATCGTGTTACGTACCCGGGGCCGGTGGATAGTGTGTAAACATATAAAGTTGTGACGTCGGTGTGGGCGTTATTAATTAATCGAATAAATAAATGTATACCAGAAAAAAAAGTTGCGCGTTTCTGGCGGGGCTCGAACCGGGGACGTTACGCGTGTGAGGCGCAGGCTATAACCACTATACCACGGGAGCGTCTTGGGAAATTAGTGCGATTCGAGATATATGAAACGTAACGATTCCGCTCGGGTTTGCGAATCGCCATCGTGTTACATGCCCGGGGCCTGTGGATAGCGCGTTATATAAACATATAAAGTAAGTTTATCTATGGCCGCTGCCATCGTGTTACGTGCCCGGGGCCTGTGGATAGTGCGTCATATAAACATATAAAGTACGTCATTCTATGACCTCTCTCTCTCTCTCTCTCTCAAGCCGCCGCCATCGTGTTACATGCCCGAGGCCTGGGGATAGCGCGTTATATAAACATATAAAGTAAGTTTATCTATGGCCGCCGCCATCGTGTTACGTGCCCGGGGCCTGTGGATAGTGCGTCATATAAACATATAAAGTACTTCATTCTATGACCTCTCTCTCTCTAGCCGCCGCCATCGTGTTACGTGCCCGGGGCCTGGGGATAGCGCGTTATATAAACATATAAAGTAAGTTTATCTATGGCTGCCGCCATCGTGTTACGTGCCCAGGGCCTGTGGGTAGTGCGTCATATAAACATATAAAGTACTTCATTCTATGACCTCTCTCTCTCTCTCTCTAGCCGCCGCCATCGTGTTACATTCCCGGGGCCTGGTGATAGCGCGTTATATAAACATATAAAGTAAGTTTATCTATGGCCGCCGCCGCCGCCATCGTGTTACATGCCCGGGGCCTGGGGATAGCGCGTTATATAAACATATAAAGTAAGTTTATCTATGGCCGCCGCCGCCGCCATCGTGTTACATGCCCGGGGCCTGGGGATAGCGCGTTATATAAACATATAAAGTAAGTTTATCTATGGCCGACGCCATCGTGTTACGTGCCCGGGGCCTGTGGATAGCGCGTTATATAAACATATAAAGTACTTCATTCTATGACCTCTCTCTCTCTCTCTCTCTCTCTCTCTCTCTCTCTCTCTCTCTCTATAGCCGCCGCCATCGTGTTACATGCCCGGGGCCTGTGGATAGTGTGTTATAGAAACATATAAAGTAAGTCTATCTATGACCGTCTCTCTCTCTCTCTCTCTCTCTCTCTTTCTCTCTCTCTCTCTAGACGCCGCCATCGTGTTACGTGCCCGGGGCCTATGGAAAGCGCGTTATATAAACGTATAAAAGCTCCATTCTCCACCTCTACTCTCTCTCTCTCTCTCTCTCTCTCTCTCTCTCTCTCTCTCTCTCTCTCTCTCTCTCTCTCTCTCTCTCTCTCTCTCTCTCTCTAACCTCATCAGCCATCGTGTTACGTACCTAGCTCTGGACTAGGGTTGCTGGATAGTGCGTTATATAAACATATAAAGTAAGTATATTTATGACTCTCTCTCTCTCTCTCTCTCTCTCTCTCTCTCTCTCTCTCTCTCTCTCTCTCTCTCTCTCTCTCTCTCTCTTATAAAATGATAGTGTTTAATATTATACGTTAACTTTTTAAAAAGTTATTAATTAATATGCTACTTTGGCCAGTTAAAAAAATATTTACTCGAAAACCATGATGACTGACCTCTCGTCTTACGTGAAAAATAAGGTAAAAAAAGAAACAAAGATGTAAACATAAAATTGTATTTTTTTATTATAAACACCGTTTGCATTTGCAAAACAAACAAAAAACACTAAAATACATGACATAAAGTTGAATTATGGTAAATATTGAGTTAATGGGAAAAAAGACTGTATTAACTAATAGTTTTGCCAAAAGAAAATAATAATAATTTAAGTATTAACTAATATAATTTTGCCATAATAATGAATCATAATAATAATAATAATAATAATAATAATAATAATAATAATAATAATAATAATAATAATAATAATAATAATAATAATAATAATAATAATAATAATAATAATAATAATAATAATAATAATAATAATAATAATAATAATAATAATAATAATAATAATAATAATAATAATAATAATAATAATAATAATAATAATAATAATAATAATAATAATAATAATAATAATAATAACGTCAGCTTTAATAGTGTCTACAGTAATCAGACTTATGTTAAAAATTCCGTTTATTCGGTACAATAGTAACTTTAAAATAATAATCAACCGCCTGCAGGTAATAATACGAAATTGAATGGGTCAAACAAGGACTGACTGAAATAATAGAGACTAATGACTAATAAAACGACCGACCAAGACAATAACAGGGTTCAGCTTTTATAGTGTCTACCAACTTATGTTAAAAAGTTTAAATCAGTTACAATCGTGGTGATGAACAACGATTCACTGTGCCTCCCGTGCTCACTGGTAGTGGGTAAAGCTCATGCGGACAAAGACCGAGATTACAAGGCTATCATACAAAATAGGCGAAAAAGACAGACTATCGCGGCCCGCCGACTGATGATTGACGACGGTGTTGACATAGGGGATGCGGGGGCAGGGGTGGTAGAATTACAACGGTTCCAAACATTCCTGACCGATTATAAAATCACCGTTTACAATTACGACAGCCGCGTCGTAGCGTACCACTTTGAGGGCGACGCCCCGAACGCGCGGTACCTAATGATTTGTACCTTGTACGATTGCAACAGATATTTTAAAAATAAAAATTGAGCACGTTTGAGGTGAAATTTATTAGAAAACGGAAAACCGAGCACGTTTGCAAGGGTGCAAAGACTATAAGCAGTCGGACCACCAATGCTACATGACGGTCGACACTCGTAAACCTATGATCAGAGACTTCCTGTTCGTATTTTTCGACTTCGAGACGCGCCAAGACGAAGTTCTGGACACGGCTCGGGTGCACCGTGTCACCTTGTGCGTGTCTAAACAGTAATGCTGGGAGTGTATGATACGTTCGACGCAAGACTGCCCCCATTGCGGTATCAGAACGCGCGTGTTCCAAAAAGATCCGGTCCGCAGATTCATGTCCTACGTAATGGACGTGCACAAGACGTACAAAATAGTGTGCGTCATCGCGCACAACGGTCAAGCGTTCGACTACCAATTTATTATCAAGTACGTGCTCGAAGAAACGAAATTCACGCCGAAACTTATCACGCGCGGCTCCAAGGTCATCCTCATGGAGTTGGATAACGTGAAATTAATCGACTCCCTAAATTACATGCCTATGGCTCTGTCGAAACTCCCCAAAGCGTTCAATCTGCCGCCGGAAAAGAAAAAAGGCTATTTCCCCCATCTGTTCAACACTCTGGCCAACCAAAATTACGTAGGTCCCATGCCCGGCCGCAAGTACTACTGCCCCGACTCCATGTTCGACAAGAACCACTAGGAGTTTTCCAAATGGTACGAAGAACAGGTGCGCAACGAATACGTGTTCGATTTTCAAAAAGAGATTTTCGAATACTGTTATTCGGACGTGGATATACTTGCGCAAGCGTGCATAAAGTTCCGCGCCTCGTTTCTGCAGGAATGCAAAGTGGACCCGTTCCTGGAAGCCGTGACCATCACCAGCGCGTGCAACGTGGCGTTCAGACGTAACTTTCTGAAGGCCGGCACCATCGGCATCGTTCCGAAAAACGGCTACCGTTTGGCCGACAAACAGTCGCTCGCCGCTCTGCAATGGTTGGCCTCGGTAGAGGAAAAGGAGCGGGAGCGGACCGCCGACGCCGACTACCGTTTGGAACACGCCGGTCGTGGTAGGGAGAAACAGATTGCCGGCATGAAAGTGGACGGTTATTGCGCCCGAACGGACACCGTATACGAGTTCCACGGCTGCTACTGGCACGGTTGCCAACGGTGTTTCCCTTGTTCGACGCTCGTTTGCAGAGAACCAAGACCAAAATCGATAAGCTCTCTCGTCTGGTCTCTTCGTTAGTGGAGATGTGGGAGTGCGAGTTCAAGGCACCGCCTCATCTCGTCTTCCAACCCGCTTCACCCCTTAATCCTCGAGACGCTTTCTTCGGCGGTCGTACGGGTAACGTGCGCACCTATCACGCTTGCAATGAGGGAGAAAAAATCCACTACGTGGACGTGTGCTCCTTTTACCCGTGGGTGTGCAAGTACGGTCGATACCCCTTAGGCCACCCCAAAATTCACGTAGGCGATGTTGACTGCAGGAGGGCGGGCATGGATGCGGACGGCTTGCTAAAGTGTACCGTCCTGCCGCCTCGCGAACTCTACCACCCCGTGCTGCCGGTAAAGATGCATGAGAAACTGATGTTCGTGTTGTGCCGCACGTGCGCGGAAACGCTGAACGTCTCCGACTGTGACCACGACGTCGACCGACGAGCGCTGACAGGGACTTGGACCATGGACGAAATCCGTAAGGCCGTGGACAAGGGGTACGTCATTTTGGAAATGTTCGAAATGTGGCAGTACGAAATGGCGTCTTTCGACCAGGGCGGCGGTCTATTTACCGATTTCATTAACAAATTCTTAAAAATAAAACAAGAAGCTTCCGGCTATCCCGACTGGTGCACGACCGACGAGGACAGACAAAAATACATAGACGACTATTTCACGGCCGAGCGGGTGAGACTGGAAGCGGCTAAAATCGAAAAGAACGAGGGCCGACGCTCGCTGGCCAAATTGATGTTGAATTCCTTTTGGGGAAAATTCGGCCAGCGGGAAAACCAGACAAAGACCGCGATCGTCAGACAACCCACCGAATTGTTCAAAATGTTGGTCAGTCCATCCGTTCGCGTTAACAACATCCAGGAGGTGAACGAGGAAACCATCGTGGTGAACTGGGAGTACGTCGAAGACGTCTGCGAGGTTCTTCCGACGGTCAACGTCGTACTCGCCGCTTTCACGACTGCTCAGGCGCGACTTAAACTGTACGAACACCTGGATGCCCTTGACAGACAGACCATTTACTACGACACTGTTTCTGTACTCTACCTGGAAGGTGCACACAAGGTAGAAACAGGTGACTACTTAGGACAGATGACGGACGAACTCCTGGGGTACGGTCCCGATTTGTACATTACGGAATTTGTATCCGGTGGACCGAAAGTCTACGGTTACAAAGTTTTGTCTACTAAATGTAACGAACTGGTCACCGTATGCAAGGTTAAAGGGCTCACTTTGAATCTCAGCACGTCTGGCGTTGTAAATTTCGAGTCGTTAAAGAGAATGGTTCTCGACGTCGACGACGACGACGACTCCGATAAGCAATCGGAAACTATTACAGTCACAGAGAAAAAGATTCGTCGCACCAAAGATTACCAAGTGATCACGGTGAACGAATCGAAAATATTTCGCGTGACAGGTGCGAAAAGAAAACGCTGCGGTTATTTCAATACACTACCGTACGGTCACCGTAGCAAAAAACAACATTTAGAGTAGAGAGAGAGAGAGAGAGAGAGAGAGAGAGAGAGAGGCACGGACAGAACACTTTTTCAAAATATTTTTTACCCTCTTTCTTATTGCTGAATGCAAGGTCACTGGCGAAGAGTTAATTCTCTCGTAAACATGAGTGTGTGTGTGTGTGTGTGTGTGTGTGTGTGTGTGTGTGTGAATGTCCCCTCTGGCGAAGCGTGTCCGCGCTCGTAAGGGTGTATGTCCTTCTGACGAGGTGTAACAACCCGTAAGGTGTATGGTGCAATAAGAAAGACGGTAAAAAAAAAAACGGAGGTATCAGCAGAGGAATAGGAATTTTTTTTTTTTGGAATGGATACCACGCGAGGGTGGCGAAGGTTGGGGCCACCCTCCATAAAAAAAAAGTATAAAATCTTTTGTTTCAGGTAGACAGTCGTCAGTCGGTATGAACGTGAGACGTGAAATAGCCGTATAGCTGCATAAGCCGGCGCGAAGAAATTTCAAAACACGTTGTGTCACGCTGAAGGGTTTGAACGATTTATATTAGGCGGATTTGGTGGAAATGATCCCGTGTGCTAAGGGCAACAACGGCTACAAATATATACTGACAATGATAAATTGTCTGTCGAAATTCGCTATAGCCGTTCCGTTGAAAACAAAGACGAGCGCCGAAGTTGCGGCTGCTCTAGAACCGATACTCGAAAAACACCCCATGCGCCATTTTCAGACCGATCAGTGTAAAGAGTGGTTCAACGCCCACGTGGGTAAACTGATGAAAAAATACGGCATAAACCATTACACAACGTATAAGGATAAGAAAGCGTCTATAGTCGAACGGCTCAATCGCACTTTGAAAACGAAAATGTGGCGCGAATTTACGGCTCGCGGCAGTTACGAATGGATAGATTTATTAAAATCGGTAGTTCGATCTTACAATAACACCGTGCACAGCACCATCGGTATGAAACCGGGTCGAGTGACGCGAAAACACGAAAACCAACTTTTGAAGAAAGTAAACGGTCAGGGTGGTGTTGGTGGCACTTTGGAAAAGAATAAATTTAACGTGGACGATAAAGTAAGGATTTCCAAGTATAAGAAGACCTTCGCTAAAGGCTACCTACCGAACTGGACGAACGAGGTGTTTTCTATTTACGCCGTAGTCCCGACCGCACCTACCACGTACATTTTGCAAGACTCGAAAGGCGAGATTCTGAAAGGCGGGTTTTACGCCGAAGAAATAATTAAAACCAATGTGGGCGATGTGTACCTCGTGGAAAAAGTATTGCGATCGAAAGGGAACAAAGTTCTGGTAAAGTGGTTTGGCATTGACAAGTCGCACAACTCGTGGATCGATAAGCGCAAACTAATCGCTTGAAACAGGATATCCGTTTCCTGTGTCCCCAAACGCGGTCACATTTTTTACATTCGGACAAAGGATACTCTTCTTCCGAGCCAACTATTTATTAGACACGCGCGCGCACAAACGGTTCAGTATCGAACGATAATGCGTATCGAGATGTCGCGTGAAAAATTGCAAATTTCAAATTTCGACGTTTTTGCCGGCGGTGGCGGGGGCAAGAGTAAACGTCATAGCTCGCTTTTTCCCAACACTATTCGTTGTATCGTATGCGGAGATTCCAATTGCGGTAAAACTAACGTCGTGTTCAATTTACTTTTCGACACGAACGGATTGAGATACGCGAACGTTTACGTCTTTTCGAAATCTCTGCACCAACCGAAATACAAACTTTTGGAAACGGTTTTCATCGCGGACACGGGTACAGGTTATTTCCCGTGTACCGACAACGAAAGTGTCATCGACCCCAGCGAGGCCGAACCGAATTCGGTAATGATATTCGACGATATAGCTTGCGAGAAACACGATAATATACGCAAATATTTCACAATGGGGCGTCACAATAATATAGACTCATTTTATCTAGGCCAAACGTACAGTAGGATTCCGAAACAGCTGGTGCGCGACAATGCCAACTTGCTGGTAGTATTTAAACAGGACGAAATCAATTTGAGACACATTTACAACGACCACGTGAACACGGACGTTACGTTCGGTGTTTTTAAAGATATCTGCGCGGCAGCGTGGAAAGAGAATCACGGGTTCTTGGTGATAGACAAAGACAGTTACTATTAATTCAAGTGCAAAAAAATTTGCTAACGGGGGTGGTGTCTCTACCACGAGGGTTTACCACCATCCCCACTCAAAAGAAGAAGATAAAAACAAGAAGAAGACAGACATCTACTATCCAACATCACCACTACCCCCACGAATCCAACACCAATCTCCGTGCACCCAGGGTTGACCCTTGGGGTCCCCTGGGGGGCTTGAGCTCGAACCCGTGGTACCAGTATGGCGAAATACCTTAAGGCCTAGACTGGTCACTAGCCCGCTGATCAGCCCACATGGCTTCACAGCTACGGTTTCGGCTTACCTTCCTGTCTGCAGGGAGCCCTACAGACAATCCAGCTCACCCGGTCTTCCGTACCCACTCACGCACTTACTCCCTTACTCTAAACCTACACCACACACTCTCCACATACAACCCCTAACTCATACAACCCGCCTACCCGCTCCACTCACTCCTCCAATCTCCCCTCGACTTCGCCCCCTCATCACTACCTCTTCGTCCCTTGGCCCCAATAACCCTTCTCAGTTCAGGTGTAGACCAAGGGCACCTCCCTACACCAAAACACTACCTTCCCATTTATTCACTCACATTCACCCAATAAATAACTAACCTTAACCTATATCACAGCTATACCAGTATCACAGACCATAACACCAAAGCAGCCAGTCCCCCCAAAAAACGCCAGCTACCCTAACACTACCCTACACTTAAATAAATAAACTCTATAAATACATAAACTATATACACAATAACAATAACAATAACAATAATAAATAACAACAATAAAACCAACAACAATAAATAACCATAGCACTAATAAAATAAATAACACATACATATAACAATAACCCAAACTCACTACACTCATACTTAACCCCCTTCCCTATCACTATCCCCGCCACCCAACATCTTAGCCTCCAGAACCTTCTTTAAAAATCCCTCAAAAAACCCAAATCCCTTCCTGCTTATTAACCCTACCCTATCAAAACAAACCCCCACCCCCTCTAACATCCTTTCACACTCACTCCATTCATCCATCCATCTTACACATTCAAATATCACATGCTCGGCTGTCTCAATCATTCCACATTCACACAGCTCATTGTCAGAAAACCTAAAACCCTTCAATTTTGCCCTAAAATCCCAATGCCCACTTAAACCTTGAGTCACATAATATCCCGGTTCAACCTATCCCGCATTCATCCTCTCTCTCACACTATCCCACCACCCATACGTCACCCTACCCTTCTCCGAACTCTCCCATCTTTTCTGCCACTCGTCCCACACATACTCCCTCACAGCCCTCTTACACCCCTCCTTCACAAACACTCTCCCATTCCACTCACAACACCCATTCATTCTCACCTTACACATCACATACCTCCTCTCTACTTCCAAATCCAACGGGACCACACCAGCAATCACACACGCAGCATCCCCAGATATCGTCCTATATCCCCTTAACATACGCAATAGCACCCTCCTTTGCCCGGACAAAATTTTCGCCCTATCAATAACATTCATTCTGTCCCCCCAACCCCCACATCCATACGCCACTATAGCCAAATACACCCCCTCATAAATCCTCCTGACTCTCTCATACGGCACATTCACTCCACCAAACATACGCAACACACTTACCATTCTCTCCCACTCACTCTCTCCTCTCTCCCTCACATGCTGACCAATACCCAGCAGGTTCCCTATCCCTTTCGTAAACTTAACACCTAAATACTTTACCTCATTCACCATTTTGAGCCTACCCCCACCCCACTCAATCACAGGCATTCTAGACATACTCCCCTTCAAAAGCATACACACAGTCTTATTCTCTGACATCCTCATTTTCGCACTCACACACCATTCCTCCAACACACGCATCACATCACACCCATTCCTCCTCAACTCCTCCTTCGCATTACCACTCACCAACACCACACCATCATCCGCAAACGCAATCATTCTACATCCCCTCTCATTCACACGCCTTACACACTCATCCATCACAACCTTCCACACCTGAGGGCCCAGCACAGAACCTTGAGGACACCCTCTATTTACAACTTTCCCTACACCCCACGTCCCTTCCCTTATCTCAACCCACCGGCCTCTTAAGTAATCCCTTATCACCCTCAACGCGTCCCAACCTACACCCCTTTCCCTTAACTCCATTAACACCCCCGGCCACCACACCCTATCAAACTCCCCAGTCATGTCCACGAAAATCCCCATAACATATTTTGTCTCAGTCTCCCTTACCACCTCCCTTAACTTAATTATGGCCCCCTCCGTCGACCTACCCCTCATAAATCCAAATTGATCCTCTGATATCCCCCCATAAAATACCCCATCTAACCTCGCCACTATAACCCTTTCAAAAACTCTACCCAAAACCGGCAACAGACAGACAGGTCTGTATGACTTGGCTGCCCCTCTATCCTTGTCCTCCCCTTTTAACAAAGCCCTTATCAACCCCTTCTTCCACCTATTGGGAAACACACCAAACCTGAAGCACCCATTAAACAGACGGACTACAATATTCTTAATACACTCCCATCCCTCCTTAAGCATTTCTCCAACAACCCCATCCCTCCCTGGTGCTTTCCCATTTTTTAACTTCCTTATTACCCTTTCAATTTCCCCAACCCCTAATCTACACCTTCCCCTGCCTACCTCAAGGTTCTGTACTAACGCCCTTACTCTTCCATTCTCCTCATTCTCACCCTCTCTCACATCATCTACAACCAACTCATCCAACAACATTCTCGACGCATCCACCCACCTTACCACATTCTCACCACTAATAGCACACGCTACCTCCCTCGGACTCATCCTACCACTCGCACACTTGTAGGGTAGGCTCCACTCACACTTATTCACCTCCTCCTCCACCAGTGTATTCCAACTTCTCCTCTTCTTTTCCTTGATCCCAAACATATATTTTCTCCACCTTCCTCTATACTCTTGCCACCTTCGTTTCCTTTCCTCCTCCAACTTCTCCTTCTTCCACCGTCTCCTAGCTCGTAACACCTCCTTCTTTTCTTCCTCTAACTCTTCATCCCACCACCTATTCCCTCTACCGCCACCTCCCCTCCTGGGTATTGACCCCACACTCGCTCTCCACATACTCTCACTCAACTCACGCTCCAACACAATCACATCCCTCTTACACTCAACTTTCATCCCATTCAACCTCACACACAGCCCCCTCAGCTTCTCCACATACAACCCCCAATCCGCCCTTTTTACACTCAACATTCTCCCAGTCCCAAACCCACCAACCTTATCTCCCCCCATTCTCACTCTAGTTCCCCCCTCACTCACAACCCTCATCCAAATGGCTTTGTGTGATCCCGTTATCCAATCACTCCTCACTTCCCATTCACTCACCCTCATCCCTAGACCCCTCACCTCCATACATCAATAAAGCTCGCATTCTCCCCTCTCTCATAGGTTGGCCCACAACTCGCCACATTCAAAACCCTCTACCTATCCTGTACAATCACCTCTTCCAACAATCGCCCTCTCTCACTCGTACACTCACCCCCCACATTCTCGAACTGGCGTTGGCGTCCATACACACTATAACATATTGCCCCCTCAATTTAACTTTCAATCTCTGCAACCAGTTAAGTAGTACTCAATACACTCACTGTATTGGCAGTACACAGACACAACATATAATCTCTTATCCCCAGGCAACATTAACTCCACACATACACAATTACCCTCTGTCATACTCGTCACATTCATAACCCCTATCCCTGCATTTAAAATAACTACTGCCGCCCAGGGCCTCTTACACCCCTCCCCATACACCACCCGAGCATTCAAACCAAACCCCTTCACCTTCCCTTTATAAACATACGGTTCTTGTACTGCCAGTACATCCACTCTCTCTCTCACCACAATCTCTCTTAACTACGCACACACACTCCTGGATCTGTCGATGTTCGCCTGTATCAACCTTAACTCCCCCTTATTCATAGCATATATTTATTTCTCTTCTCCTCTTCTCCAACAACATTGCTCTACAACCCGAAAAATTTACGGAATGACCAACCATCTTAAAACCTTCTCTGACACAGTTTACACACACAACATCTTTAACACTCACACTACACTGACTGCTGTGATGACCTTCCTTGGCACACTTACCACAAGTAAGCTTCCCGGAGCACTTAGCCCCAATATGCCCAATTCCCTGACACTTAGCGCACCTAACAATACCCTCATATTCCGATACCCTACAACTTCTTAACCCCACATAAACCCTCCCCTTTTCCATAACCCTCTGAAACACTTTCCCCACTACCCTTATCACCCAATTTAACCCCAAAAGCACCCTCCCTAGCCCCCCTCTTAAATAACGGCTTCAGCCCCCCTTAACTTCCTCTATAGTAAATCACCTAAAAATATCCCCATTTCCTGCTAAACAAACCATCCACCAACTCCTCAGCCCCAATCCTACTATCAACGTCATAAACTATTACCCTCGGATCATACATCCTAGGTGCTCCGTTCACTTTTAACCCCCCCTTATTTAACCCCTCCAACTCCCTCAGTTTACAAATATCCCCTCATCATGGGTTTCCACCACATAATTCTTCCCCTGTTTCCTTAAGCTTTTAACCCTAATTTCCCCCCCTTTACCCCCAAACTCTCCTTTATCTTGCCCCTTGCCTCCTTTGCTGTTACCTCTTTTTCTACTTCGATTACAACCCTCGGACCCTTCCCTCTCCCACCCTTCCTCACAACCTCCGCCCAATTCCCTCTCCCTCTTAAGTCCCCATCCACATCCATCCTTTCTACCCCTTCCCTTCTTCCCTCCCCAGACAATCCCTTTAATTCTCCTTTGATTACTTCCCTAACCTCCCCAATCGATGCTCCTATCCCCTTCCCAGTCCCCTTTAAAACCCCTAACTCCTCCCTTAATGATCTGATTTCCTCACTTAATCCCCCAAATCAACCCCACCACTTCGCTAATCAAACCCCTCTCCCCCTCACATTTTCCCTCCAATAGGCCGCTTCCCTCTCCCTCTTCAATGCTTGCATTCCTACTACGTCCAAAGCCTTATCCATTAGTTTCTGTGTCTTTACAGTGACCCTCTTTTTTCCCACCTCCTCCGCTAGCAACCTCTTCAACTCTAAGATCGGATCCCCCCCACTCCCAAACTCCTCATCCCCATCATCATCCTCCTCAAATCTTGCCCTCTTCATGCCTTTACTTTTCTCACTGCCTTCCTCTGAGACATTCCTCCTCTCCTCCTCCACCAACCTCATTATCTCCTCCTGCCTCTCCCTTTCCAGCCGCTCCTTCTCCTGTTGAACCCTCATGACCTCTTGCCATGCCCTCTCCTCCTCCTCCTTCTTCCTCCTGACCTCCTCATCCAGCTTGTCCTTTACAGGAGAACGCAGTACCTTTCTTGCCGTCATGCCAAATTCTCTTAATAGCTGTTCCTCGTACTGACTCCTCTCCTCCTCCACTCCCTCCACACCACCAACAGCCTCCAACCCCACCTTCTTCTTCCTCTCCTCCGCCTCTCTCTTCCTCTGCTCCTCTATTTTCCTCTTCTTATCCACCTCCTTAATTCTTCTCTCTTCTTCCTCTTGTTCTTCAACTCTCCGCCTCCTCTCCTCCTCCTTCCTCAACCTTTCCTCCTCTCTCCTCAACTCCTCCTCTTTCTTCCTCTCACACTCCATTCTACGCCTACTCACTTCTTCCTCCCGCCTCCTTGCCCGTTCTATGTCTTCTTTATCCGACATATCTATCGAAATCCCAAAAAACCTTAGGCTTTATGCTCCCGTAGCCACCTGAATATCCACGAAAACCTAACCCCAAGAATGTCCCACCCTAGAATATAAACACTAACAACCCCTTAACCCCAATTACCAAATTTAATTAAACCCTACAAAAAAATTACCAAGTTATTTACCGCACACCCTTTATCTAAGAAATATACCTACCTAAAAAAGTCAAGAAAATTATACCCAATATTTTCACGTTTGTCCCAGCTCCCTATCACCAATAGTTCTCAAGATATATCAATTTAAAATTTAACACTAAAACCAACCCTTAAAAATTTTACCCCTTAAATACTAAAAATTTCCCAAAAATAACCCCGGATCCTTGTTCCCTATAACCAAGTCCCAGTTAAAACCGAAACCCTCTTCCCTCTATCTATCCCCGTTCTCCCGCTATTCCCAAAAATATATCCCTAATTAATACACTATTCCACTTACTATTATAGAAAGGCCTTGCAGCCAACCCGCTCTTACTGATCAGGTAAAGATCTGCAACCCAGACAACCCACCAACACCAAATCAAAAAAAAAACAAAAACCAAAACCAAAACCAAAACCAAAACCAAAAACTGAAACTAAAATAAAAACTTCCCTTAAACTAAAATTTAATTCTTCTAAGCACAATTACACAATCTCCTCAATTCACTGTCCTAAATAAACAAAAGACTTGCCTGCACACGACTTTACTTCTGCACCTATTCAGCCCATTAAAACTGCATACAAAAAGAGCAATTACTCGCGACACACTGCTCGCACCGAAAATCGGCAAACACCACACGCACGCTATCTCTACGCGCAAACCGCTGTTATCAACAGATCTTCAAAAATCGCACTGTTTACCACTTAAAATTTCAACTTAATAAGGAGCCAAAAAAAATATACGTCCACTCTGTACGTAATCTCTAACTCCGGATAGACAAAGACAGCGAGATAGAAGAGGGCCGGTACAGGATAGGATTCGATCGTTTCTTTAAAAACTTGCAATGAGAATATACACGAACAACGATGTTGCCGCGTATAAGAACGCTTCTTCTACACGTCTGCGGCGGCAGCCGCCGAAATCGAACCTGTGCGCGTGGTATTACGCGGATAGGAAACGGTATTGCGGCAATTACTGTAGTAGATCGGGAAAACACGGTGACGTATTCAACAGACGTTGTTGGCGCCATAAAAGGCGCGGTGGCTACAGTAAGACCGTCCCGCCTGTCGTAATACTGATGATCGTTAGCGCTTCGCGTATCTACAACAGGGATATTTGGTTGAAATTTCTGTGCGAGAGTGAAAAACGCGGAGTCCCGTTCGAGTTGAAAATTTACAACGAACACATGCTCAACGGTACAGTACGACACCCTCAAAATCTACTCTCACGTTTCAGACCGTTTCCTGATCTTTTTAACCGTACAGTCACACCCGGTCACGGTAACCTCGAGTACACTCAAGTCTATTTGGACATGTTGCAGAACGGCTGTTTAGTCCCGAACGCGTCCATATGTGTGGTAATTACAGAAAGAAGTATACCCATACGCGAACCCGTGGAAGCCTATAGACTGATTACAAGTTCGAAATGTATGATTGACGTGAGTTATAACGTAAAATACGGTCCCGTGCCAGCGCTTTTGCCTCACAACACACGGGGCAGAGCATTCGAAGCGGTGAACAACAAAGCGCAAGGTATGTTTACGGTAGAATTTCTTAAAGTCGCCCTGCCGAGCGTCGTCGAACAGTGCCGACACTTTGGTCTCTCTTTTGACGTTCACCGTTACAAGGTCGTCGACTCGCGACAATTGGAAACATGGTGTAATTATACGGGTGCGAATTTAGACGAATTCCTCTTATTGAATTCGTATCTTTTAGCTTCATCAACTTCGATTCGTCCTATAGTTCGGCTGAAAGAGTACATGCAGGATACGCCGCGAGACGATCACCTATTAGTAGCCGAAATACCGGAGTGGCGTGACAACGTGAAACGCACCTTTGTTTTTACGGACGCGCGTAAAACTATGTGGATCCCTTTTTTCGATAGCAATATGTACGGTTATCTGAGAGGGTTGCGTTGGGAGGGTAAAAGGTTTTCGTACGCGTCAGCCGGTGACGTTATACAATATCTGTTGTCCGCGAAAAAGTTTCCACTTTTCTTTAGATCGCTGGAATTGGCCTGAACAACAACATATATAAATAACACTACATATTAGTACAGCCGTTCATTCGACGATATGACGTTAACCGGTGATCTGGCTACGCTCGAAATCGATCGGTTGAAAGACGCCTTGAAGCGGAAATATATGCAGATGAAATTCGGCGATGCCGATATGGACGTACAATTGACCAGACAGTACAAACCCATCATCAAAGAGATGACGAAAATACAAGACGCCTCGCAGACGCTACTACCCGTTATGACGAAAACTGAAAAACAAGAAGAAGAAGAAGACCATTCTATGATGTCGGCAGTGTCGACACCGAAAAGAAAAACATCATCATCATCATATCCGAGCTTTCTAGATACGCCAGTAATTGCGGAAACATCATCATCACGATCTACTTCTTTATCTCCTGCTGCTGCTCTTCCGAAAGTGTCTCCGCGGCAGCAGCAAAATGTAGCTAGTTATGTGTCGACACCGCAGGAACGTGACGAATCGATAGAATGGATAAACAAGACGTTTAACCACCCTGTAGTACGTAAATACATGTTGAAAATGATTACCGATACGGCGAGGAAAAGAGAAATCGATAATCTGTACGGACCGCGAATAGAAGAAGACGCGATAATGGTCGGTTCGAAAACGATACAGTTCAACGACGACGGCGACATTGTTATCGATGACGCAACCTACAAAGGTACACCGGGCCTATACGAAATACTATTCATGAGGGATCCCATCGAGTACACGGCCGAAGACGCCGCCGCGTACAAAAATATCTGTATACAAACAAACGCTCACCTTCAAAAATACAAGTCCTACGCGCCGGTCAACCGTAACCACACTTCGGTTAAATACAAACGTGTTATACAATACCTGTTTCCGCCGGCAAAACAAAATAAGAAGAAGACGAAGACGACGACGAGTCGTGTTAAACAAGGTCAAGGTTACGCGTACTGGGACGATCCGAACGAATTGTGCGACAGATTAAAGCTTTTGCTCATGTCGTACGACGCCGGTCATACGGGTCACGCCAACGAGATAGCGTCCATTATAGAAGAACTCAAAGAGGCGGGACTGATTAAAGGTTCGGGAAATAGAAAAATACGAGCAGTGATACGATGAGTGTCGACAAGTTTGGACGTTATAGCGGCGGCGGCGACGGCAGCAGAAATTCCGGACGACGTGGACCACCCGGGATCGGATTCGCTCTTACTCAGGACGGAGATTACGATTTAAAACACAAAGCGTTACGTAACGTCTACACGCCTGACGAAGACGGCGAAGTTGCCGTAAATAGGGTTACGATGATGAAACGTTGTTTAACATTCGACTCGGTGATTGCAAAATATCACGCGAAAAATAATCCTCTCGGCGGTCTAGCTAGACCGACAGCGGCGGACGACGCCGTGACCAAAGAGTATTTAGAATCTTTAATCCCCATTAAACTGGTCGACAGTTATTCGTTTGAAAATTTTCGATTACGTAATGTAGGCCCGCCACAATTGGACGGAGATGCGGTCAACATCCGGTATGCGAAAGAAAATATGCTCGTAAAGATGGTGGTGGTGGTAGGGAAAATTTGACGCCGGCGGATCGGTTATCAGTAACGTTAAAACACCCACAGCTAAAAATGATGCCGTTACAAAATCGTACGTGGATAAAGCGTTACAAGCGGTAACAGCTGGCATCTACAGAATAAACGTCTCGGTCTCGTAGCGGAACCTGTACTTGCTAAAGACGTTGTCAATTTAGATTTTCTATTGCAAAATACGCTTTTTCTTACTCGACTGCCGACCGGTGATGTGTTCAACGCTAATAGTAAAAGAATCACAAACGTACCTGCAGGTGTGGAGCCTATTGACGCTGTCAATGTCGAGCAATTACACAAACAAGAGGAAAACATTAAAATGTGGGTTGCCTTTAACACATTAAACGGCGGCGGTGTTAAGGGTTACTTTGATGCTGAATATAAGCCTATCAGGAACATGGGGAAAGGGTCGAGCGATAACGACGCTGTCACTTACAATCAGATGACCGAAGCTGTAGAAATAGCGATTGATAAAGCAATGATTGGTATGATGAGTAATATTCACAAAGAACTAATCTCTTTGGCTAAGGAAATAAGAAAACGGTACAGTCACGATGACCCTAAACAGAATCTTTTATCCCATTGGCGCCAAATGTGGGAAGAATAAATATTAATCGAAATTTTCTTCTTCATCATTTACTTAAAGAGCTAGTCGTAGTAATTAGTGTTTAGTGTTAAAATGGTCGGTAAGCAGGCAACACGTGTCAGTCGTAAACGGAGAGCGATTAGGAAAGGTCGTGGATTGATTTCGTCCGCTGTCGATTTACTACCGTCCGCTATAAACAAAGCGGTCGATTTACTGCCCGTCGAACTACATATACCTACGTACAACTACTGCGGTCCGGGAACTAAATTGAAGAAGAGATTAGCTCGCGGCGATAAAGGTATAAATCCTTTGGACGAGGCGTGCAAAGAACACGATATCGCATACAGCCGGTACAGCGATTCAAAAAATCGTTGCGAGGCGGACAATCGTCTGGCGGGAAAAGCTTGGAACCGTGTCAAAGCGAGTGACGCTTCTCTAGCGGAACGAGCGACAGCGCTAGCGGTAGCGGCCGCGATGAAAGCGAAAGCGAAATTAGGGGGCGGCGGCGAGAGAAAGAGGAAGAAGAGGTCGACGACTAAAAAACGGCGCACTATTACTCAACTGATTTCCGGTTTAAGGGGAAAAGGTCTTTATCTCGGACCGTACAGGAAGAAGGTAGGCGGCGGCGGTTGCAGAAAGCGTCGTAGGACGACTAGGAAAAAAAAAACAACAACACACTATTGATCGATTCGATACCTATCAGACCGTTGACGAATTTGGAATTGGAAAAGTACGCGAAACGTTTGGGCGTGGCAGCGTTCCGCGGTGTTTTCATGCGCGACACGTTACCGCGCGGTAAACCGTGGCGAAACGAATCGGCTATCGTGAATTTGGACATCGAGTCGGGCGACGGTACTCACTGGGAATGTTATAAAAAGAAAGGCGATGCGGTCGAGTATTTCGATAGTTTCGGTAATCTGAGACCGCCGAAAGAGTTGATCGCGTATTTCAGGCCAGCAGCCGATATTCGCTATAATTACACGAGATACCAGTGTTTCGATTCAGTCGTTTACGGTCATCTGTGTCTAAAGTTTCTCACGACACCGTCATGTCCATATGTTTGAGCGGAAACAGTTCCGAACTTTCTTCTGATTTTTTCCCGCCGATCGACGTCTCCGACGGTGGCGGCGGCCAATGGGAAATCGGTCTGGTCGATTTGGCTACGTACAATTCTATTCCGAATATCAAAGACGGCTTTAATAACGAATTTCGATTGTTTACGACGACGACCACGACGACTAGAACGAGTGGCGACGGTCGCGATAAACGATCTCTGTATTTTTTGTAAAATTTGGGTCATGTTACTGTAAATGAAAAAGAAAAGAACAGTAAACATTCGTCACCCGCTACTGCTGGTACTACTGCTGGTGCTGCTGCTGCTGCCGACAAACACACGGAAGATACAAGAACCGCTCGTTTAATTGCTACTACTACTGACGTCGACGATACAACTGTTTCGTCTAAAACGGTAGACATAAAATTGCCTACGGGTTCGTACGAAATCGACGACATTGAAAAGTACATCGTTTTCTCTTTGAAACCGAACAATAACACGTTAAAGGCGGAGATATTTTGTTCGGAAACGATAGATTTCAGCGGTGAACGTACGATCGACACGTTACTCGGTTTCGAAAGGAAAATTCTACGACCCGGTTATGTGCACGTTTCCGACCTGCCGGTGGACATCATCAAGGTCAGTGTAATACAAATCGAATGTAACGTGGCGTCGAGTTCGTTTCAAAACGGTGAAGAGAGTCACGTTATACACGAATTTTATCCCCGCGTACCGCCCGGCTATAAGATTATCGAGATCCCGCGAACGGTAATATATTTACCGGTCAACGTGAAATCGATTCACAATCTTACCGTCAGCCTGAAAGATCAGAACGGCGATCTCGTGGACTTCCGGAACGAAACTATTTCGATCAGATTGCATTTGAGAAGACATCGGTAAGAAGAGGCGGAATGGGTCTCGTATTTAACCGGGATACGTATAGACACGACGTTAGTCCGCGGACAAACACGAGAGTGTTAACACCTGGGAATATACGTTTTCTACGCTCTCTCGGCTTTAAAATTGTTACGAAATAATGGATATGCTGGCGCTCGAAAGACAACCTGTGTACGATAATACGATCACCGGTTAAGAATATCATTACCACAAACCGTACGCGTCGTCCACGTTCCGCAATAACGATGAGATCCGCATACCTGTTAACCAACAGGACATCATGACGTTATCGCACGAGAGTATGCTTTGCATTACGGGTACGTTGACGGGAAAAAAAGAAAACGGTGCCAAGGCTAAAGTGGACTTTGTCAACAACGGCGTGGCGTTTCTATTCAACAATATCAGATACGAGATTGCCGGCAACGAAGTGGACGGTACGCGTCAATTGGGTATCGTGAGTACGGTGAAAAACTTACTGTCCACGCCCGAGTACAGAGTGAATAACCTCAAAAATGCCGGTTGGGTGGGTCCTGGTAGGAACGTGTCCCCCGATGCTAGAAGCGGTGAATTTTCCGTACTCGTACCGTTGAAAATGTTGATGGGATTTTTCGAGGATTACCGGCGGATTGTGGTCAACGTGAAACAGGAACTCTTACGATCGGCATCCGATTTGAACGCCGTTTACAGCGAAGACGGCGCGACGTCAGTTGACCTCGTAATTACCGGTATCACGTGGTTGTTACATCACATTACCGTGGACGGGAAACACGAGGTGGACACGTTGCGTAAGATTCAGAACAACATCACAGCGCACATTGCGTATCGCGGGTGGGACGTTATCGTACGACCGTGGTGGCCGGCCGTAAAACACGAATCGTGGGTCCTCAAGACGGCCACTATAGACCAGATGCCTCAGATCATAGCGTTAGTCTTTCAAATGGATAGATCTAATCAGATCGCTAAAGACGCGTCCGCGTTCGATTATTGCAACATCACGGACGTACGCGTTCATCTGAATTCTGATTTTCACCCTTACGAACGGGTACGCGGTAGTGCGGCGCTAGCGTACCACAAATTCTGCGATTTTCAACAGTACTATTACGTTAGCGAACCGTCCCCTTGTGTCGATTTGCAAACGTTCAAAGAGAAAACACCGATTTTCGTAATCGATTGTTCCAAGATTCGTTCCAAGATTGTTCCACAAAGATTCGTTCAGATCGGGACCTGTCGACGTGAAACTGGAAATCGAAGCTTCTGATAATTTTCCCGCCAATACGACGGCCTATTGCGTTATCTTTTACGATAAGCACATGAGCTATTCCCTACTCACAGGCGCTATTAAGAATATAGCGGGTTTTTAGGCTGGTAGGGATGAGGCGGAGTGGGGAGAAGTGAGGTAGGTGCGAGATGAGTGTTACAGCGCTCAGAGCGAGTCATGGAGCGTATGGACGTGGATCGCCAGCAGTCTACAAGACGTACGTTGCCACCAAACTTGACTTTAGGTATTTATTTGAAAACGGTGAATTTTTTAAACAGCGATTGCAGTAAATTTTTTCTTGACCGGTCTTTTCCAGCACGCCGCACACGAGCTGGACGTTTTGGTGCATTCGGGTAAAAATAAATTCGTTTTCTTCACCTATTTCACGTTCAACGAGTTGCTGAACGAACTGACGAATATAACGTCGGCAGCCGCGGCTGCTGCTGCTTCGACCGCTTCGACAAAATTTAAATTCAGTCAAGGTCACGTGATTTTCCGGAAAGTGTTCGGTAATAGATACGTTCAGTTGTACAGCGGCGTCGGCGTCGGTAGCGGTCCGCATACCGTTTCGTTGACCGCCGACGAGTGGATATTGTTCGCCGACAGTGTGCCTCTGGTGACGCGTCGTATCAAAGAATTGTTTTATAACGAAAAAGATTTGATCGCGTACATCATCTAGTGTCTGGCCGGCGACGGCGACGGCGAACCCGTATCCAGTAGTCTGCCCGAAGCGGACCGTTTGTACGACGAAGTGGTCTTATTCAAAAAACATGCTTCAGCAGCAGCAGAACCGGCGAGCGGTAGTTGAATTTCACGCGTACGTAGACAATTGCGGCGAGTATATAGTGAAAGAATTGGCCGTTGTCAGCCGTTTCTCGTACGCGGTTACGATTTTCAAATCGCCTTACGGTTTTCACACGCTGAATGAAAAGAGTAAGAAAATCGCTTACTGGTTACGCGAATACTTTCACTGTATAGAATGGGCAGACGGCGATATACCGTTCGACGAGAACGTCGTACGCGAGATGTTCCGACCTTTTTCCACTTTGTACACTAAAGGTGCGGAAAAAGCGCAATTTTTACGCCGTTACCATCCGAGCGTTTTGGAATTACCCGAAACGTTGGATAATAACGTCGAATGTACATATTTCAAATGCATATTACCCCGTCATAATAGCGATAGTAGTAAGTGCGTTCTGCAGAGCGCGAAACATTATTACGATTTACTCGATGCTTAGTGTACGCGAGCGCGCGCGCTTATGTCTAGGAGGTCACTGGCGCGGAGTTAATTCTCCCGTAAACCAAAGAGACGTGTGTGTGTGTGTGTGTGTGTGTGTGTGTGTGTGTGTGTGTGTGTGTGTGTGTGTGTGTGTGTGTGTGTGTGTGTGTGTGTGTGTGTGTGTGTGTGTGTGTGGAGGTCAGTGGCGTGGAGTTAATTCTCCCGTAAACCAAAGAGACGTTTGTGTGGAGGTCACTGGCGTGGAGTTAATTCTCCCCTAAACCAAAGAGATGTTTGTGTGGAGGTCACTGGCGCTGAGTTAATTGTCCCGTAAACCTAGGTTGTGTGTGTGTGTTTGGAGGTCACTGGCGCAGAGTTATTTCTCCCGTAAACCTGTGTTTTGTGTGTGACTGGTGTGGAGTTGATTCTCCCTTGCGCGCGTGCGCGTACGCTACGGTGACGGTGTAATCTTTTATTGTAATAACCTAAAAAAAAGTAAAAATACAAAAAAAATTAAAAAATATAAAGCAAAAAAAAAAATTTTGTTTTTGGGAGACTACAATTTTGTCATGGAGTGGTAGTCACCAGGGGTAGCGATGGTTTGGGGCTACTCCCTCAAGGGGTTAAGCCTTCTGCTTATCACCGGATTGTAATGTGGGCTACGACGGCGGCTTCACCACCTCGTACGACGGTTCCAACCCCGTGTACAAACACAGAGGACAATCGTGAATATGTAAATGTGAGCCCTGAAAAGGGCCATTTGTACGCTACTCCTCGGATTGACAGCGGGCTGGGCACTTACATATATCATACACCATCCACGATGATTTGTAAGTTTTTTTCCATTAACTCAATATATTTATCATATGTCTTGTATACATATGCAATACATTATATGTCTTGTATTTTAGTTACATTGTAATAATCAATTCTTGAGATGTTTTTGTTTTTTTCTTTGTACTTAGTAAATTGTTTTGTATTTGTACTTAGTAACTGTTTTATAAGCCATTTTTTTTTCATTAACTCAATATTTACCATAATTCAACTAAATGTCATGTATATTTGTGTTTTTGTTGTTGTTTGTTTTGCAAGCAAACGATGTTTAAAATAAAACAAAGACAATTTTATGTTTACATCTTTGTTTCTTTTTTTCCTTTTTTTTTTTGACGTAAGACGAGAGGTCAGTCATCATGGTTTTCGAGTAAAATTAACTGTATAATATTTTTTTTTAAACTAAGAGAGTGGCCAAAGTAGCATATTAATGATTAACTTTGTAAAATATTAACGTATAATATTAAACACTATCCTTTTTTAGGTTAGAGAGAGAGAGAGAGAGAGAGAGAGAGAGAGAGAGAAAGAGAGAGAGAGAGGGAGGTCATAGAATGAAGTACTTTATACGTTTATATAACGCACTATCCAGCGACCCTAGTCCTCCTATGAACAACCCTGCTGGGAGCTAGGCACGTAACATGATGGCTGATGAGGTTAGAGAGAGAGAGAGAGAGAGAGAGAGAGAGAGAGAGAGAGAGAGAGAGAGAGAGAGGTCATAGATAGACTTCCTTAATATGTTTATATAACGTGCTATCCACAGTTAGAGAGAGAGAGAGGTACGTAACAGAGAGAGAGAGAGAGAGAGAGAGAGGTCATAGATAGACTTACTTAATATGTTTATATAACGTGCTATCCACAGGTCCCAGAGAGAGAGAGAGAGAGAGAGAGAGAGAGAGAGAGAGAGAGAGGACATAGATAGACTTACTTTATATGTTTATATAACGCACTATCCAGCTGCCCTAGTCCAGGGCTAGGTACGTAACGCGATGGCTGATGAGGTTAGAGAGAGAGAGAGAGAGAGAGAGAGAGAGAGAGAGAGAGAGAGAGAGAGACGGTCATAGATAGACTTACTTTATATGTTTATATAACACACTATCCACAGGTCCCGGGCACGTAACACGATGGCGGCGGCCATAGATAAACTTACTTTATATGTTTATATAACGCGCTATTCCCAGGCCCCGGGCATGTAACACGATGGCGGCGGCTAGAGAGAGAGAGAGAGGTCATAGAATGAAGTACTTTATATGTTTATATGACGCACTATCCATAGGCCCTGGGCACGTAACACGATGGCGGCAGCCATAGATAAACTTACTTTATATGTTTATATAACGCGCTATCCCCAGGCCCCGGGCACGTAACACGATGGCGGCGGCTAGAGAGAGAGAGAGAGAGAGAGGTCATAGAATGAAGTACTTTATATGTTTATATGACGCACTATCCACAGGCCCCGGGCACGTAACACGATGGCGGCGGCCATAGATAAACTTACTTTATATGTTTATATAACGCGCTATCCACAGGCCCCGGGCATGTAACACGATGGCGATTCGCAAACCCGAGCGGAATCGTTACGTTTCATATATCTCGAATCGCACTAATTTCCCAAGACGCTCCCGTGGTACAGTGGTTATAGCGTGCGCCTCACACGCGCAACGTCCCCGATTCGAGCCCCGCCAGAAACGCGCAACTTTTTTTTCTGGTATACATTTATTTATTCGATTAATTAATAACGCCCACACCGACGTCACAACTTTATATGTTTACACACTATCCATCGGCCCCGGGTACGTAACACGATGGCGGCGGGCAGCGAGAAGCTGTGTGCGCCTCCATCATAGCTGCGTACACGTATATAGCTTCCATCATGTCAGCGAGACCGCTGCGCGCACACATCAGTGGCCGCCATATTTGGGATATACCTCCGGGAATCCTACTGGCGGTCAAGGTTAATTTTTGAATTTTCAACGTAGTGTAAACGTTTAAAATTCAAATATTTGACAATTTTAATGCTGTTTACGATAGTGAAATTAAAATTCCCATAAATGTGAAGATAAAAAAATACTTTTTACAAATCAATACAGCTGCTTGTAGCGATAGAAGAATTACATTATATATTGACCTATTCGATAAACAAGATTCTGTTACGCCTTTTTGTAATTTAGGTTTTAAGTTCGGTGTAATTACCACGCCAGCTCCTCTTCAACATTTACTGTACTTACTCCTGAATAGATTTCCCTTGTAACACGAACTAAGGCCCAACAACTTGCCGAAGTTCAGTAGCTAAAGGCTAAAAGTTCTCACAAATCTACGCTGACGAAATAATTTCAGCAGCATCGTCTGTTAGGCAACTTCATTGGGATGAGTTTATTAACGTCGCGAAATGCATTAAATAAAATAATGGAGACGAACTTGTAATACAAACTAAGTCTATCTTGACTTGTTCACATGAACGTAAATGGACCTTAACGTAAATAAAAATTAAAAAATATCCGGCAATTTGAAACTGTTTACTAATCTTTAAAGTACTCAAATATAAATCATGAATTAGTTGTTGCGATGGATGTTTCAATGTTCAAGTATATATTTTATGTTTGTTCTGAACAATTTACATCTATTCCTTACAATAATTCAGCATTCACGAAATTTAGTTGAAATCTTTTAAAAGTTCATGGGCTTTTTCCTCTTTAAGTGCCAATAATTACTTCAAAAATGGAGTTTCAGTTCTTGATTATTATTTAGTCAAAGACACGTGTCATATTTTGCTGTTTCAATCTTAATTTCTTCCTTTGCAGTATTAATATCATGGTCACGATGTAAGTCATCATTCCGAACATACCAAGGTGCGTTAACGATACCTCTCAGCGGCGCTTTGTTCTGTAACATCTGAACAAATCACAGACTTTTAATCTTCCTCCACATATAAAATCACCTACATAGAGGTAGAACGTATTGCTTTTATTTAATGACAAGCCGGCCGCGAAGTTTTTTGCAAATTGATTTCATAGTTGAAATCATAAGTAATTTTTCGTATTTCATTAAATTTTTATTTTTATTATGGTTTTACTTGTTAAGTAGTATTTTTATTAAATTTATTTCTTTTTCACGTAATAGCATTTCATATTCTTTTACAGATGTTTTTTAAAACTGTTGTTTATTAATTTATGTTAAATTTTATTGAACATATTATTAAATTATTGGTCAATTTTAAAATAATTCATAATTTTTCATATTTTACAACTGCAATACTACCATAATCTTACTTTCTAGTTTATGTCAGTCACTAGAGAGTAGGTGTTGATCTATAATATCGAAACACCGTTTATTGTTGTCATATAAACCAATAACTACAACGAATGAATAAGAAATAATATTTACGTGATCATTTTCATCATTGATTACACATTTTTAATCGAAATATAATAAAAAATATTTTATTGTTTGTTGGCATTCTGATTAAAAATATTTAGTAAATACTGTGATGAAAAATGATTTTTTTTTAGTAGAAACTCAAAATGTGTAAGAAGTATATTATCTTTGTTTAAAACATTCATTTTTTTGTTCATATTTTATAAGATTAATATTAAGGACATAAAACGTCGTTATTAGAAAGGGTAAAGCTAATATAGTAATTACAATATCGAACCTACGATGTTCATGTGAGCAGTTGAAAAGATCAGTAAACTGTCCACTCTCTTTGACCACATCGAACACGGATCTACATTGATAAAACAATTACAATTAATTGAATGAAGGAATAATTAAGCACATATTTCAAATGAAAACAGTTTAAAGTAATTGTTCTTCTAATTTGAACTATATATAACGTGAACCTTACTATTCCGTATTATTTTAGGTTTTATACAACAGAATAAGTGATATTTATGTAGAAATATCAAGTTATAAAAAATGTATTTATATTAATAACTAGCTGTTACCCGTTGCGGCTTTGCCTGCAATTATAATGTAAGCAATAAAATTTATAGTCGATTTTCAAAATCAGAATAGGTCATTTCATTTTAATATATTGCTATATATCATATTATACGATTTATGGTTATCGGCCAAGACATATAAATTTTTGCTACTCGATACGCTAAAACAGAATCATATCATAATTTAATAAAATACTGTATTATTAAAAAGTCATTATTATATAGTTAAACTGGAATAGTATTGTGTTTATCTCAGATACCTAAAATGTGTTCACACCAAATGTAATCTCATTTGGTCCAGTAGTTAAAGTGTATTTGAATAACAAACAAATAAACAAAAACAAACTTTCAGAAATATAATATGATTAGCTGTTACCCGTCACGGCTTTGCCCGCAATCATAATATACACTAAAGATCATGCATTACCGTGTTAGGACCAACAACCGTGTTAGTTAAGTTTTGGAGTACTCTTTAAAAAAAAAAAAAGGTTTTTTTCCTGCATCACCGTTTAACCCAACAACCGTGTCAGTTAGGTTTGGAGTACTCTTTTTAAAAAAATAAATAAAGGTTTTTTTAATGCTTCACCGTGTTAGGCCTAACAACCATATTAGTTTGCTAATGAAGTATTCTGTAAAAAAATATAAAGATTTTTCACGCATCACTATGTTAGGCCTGACAACCGTGTCAGTTAAGGTTTGGAAACTCTTTAAAAAAATAAAGGTTTTTTTCACACATCACAATGATAGGCCCTACAATCATATCAGTTAGGATATGTAGTATTCTTTAAAAAAATATAAAAGTGTTTTTACACATCACCGTGATAGGCCTAATAATCTGTGGATCAGTAAAACAATAAAAATACGTCTAAAATCAGTACAACACGGTACCGATTTTCGCCGGTAGCAATTTTGAGGTTATGTTGGTCACTTTTATTTTCGATTTTTATCCTGCTTTCATATTTTGGATTTTTGCTTTTGGGCACATAATAAAGCATTTTAGTAAGAAAAATATCGAAAACTCCAATAGATGCTGCACTGCATACTTACCATTTTTTCATATAATGTAATTACACAAATATATATACTACCTTACAATTATGTATCCTAATAAAATTGTATATAATATATATATTCTGCACTCTGTTTTACGAACATTGAATAGTCTTAAATGAAAAATACCAGATTGTGATTATTAGATGAAAATGTAACATTAAAAACAATAATTTTGCAATAAATAAAACGTAGATTAAAATTTGTAAAATGCAATTAGATCCATCCCATTTGCCAATAAATAAACCATTACTATCATATGTCAGCCGCTAAAGACAACTATCATTGAAGAGTACCAATGGGACAGAGTGAGAGAATGCGATATTGAGTTCGAATCCCCACTCTCTCACCACAGTTCCCTCTTTCTCTATACCTGAGAAATTCTCTCGTAGGAAGTTTACTATGTGACGGGACTAAAAGAGCCGTTATTAGAATAATATTACTTGTTTTATCGAAGCACTATTAGGTAAAGAGTTGTGGTGGATAGTTGTTGGGAAATACAAACAAATGCAGAACTAGCTTAGTGATTTATGTTAATTAATCGGCGGTAGTCTAAATACTATATAACAATTTCCTTCCCACACTACTAATGATAATCAAAAGAATCAATTATTCAATTGCTATATAACAAACAATCTATAATGTAATTAAACAACACCCCAAAACCATTATTGCTATGTATAAAATTGTTTAATCAGTTTAGGTATATTACATGCTAAGGCTCAAACTGTTACAGTTTTAACAAACTGATTATGCACGAATCCTAATAATTGAAATATATTGAAGTATGATGTAATATTAAAATTTTTAATATGCTCTCATAAAAGTCATGATATTTTATGGATTTGGAAAGAACTTATTTTAAAGCCGTCATGCTCAGATTATACAAACCTAATTTATCTTACTTAGGCTATAATCTTTTAAATAACTATTATTTTGTTTAAGTAAATTTATTTTTTTTTTGCTAATCGATTTTGTGTGTGGATAGCTATTTATTTTTTTTTAATTACCTATTAAACGATATTTATAATTTGGTTTTATTTCATCACCCGCTAAATAAATTCTTTACTCTGAATTATGCCTTACCACTTTGTAAATGTATTTGCTTGTAAATACGGTAATTTACGTTTTTATCGCAACGGAAATATTGTAATGCATAATGGAATTTATAATCTATTTTTACAATGAATGGAAATCTTGTTAGTAACGTTTTATCATACATTTAGTTACACATTATTTAAAAATAATAATTTTTCTTTTACTAAACATTTAACCACAGAACTTGATAACAAACACGCATTAAAAGAGAATCACTATATATTTATTTAAATGCATACGATGTTAGTTAATTTATAAAGACCATTGTAACCTAACTAAAGAGGTATAGCTTTAAGAATAGTAGACATGGCAATATATTTTTAATTAATCCATTAGCCTCATACGAAGCCAATAAAAACTTTATTAGAGGTTTTATGCTCATTGATCATGGATCAGTCAAAATTATAATTGTTCTCAAACGTCAATCGTTCGGGCCATGTACAAGGTACCGAATTTCTGAAGAATCGGTCAATGTGATTGACTGAAACTATGGAACACACTTACAAACCACAAACGAAATGTTTGAAAGTCGAATTGATAAAACAAGAGTTTCTCTTCCCTCGGTCAACCAACATCGTACGAGTTAAAATAACGTAATATTTTCTCTTTACTTATTTCCCCGATTTTAAAAAAATGTTATTTTAATACAATCAAAAATAATCAAAACAATTGTTTTAAAAATAATTTTATATTTGAGTAAGGATAACTGACATAACAGGTTATAATTTTGTTAGTCTTGCATTTCAAATCACTTGGTTTTTTTAGAGGCTTCCGTTGCAGTTTCGAATTCGCAATTTTAGAACTAGACAAACCTATTCAGTTCTCCTATAATGTTCACATCCAAAATATCTTCTGCTGGGTGATGATTACTGTAATTTAAAAATTTTAGTTGAAAGGTTTCTCAAGTTTAACCTGCAATACTTATAGTTTTCTTAAACAATAACTCGCTGAAAGGTATATTTTCTATATAGCCTAGCCTAATATCATGATAATCCATCAAATGATAATCTATACAAATGCTTTGACATTTTTGAGAAAACATATTCCAATCACATGGTCATAATTACATGAAAGCCAATTTTGTGTAGTCCTTCATTTACCTAGTGTAATTTTTGATTACGCTACATACAGCAATAAATTAAAAAAGCAACATGTAAACAGACAAGTATTAATATACGTTTTTTTAATGCCAGTCACTATTAAACTATATCAAGTGGTACTCTCCTTGTGGAATTATAAAATATACTGTAATACTGGTTTACAATATTTCGAACCTGCCAGGGAATACAATATTAATCAATTAATTAACAAGCAAACAATCCTATAAGAAGAGATGGTAAAACTGAATTATTGGGACCAATATTAATTTATCAAAAATATAAAAGTCGTGAAACAAGTAGGAGTTACAATAAAGTGAAAATAAAACTTACAAACCTAACCTCAAAATGACTACTGTTTGGTAGTAGGTTACATGCCTTTAATGGTAAAATCGATAAATTTAAATTGTGTCTTCATAATTAAAAGAGCATTTTTTTTTTTAAGTATTTGATAACCTAACTCGGATCAATTGTTGCGTGTTAAACCTAACGTAACTCACTGTTGTGTGTTCAGATTTGAAATTAAAAATAGTTAGGCCTAATATAATAAGCAATCTTCAGTTTATATAAAAACTATATTTTGACATTTATGTTGAGATAATTATCTGCCTTCCTCAGCTTCTTAATTCTACTTTTGTTGACTCGTTTCAGAGAATCTCCATCTTAAAAAACTATATCTATACTGGTCACTAATGTTATGGTCCGTACTATTTATAATTTTCTATCTTCATCTCGTACCCCTCCTCTATTCAACACGTGTACATTAAACCTGACGTGTTCGCTTCTGATTGACTCTTCAAAATCATACATTTTCGCTCGCTTCTTATTGACTCATTTCAAACTTTAACTCCGCTATGCCGGTGGCAAGCCCGGGCCCCAAGGGGAGGAGGAGCCGGAGGAGTAACAACCTCGTTAAAAAACCAGGGTCCATCTGGCTCCGGATGGTAGTACCCTGTAAGGGCCCCTGCCTAGGGTTACTAGGTGAAAAATGATCAACGGCCTCGAAGGTGGATGAGGAATTCCCAACAGCGGAGAGGGCGGAAGAATCTAGAGGAGACAACCTCGAGTAAAAAAAAAAAAATCTCATATAATCATGATAGCAATGGAAAAACAAACGGATCGTAATACCCCAGGTGGCAGACCAGCCTTGCTGGAAACTCCACCCTCTTCGGAGGTAGGCCCCATGGATTCTGGGGGGGGCCAACTATTGCTGGATGATGATGACCCATTTAAGAAAAGTTCTATTTTGACAAGATCACCTAATAGAAAAGAAAACGTATATTCAGAGAAAACAAATAATAGATTATTAAAAGAAAATGAGGATCTGCGGCAAAAGCTAAAAGAGTTAGCTAATGTTGTTGATCAGCTGAGGAAAGAAATGAATGACCTAAAAACGGAAAACAGTCTTCTTAAAGAAACACACCAGAGTAGATTGGATCTAGCTAACGTAGAATCAAGTGAATACCATACGGACGAAGAGGAATTAGCTCGGGAAACGGAATGGATTCTTCAAAAAAGAAGACCCTTCAAGAAAAGGAAAGCTGAATTCTCGCCTGAAATACAAGAGCGTCAGCAAAGCAGGGAGAAGGTAGATCCCTCTCAACCAAGGATAGAGGAGATAAAACAATCTAAAAAAGAAAGAAGTGCAATGAAAGAACAAAAACCTCCACCAATAAATATTGTCGGGTTAACAAGCCACAGTGCTTTGCAGACAATACTAAAATCTGTTACAGATCAGGATTATAAAGTAATTGCTTTAAACAATGATGTCTGGAAAGTTAACATGCCCGATTCAAACAATTACAGAGCCTTAGCACAAAAATTGAGAGAGGACAAAATACAGTGGTATTCGTATGAGGACAAAAATGAAAGGCCGATTAAAGTTATGGCCAGAGGATTACATTCAACATGTGACAAGGATGACATTATAGAAAATTTAAAACAACAAGGCCTCAAGATTGTTGATGCAGTCAACATTCTTAAAAAGAGAAAATTGAAAATGACAAGGGCGAAATAGTGACACAAAGGAGAGGGTTACCTTTGTTTATGTTAATTTTTGAAAAAAGAGGTAGTTGCTAACATTTATAATATAAAATCGATCCTTAACATTGTGGTTAAAATTGAGCCCCTAAGAAGAAATTCCACTCTGATTCCACAATGTAAGCGGTGTCAAGGTTATAACCACACTCAAGCATATTGTCAGAGGGAACCGAGGTGCGTGAAATGTGCTGGTAATCATATTACTTCTGGATGTACGATGAGTAAGAATAACCTACCAAAATGTGTAAATTGTAAAGGTAAACATCCGGCAAATTATCGTGGGTGTGAGGTTGCCAAGGAATTGCAAATGCGCAGAAATGCGGTTTTACGAATTAAAAGTCAAATTCAAAGAAACATAAATGATCCCATAGAACAAAAATCTGACGGGGCTAAAACTCTGACTAATGCTCCCAGTAGGGGTTCGACAACCTATGCTAAAGATTTAAGTAGAAGCGTTACAGAAATGGTAACAATAGAAAAGAAGCTGGAGACCATATTGGAAAAACTAGATGAACAAAAGCATACAAATAAATTAATATTCGACAGAATAAGCAGGCTAGAAAGCAATAAGAATAAATACAAGCAGAAGTGAAAATATGAATCAAACCTTAAGAATAGCTACCTGGAACGCTAATGGTCTTGTTCAGAAAGCCATGGATTTGGAATTGTTCCTCATTAATGATAAAATTGACATCTGTCTGATTTCGGAAACTCACTTTACTAATCAATCTCACCTTAAGATTAAAGGATTTTGTATATACCATGTTGATCATCCTTCAAACAAAGCCAGGAGGTTCTGCAGTGGTTATTAAAAACAACATAAAACATTTTGAAAGTACAGAAATAAAGCTGGAAACAATGCAAGTAACAACAGTTACGGTGAATATTAGAAACAAATATTTTAATATTTCATCTATATACTGTCCACCTAGATATAATTTGAAAAAGAAAACTACGCAAAGCTTTTTTAAAACAATAGGACACCATTTCATAATAGGTGATGATTTTAATGCAAAGAATACCTATTGGGGTCTCGATTGACTACTGTAAAAGGTAAAGCTTTATATGAGTCAGGGATGGAAATTAAATGTGATTTTTACTCAACTGGTGTTCCAACTTATTGGCCGTCAGATATTGGAAAGATCCCGGACCTTATTGATTTTTTTCATTGTTAAGGGGCTATCAGATAAGTATGTCTATGTCTGTGAAGGTTATGGGTTAGCCTCTGACCATTCACCAGTTATTCTGACAATAAGCGGAAGTATAATACAAAAAGATGAAGCTCCTAAATTAACAAATTTTAAAACAAATTGGGATGACTTTAGAAATGAGCTGAGCAATCATATAGAACTACGGATACCACTCAAAACTCCTGAACAGGTGGAAGAAGAAGTCGAATCTTACATTCATTGCATCCAACAGTCAGCTTGGAATAACACACCCTGCCAAACCAAATACAAAAGTAACACTATTTATCCAATTGAAGTTCGCGATTTAATACAGAAGAAAAGAAAAATCCGCAAAAAGTGGCAGATAACCCGAGCACCACAATATAAATCAGAGCTAAACCAACTGAGCAATAAACTTAAAAATCTATTGAAGCAAATTAAAAGTGAATCCATCTCTAAATTTCTTGAAGGGCTGTCGGCTGATAAGGAAAATGATTTTAATTTATGGAAAGCAACTAAAAGTTTTAAAAGACCAAAAATTCATATTCCACCAATAAGGAAAGCGGACAATACTTGGGCAAGAAGTAATAAGGAAAAATCTGATATGTTTGCTACTCATTTAGAGGGTATATTTGTGCCTTTTGGAGCACAATCGGGAGGTGAAAACTTAATAGCAATTGAAAAGAATGATTCTATTGATATCAGTAAAGTGACATACAATGAGCTTGTACAGGAAATTAGAAGCCTGAACATCAAGAAAGCACCTGGATATGAATTAATAACTGGGAAAATATTAAAGGAACTACCAGGAAAGGCCATCCTGAAGTTATTGCATCTGATAAATGCTTCATTCAGGCTCAGATATGTTCCGAGGCAGTGGAAATTTGCTGAAGTCATCATGATACCAAAGCCAGGAAAAGACCTCAGGGAAAAAACATCATATCGGCCCATTTCTCTTTTGCCGATTATTTCAAAAGTTTTGAAAAACTTTTGATAAAACGTCTTAAACCAATAATTAAAGAAAGGGAACTAATACCTCAGCATCAGTTTGGGTTTAGAGACAAGCATTCAACAATTGACCAAGTACACAGAATTACAAATGTTATAGAAAAAGCACTTGAAGAACGTAAAGTTTGCTCGTCTCTGTTCTTGGATGTGTCACAGGCGTTCGATAAAGTCTGGCACGAAGGCTTACTCTATAAACTACAAAGAGACTTGCCAAACCAGTTCTATCAAATATTGAAGTCATACTTGACTGAGAGGTGCTTCAGGATCAGGTATGATGGTGAATTCTCAGAGGTAAGGAATATAGCAGCGGGTGTTCCACAAGGAAGTGTTCTTGGACCACTTCTGTACCTGTTGTATACAAGAGATATACCTCACGACCCTGATACAGTCATTGCCACATTTGCGGATGACACTGCAATTATGGCAGTCGGGAATAGTGGGGAAGAAACAAAACATAGAATTCAGAATGCTATTGATGGAGTTAGTATCTGGTTGCATAAGTGGAGAATAAAGTTGAATGAATCTAAGTCAAGCTATGTAAATTTTACTAACAGAAAGATAAACCCAACACATATTATAATAAATGGTCACTCAATAGCTTCGGAAAAATACAGCGAAATACCTAGGAATGACGCTTGATGCTAAGATTCATTGGAAAGAACATGTCAAAAAGAAAATTATAGAATTAAATATAAAATTCAGGAAAATGAATTGGCTGATTGGTAGAAGATCTGCTCTAGAACTTCACAATAAACTCCTAGTTTATAAGCAAATATTAAAACCAATTTGGACCTATGGAATACAGCTGTGGGGTTGTTCTAAAAAAACTAATGTTAAAATGATTCAAACGTTCCAAAATAAAGCATTGCGGAATATGGCTAATGCACCATGGTTCGTACGTAATGATGACCTTCACCGTGATCTTGGGATGAGTTCTGTCACAGAGGAAATTCAGAGATATGCGATCTTGCACAGGAACAGATTGCAAAGACATGAAAATTCAGAAATGCTTGGTCTACTGGATAACGCAGACGACGTGCGGCGCCTGAAGCGAACAAGACCCTTGGATATTAGTGGATGTTAGTGTAATCCACATGAAGAGTGCCTGCACAATCATAGGACTCCATCACTGGATGGTGTTCCCAACACAGTGACAATAATGTGAAAGACAAATTGCTGGATAAGTGTAAAACTTAGTTGTAATAATTAAAAAAATAAAAAAAAAAAAAAAAAAAATTTCAAACTTTCTCTTCAACGGTCATCCCTCCTGTTAAATTTTAAAATTTTTAGATTTTTAAACGTAATATATGCTTGCGACGATATCTTTTCATTTATTATGTTTTCTCCCTTTAATCTAGATTTAAAAATTTCCACGTTCTCTAAACTGTTCATACTTGTTCCTTTTTCTGCCATATGTAGTACTTTCATTGAACTTTATATTTCTCAAGGTATGTGTTCTTCTTTTATTTATGAGTCAGTAATATTTCTCAATAATAGAAAATCACCAGGGAAGTTGTCAGGGAAGTTAACTGGAAAGTTATAGAAGCAAATGGAAAGAATCCCATTAAGTTCACCATCGCTGTCGGCGAAACCAGTGCTAAAGTTCTGTTTTTCTGAAGTACGGACCCAAATGCTACTGTGTTTAAAACAAATATGTTTATGAAAACTTTCTTTAAAAAATATTAGTTTTAGGGTTTCGAAATTTATTGTAGTTGAATCCTATATGTTTACAAATACAAATACTCTATGTTTGGCAGTAACTCAGGTAACTGGTAACTTGCTAGTTGACCTAAGGGTTGTGGCAGTTTGTAGCACGACCCTCAAATTATAATTCATGTTTATTTTTTATTATAGTAATACTTTTGTTTAGTAATATTTACAATAACCTCATTGTTGGGAAAAATATTTTCAAAAATAAGAAAAAGTATATATAATAATTCTAAGGGTTAACATAAGTGAATCTTTAGCCTAGTGGTTATTTAATTAATAAAAGCAGAAAAAAACAATTGATTGTGAAGTTAATAATCTGTTTTTTTAATTTTTTAAAGAATGTTACATGTATTTATTCAGTCTATTTTATCGCCAAAAATTACAACCTTAAAAACCTAATATAAATTTTAACATCAATTAAACTACAAAAAATTATTTTGTATCTATGAAAAGGTTATAGGCTACTAATTATTGACAAAACAACGACACCCTTTATTAGTTTTATTACTCCATGTGACGTACTGATAACATAAATTACACTGTTAATTTTTTGTGTGTATTTATTCATATAATAATTGTTATTTAACTATAATTATGTTTTCAAACACAAAATATGAATAATTACTTTGACGTCGTTAAGTACAGATGTAGTTTCATGTGAGACAATTTGTGAAAAACGTAAATTGCTTCTTTACTTTAAAATGTCAGTTAGTATGTACACTAATGTATATAATTAGAAAGTGAGGTTTAGAAAATAAATATTATTTTACGTTTGAATAAAAGTATTTCAATAAAATTATAAAACACAAAGGAACATTTTACATTTTTTAGCAAATTTTCAGTGAAAAATGATCCATTAGTTTCGTTATCACTGTAATACGAAGGCCCAAATCTTGAAAAAAGGAACGCTCTTGACCACTTAATTACTTTCCTTTAAAATAATATTAACTATAGTATCATCCGGTATTAACTTACGGAGTCAATATACTTTTACTTCGAAGATTTCAGTTTTGAAATAATTTCAAACTTTTTAGCTTCCATAATTTAATCTCTACCAATTAAATATTTTCTTAAACATAATTATTTTTAAATTTCGTATAGTCCACTTAAATGAAAGGTGTTATGAAAATGTACTCCCTAAGCAATAAACTTCAAGCTTTATGAAAATGTAATCAAGCGTTCTATTAAATTAAATTAAAATTGGTTTGCAAAACGAAATTGAATTCCTGCGAAATAATTACAATATAGTTTATAAAGTAACGAAGTCTAACCTTCTGTTACGAATACATTATATCGAATCAAATGACAATTTAATTGATTTGTGTTTACTCTTATAAAATAATTGGTTTTTATATTGTAAAATTTCTTATTTCTTTAGTTAAAACATTTTTCTTTATAGTCCAAATAATTAACTGTGAAAAAGATTGCGTAAATTTATGCAAGTATTTTTATTTAAGATATTATTAAAATTTAATTTGCATTTTATTATAAAATAGATGTCATAACTTAATTTTTTATATATAAGCTCTTGTACGTAATAACCCCCGAGGGGTGAAGACTAGCTGCACCTATTTAGTGGATTTAGACGTTCCTCGAAGTACCCGCGTCTAACACACACATATACTGCAAATGCGAGCAGAGTGAATATTATTAATACGATACTTTATTGTATATGAATGCGTCTTAAATTTTAATTTTTCGAGTGAAAAATGCGAAGTAAACTGTGCTTTTTCCTAGTTTGAGGTTATGCCAAGTTTGATAACCATAATGTATTTTGTTCATTTGTGTCTGGATTTTTCTATTAGAAAAAGTAGCTTAATGAAGAATGGAGATGTAAAAAAATACAAGTTTTGAATTATTTTGAAAAATTGTATTGTTTCCGACCAAAATTCTGTTGGATTGAAGAAAACAGGACTGGAAGAAGGTTAGTAAACCCATGAGTGTGTTACTACAATTTTAAGATTTCACATTATTTATAACTTAGAATATTATCCATTATTGTACATGACAAATAGTTGGAGGACCAACAATCACTTTTATAATAATTACTATATTAAAAATAGTAAACTGAAACTAATGTATCATTAATAAATTTTTACATATCACTAAGATATCAGTTTATTTTTAATATTAAATAAGGCTACTTTGTTGTAACACTGGTAGATCTAGTAATATTTTGCAAATATCTAAATAATATGTCTGTGTCTAGTTACAGACCAAAGACAACTAAACATTACTTACATTCATTACAACTAAGCATCATAGTCTAAATATTTTTTTCTTATACCCATTACAGTAATGGGGTGAGGTTAGTCTAAAGTAGGTTTTTATGTGAAAATGAGAATATATTTAAAGAAAAGTATACAATATTCCCAAAGCTAACAGTTACAACTTTTAAACTATCATAAGCTCTGTAAGGATATAACATACGTTCTTCTTTTATTTATATGATGGAGAAAAGATAAGTTATTTGTGCATTTAATATGCCTCAAGTCTAATATAATTACAATATTTTTCTAAAAATTAAGTAGGCCTAATATTAACCCACACAACATTTATTAAGTAACCATTTTTTATAATTTTTAACAGAACAATTTTGTGACATTATTATTACATTTTTACATTACATTGAGTGTGGAGGATTTACTTTGCAAATTAGTCAGTTAACAATTCAATGCAAGTTTTTGAAGTAACAAGATGGTAGGGACTAACTAATTGTGAAATTTTTTCAACAGTCGTTTTTAAGTATAAAATATAGCAATATTTGTAAAATTCACAAGAATAATTTAGTGTTGCTACCAGCATGTTATTGTTCGATATATGCTAAATGCAGAGATATATCCTAATTTTTAAATATCATGTCTACGTTTCAAACAAGATCATACTATGTTAGGTTAGGCAATTTTTAAAACAAAATATAGTTTTTATATAAAATGATGATTACTTATTACAGTAGGCCTAACGATTTTTAATTTCAAATCTGTATTTCACACAAACCCGTATTAGGCTAGTTAAGTTCATTTTTTTGTCTTGCATTCATTTGAGCGAATGACATTTTGGATTTTTTCACATAGGCCTACACATTTAATTAAATTAATGGTTTGGCAAAAAAGCATTCTAAAGTCAGCTGAGGTATAAGTATTAAATAAACATTTATAAAAAGTTAATATGGTTTAAAATTGCTGATGAATAAACTAATCCAAGGTTTACGGTATTGAGTCTATGTCCTTTTCTCATAAAGAACTAGATAAACTTTAATGACTTCTACAAATTAAGTATAAAATCAAAGTTTGTAACAACACTATATGTTGATTTAGTTTTGCTTTGACGTTTCCTAGGCTAATAATACATCTATTATATAGGTTACAATACGTATATGTAAAATGTGTACATTATTATAAAAATTTAACAGTTTGGATTGTAATTGCCTCTTAGGTATGTCTGACTTTTCAGAACTTTGGCAAAAATCATGATTTTACTATTTTTTTGCTTCTATTTATGCTCTATCATTTCGATGAGAGATATTAACCCATGGAATATTAACTTTATTACGATAAATTATGATTTTTAGTGATTTGTTACGAATCTATATTCCGACGTCAATTTTTACTATATGCTGTGACACTACTAACAACAAAGGTAAGTACGTTTAAGGAATTCAAGTTATATACGTAATAAATGAGTTAACACTCAACAGCTAAGTTGAGTTAGGTTACCAAGTTCTTTTTTTAAGAAAACGATTGTGTTCTTTTGATTAGTAACAACATGTATTTCATTAAACACCCAACAGTGAGTCAAGTTAGGTTAAACACGCAACAGCTGAGTCGAGTTATGTTATCAAGTTATTTAAAAAAAAAATATATGTGGTCTTTTAATAATGAAAATACACTTTAAATTTAACGTTTTTACCATTAAAAGCATGTTACCTACTTTCGAACAGGAGTCAATTTGAGGTTATGTTGGTAACTTTTATTTTCACTTTTTTTAACTTCTACTTGTTTCTTTATTTTTATATTTTTGATAAATTAATATTGGTTCCAATAACTCAGTTTTACCATCTCTTGTTTTTTGGTTTGTTTGCTTGTTAATTAATTGAGGAATATTGTATTCTTCAGCAGGTTCGGAATATTGAAAACCAGTTTTTCAGTATACTTTATAATTCCACAAGTAGAGTACCACTAAGTTATCAAATTAAAGTAAAAAATAGAACATTAGCTATCTGCATGAAAAGTTATAAGTTATCAATTTATACTGCAAAGTGTAACAATTTTATGTTTCAATTAAAATTAAGGTAATAGCTTTGTATAGTTATAATATATATTTTTTCTAGGATCAGTCTTCAATCTTTAAGAAATTGGTTTCTCATGGACAACATGCAAATACTGGAAGCTTATGACAGGAAAAAACTCCTGAACGTCTATTGATTGTGCTAAAATGATATAAGAAATAGTCTACTGATTATCTGAATGATATACATACATATATATATATATATATGTATCTTTGCTGCTCACTATGTTACAAATATACCGTATGAACTATTCTTAAGAAAGATGATTTACCTTGTGCTTTTACACTAGTAGTTATACCAACATCCAGCCATAGCCTACTAAAAAAAACTAATAGGCCTAAACATTAGTATTCTTAACATATCTTACAAACATTTTTAACGAAAAGTTTAAAGTATTTTTGTTCTATAGAAAAGCTTATTTTGTAGTTATAAAGAAGTAATATTTTCATTTTTGTTTTGCATTTCTAAAATTTTTTCGTTTTTAAAATTGGTAAAAGCAAGAAATAGCTGAAAAACTGGTTATTACATTGCTTCAGTCTTAAAGTTTTTCTGATTAAAAGAAATAATTTTAGAGGAAACTATAAATAATGTAAAATAAAGTAACCTAATCTATCTTACAGAGCATTTAAAAAACCCATTTATGCCCACCTTCATCCATTCGTATTTTGCTAGCAGTGACACATTTTGATTTTTTTAAGTAATTCCATGACCAGCATAAAAATCTTTTATTTTAAGTATAATTTTTTTTTAAAATATTTTTCTACTGGCATTCTGAGGACAGATATGAATGTTAACTCTCAGATAATAACTTATATATGTAATAAAAGAAATTGTATGAAACACTCTACCCTTACCAGATCCCTTCACCTTGGTAAAATGCTTATGTACAGTTTTGTCTGATGAAAATAATGCTTAAAAGATACGTACTTTAAATGGATCACCACATATCATGATACCTCCAATACGTATGAGGATTATACATTATATTAAATTTCTGTGGTTATTTCATAATATGTATATAAAATTAATTATCAATATAAGCTTTATGATAAACAATGTGGAACATTTATCTTAATTTATGATTACTATCTCCCGCAAAAATGCAGATTTCATTGAAAACGTATGAACTGTTAATCAACTCCAAGATCCCTACGTTACGGCGTTATATCGATTATCCAATACGTATTATTTCATATTGTATGACAAAATTAATTAATATAAGTAATAAACCTGTGGAACATTTATCTTAATTTATGATTTTAAGCAATTTTTAATGAACTTTATACGTTACGGCGTTATGTTACCATTTACATTGCACGCATGAACAATTTATTATGTAAACTATCACTCAAGAAAGTAGTCTGTAGTAAGCAAATGGCATGAACTCCAATATGATCTCCAAATATGATCACAGTGGGCAATAAAATAAGGTTTGTAAGCTTCACACATCCCCATAGTTCAGGTTTTTCATTTGTTTGATTATTTCCTCAATCCGACAAAAAATTGTTAAGGATTTTTATTGATATGCTTTACATATACATAAATGTAAGCCTATATATTTATTTAAATTTACATGAATTTAGCATTTTAGGATAAAACATTGGTGGTGCACGATTAATTTCATATTACCAAATACTATAGAAATAATTTAAAACATCAGTAAGTAATTATATCAGTAGATATATCAGTAAAAATATCAGTAGATGTACCAGTAGGCCTACTTCAAAAGTCTCCATTAGTACATTATTTCTTTTTAGTTTGCATTATTATGAATATTAAGGTTTTACAATTTTCGCTGTGTATGGACACGTCAGGACATTTGACATTAAAAATAAGATTTTTCTGTTATGTGTGGTTATTATTATTCTATCGTTATATGTACTTTGAATTATCAATACTTGGGTTTTATGAGAACGCAATGTACGAAAACCAGGCAGTATAAAATCATTTAAGATTACTATCTCCTGCAAAAATGGAGATTTCCCATTGAAACGTACTGCACCATTAACCAACTCCAAGGTGCATTTTCTGCACTTATTGTTTTTTTTTATTACAGGGTGGAAAACATTTACGACTTATGAAAGTGTTGCACTATCATATGTTATTCTGTTTTGAGGATGTAATAACAATAGTACACACTTATTGATAAGTACTTAACACGGCTTTTGTTCGGGTTAAAATTACACTATCTTAGGTACTTTATTAAAAGCAACAGTGAGTGGTAAAAAACTTGTATCAACTCCAGGTACGTGATTGGTTTTATATATGTGTATATATATATATATATATATATATATATATATATATATATATATATATTTGCCACATCATGTTACAAATTATAGTCATGAAACCATTCACAGCAACCTACAGATGTTAGCCTAGGTGGTAATTGTAATAGACTAACACACCATTCTTTCTGGCATTGTTCGAACAAAGTAGCTTGCGTAAATATAAGTATTAAATAAGTTTAAGTAGCAATAGTGGTCACTAGACAGCATGTTTATTGCTACAGTAAATAATTTGGGTGATATAAAAAAATGATTGCAAGGCAGGCATATTATAATTTTTTTATTACTCTTTTAAACTTTTTCCAAGGAAATCATGACCTTGTATAACTTTTTCGAGCAGGCTATTATGAATTGTACAGCTCATAATAATAAAGTGAGAAACCAGAATTTTAGTAGAAATATTTGGTTGCATTGTAATTCTTAAAATTTGTACTTCCAAAAGTCAGGTTTTTCTGAACGAAATCCCGTCACAAAATCAGGACCTTTCCACACGTCACCAGGTTCACTCTGTTTCTCCGCGCACACACACGCACGCTCCCATTCAAAGGCGCTTTTCACATTCCCGTACCAAACTTCGATCTTCTCTATGAGCTCTGTACACTTGAAATCACCTTTCTTCTTGCATTCGCAGCCCTGTTCCAAGCAGAACACTCGGTTGATCTTCCTCGGCGTCCTAGTGTCGTCGATGTCTTCGCATATCCTGTAGTTGCACAGCGTCGAACTCTGTCCCGATTCCAGGAACATGCTAGGAGACCGTTTGTCTCGCTTTTTGGTGCATTTGAAGCCCGGTCTCACGGGGGCGGGCATGTTGCCCAACCTGTACAGACAGAAGTCGTTCTCGAGTTGTCTAAGGTGCCGGTGTTTCATATGACGATGTCTAGCTTCCATGGACAGAAGAGCCGAGAAGATAAACACAACACAAAATAAAAAACTTGTAAACTCCATGGTCGTTGTTCGTTCGTATAGATTCGTTACACTAAGACACCCTCCTCGATACCGGCGATATATATACTATAAGCTTCCTCGAGAACACCGGCCACCGTGGGTGCTTTCTATCAGTGAAAACATATCGAGTGGATTGGACTGGGGGAACTCTCTGGAGGGGATATACTCGCGTCTTGTATTGTTGTTTTCATTTTCCTTTCCTTGTAGCGTTGCACTTAATCGTCATCTGTGGCTGAAGTAGCTCTTCCTTATCTTTATCTGTGCCCCGCGCGGAAACGCGTGTTTCTGTAGTAGGCTTATTCAGTAGTAGAAGATAAGGAAAATAACAACATGACATGAATTAACTTGTCACTTAGCATGTGTATAAATAGATTCAATCTGTGTTGTTTCTTATTTTATGAAATATTTAAATAGAACGAATTCTTCGCTAAATAAAACTAGATACATACAAAGTTGACCTTGAACATTTGTTGTAAATCTGGTTATTGGAAAAGAAAGCATCTAGAGATTATATTGAATTCGTTTATGGGATACGAGAGGTTGAGTGTTAAAATTGTGATTTTTCATCCAATAAAACAAGGTATGCTTATAGACTAAATTCCATAGGAGAATGAGTTATTAAACTGTATTTATATGATCTTGTAACGCTCAGACTGTTACAGTTTTGTCAAACTGATTATGCAAGAATCCTAATAATTGAATTATATTAAGATGTAATAACAAAATTTTGAATTTTGGGTTCAATAAAGACTGTACTAAATTTATTTATCTTTGTATGTCTAATTAACAGTGAATGAAAATCTTGTTAGTAACACTTTATCATACATTTAGTTACATATCATTTAAAAATAATAATTTGTCTTTTACTTAACATTTAAAGACAAAACTATATACTTGATAATAAGCAAGCATTAACAGGGAACCACAATATATAATAATTTCAACGCATACAATATTAGTTAATTTATAAAGACCATTTCTAACCTAACTAAAGTAGTATAGCTTTAAGAACAGTAGACCTCGTAATATTTTTTTAATTAATCCATTGGCTGTGGCCAAGATTTAGATTTATTATGAAGCCAATGAAAACTTTATTGGAAGTTTTAGGCTCATTGACCATGAAACGGTCAATATTATAATTGTTCTTAAATATTGTTCGCTCCGGCCATGTAAAGTGTACTTTTGTATAATATAATTGAACGTTATTCATCAATGAATATTATTCATTTGTAAAACATAAAAAATAATTATAACAAAAATAAAATAAAATTTATTTTATGTTGTAATATAATTCAAGTTTTACAACAAATGTTTCTTGTTCTTTTTCTTCTTTAGCTTATACAACAAGCATTTGTGCTTCTCAAACGTCGATCGTTCGGATCATGTACAAGGTACCTAATTCCTAAAGAATCGGTCAATGTGATTGACTGAAACTATTAAACACACTAACAAACCACAAACAAAATGTTCGAAATTCGAATTGATAAAAGAAGATTTTTTTAACTCGGTCAACCAACATTGTAACGAGTTAAAATAAAGTAATATTTTCTCTTTACTTATTTCCCCGATTTTTAAAACATGCTATTTTAATACAAGAAAAAATAATAACAATAATTTTTTAAATAACTTTATAATTGAGTAAGAATAACTGACATAACAGGTTATAAGTGTGTTAGCCTTGCATTTCATTTCACTTGGTTTTCTTTAGAGGCTGTCGTCGCAGTTTCGACTTCGCAATTTTGGAACTAGTCAAACTTCTTCAGTTCTCCTGCATTAACGCAAGCGTAGGATTGCCCCAACCAGGAGTTCCGCTAGGAGTCGACCAATTACTTAAAAAACATGCATTTCTCTAGGATATGGATATACATTTTTTCTAGGTATTGATAAATTAATTCAATTGAAGGGCTTAAAACAAATATTTAATGTTGAATGTTTACAAGATACATACTTTCGTAAAAATGAGAGCATATGTGCTGACGCAGAAAATCATTATACATTTGCGAAAACTGGCGACATTGGTGGCCCTTTGTTTTGCGATGGTTCTATTGCCGGTGTGACTTCGTATATTGTAATATAATCCAAGTTTTACAAGAATTGCTTCTTCTTTTTCTTCTTCCTTAGCTTATACAACAGGCTTTTTTGCTTCGAAATATGTCTCCTGCCAACCTTCAGTTGTTTCATATGTAGAACTACCTTAGCACGTTCACGACGACGGCCGTTATTACACGCCATAACATTTTGTGTTACGGTAACTTACATGATATTTCAACTATAGGCGTATTTTTCTGTACAATTGTTCTAATATGTCTTTATATAACATTTTACGTGATATTCAAATGGAAAAAGTGCTGTATTTTGTATATTTAAGAGGTTGTGTCCTTGCGTAACCTGTGCTACACGACGCCTATTTGTAAGCCATTGTTATAAATGGCGTAGTTCGTCACTTGTGACTCACTGTTACTGATCCGTTACAGTTACTTCATCTATTTTATGTTCTCGTCTTTGATGTTTTAGTGATATAATTGTCAATAAATAGAAGTTATTATTTCAAATGTTCTTTCATTTTAGTTTACCCATATAGGTTTCCAAGATAAGGGAAAAGAGGCCAAAATATAATATTATTTCATTATATTTAAATTTATTATAAGAATTAAAATGATGCTTCGAACATTTTTGTTGAATTTCAATTTGTTATCCTTTTAAAATATTTTTATGTTTGCCACGGTAAAGAAAAAAAAAGAACATAATTGGCCAAAATTTATCCGATTAACATTAGTCTAGAACACTTAAAAATGCTTCACAATTCTGTAATGAACATAATTCTATGCTTAATTATTGGCGTCATTATATAAATAAAAACAATATGAAGAAAGAGTGCGTCACTCGTGGCAAACATCGCTTAACTTGAAAAGCCAGAATAGCTGCACATAATTGAGAGGATTTAGACGTCCCTCGCGGTACCCGAGTCTAACACACACACTTACACTTACAATTTACACTACACTTAAGCCTTTAACACTTTACACTCACTTTTACATTTTGGGAGGCGATAATAGCCTTAATGCTTTTAGCTTCAAAAAAAAAAAAAAAAATTGAAAACTAGCGGCGTTCTAACAAGTATATTGTTTTCTTACATATATCTATGTTGGTAACGAGCAGTAAGTAGGTGACAAAAAAGTGAAAATGATTGTTAAAAAAATATGTATAAAGAAGGGGTGTCATTACTTGAGAATATCAATAATCACAGTATTACTGTAATTACTAGAATAACAAAAATTACATTAATAAACTAAAAGAAGAATACATAAATTTTCCTTTACATGAAAGAAATAGCGCAATAAAGTTGACATATGATTGATTCCACACACACACACACACACACACACACACACACACACACACACACACACACACACACACACACACACACACACACACACACACACACACACACACACACACACACACACACACACACACACACACACACACACACACACACACACACACACACACACACACACACACACACACACACATACACATATATATATATATATATATATATATATATATATATATATATATATATATATATATATATATATACACACACACACGAGGTGTTTTCAGATATTAACGAGAATTTTTATAAATTTCGCGGGCTTGGAGAGCCAAATTATTAAACATTTTTCTCATTATGTTGGTATATGTACCTTTAAAGTATGAATAATTTTCAGCTGTTTTCATTGTTGACTTTGTCTGTGACAACCACTAAGGTTAGACGTGTTATTACGAGCTCGGCGATTTTCGTTTGTTAAAAGAAATGAATCAAAGACCTTGTATCAAATTTTGCGTAAAAAATGGAATAAAATATACCAAAGTGTGTAAAATGTTAATAAAGGGATTTGGTGAGTCGGGTATGAGTAAAGCAAGAGATTACGAGTAGTACAAGCGTTTCCAGTAATTCCGTGAAGACATTGAAGATGACGAACGCCCTGGAAGCCCCAGCACATCAACAACCGATGAAAACGTGGAAAAAGTGAAAGAAATGGTTATGAAAAATCGCCGAATCACAATTAGAGAAGTCGCTGATGATGTTGGCATATCGATTGGAACATGTCATGATATTGTTTTCAATGTTTTGTGCATGAAACGCGTGGCAGCAAAATTCGTTCCAAAATTGTTGAATTTTGAACAAAAACAGCGGCGAATGGAAGTTACTCAGGATTCACTAAATGAAGTCAACGATGATGCAGAATTACTGAAACGTATTTATAACAGGTGACTAAATATGGATTTACGGAAATGACGTCAAAACTAAGGCTTAATCATCCCAGTGGAGACATTCTGGCTCGCAAAGTCCGAAAAAGCCTCGACAAGTGAGGTCGAAGGTGAAAGTTATGCTCACTGTGTTCTTCGATATTAATGGCATAGTGCATCATGAATTTCTGCCACTAGGTGAAACTGTCAATAAGGAGTATTACCTTCAAGTTCAACGCCGTTTGCGTGAAGCAATAAAAAAAAACTCCCGGATATGTGGAAAAACAATTCATTGCTTTTGCACCATGATAATGCACCAGCTCACACTTCATTGCTTGTTCGTGAATTTTAGGCCAAAAACACTACTGTAACGATGCCTCAGACTCCATATTCACCAGACATGGCTCCGTATGACTTTTCCTATTTCCAAAAATATAGAAAAACCTTAAAGGGCCGTCGTTTTACTGCTGTAGATGACATTAAAAGAGCATAGCTGGAAAAAATAAAGGCTACTTCAAAGATTTTGAGAAATGTTTCGAGGATTTGAAGAAGTTCATAATCTTGAATGAGGACTGTTTTGAAGCGACAACATCAATGTCGAAGAATAAATAGATATTTTGTTCAAAAAATTAAAATTCTCGTTACTTTCTGAACACACCATGTATATATATATATATATATATATATATATATATATATATATATATATATATATATATATATGTGTGTGTGTGTGTGTGTCCACATAAAGTATATTAGTTCAATGATTTGGAAATATTACGTGGACAGTTAACTACTGGATAATATATTTTATCCATTTAAGGACAGAATAAACCCTTAAATTAAAGCCCTTTTTGATTAATGGAAAACCATCAGAGACTTTGTCAGGGACATTATCGTAAAAACCAATTTTAAGTATGCCAACAATTTTATGGTCGCACACCAATGGACCTCCGCTATCGGCGAAAGCAGGGCTAAAGTTCCGCTTTTCTGAAGTACGGAAACTATTGCTACTTTTTTTTTAAAACAACAAAGTTTACGAAAACTGTAAACATGGATTTATTTAATTTATCTATCGCCCAAAAAATTACAACTTAAAAAAACGTAGCATGAATTTTTACTTAAATTAAGCAAAAAATGATTTTTTTTTTTTTATGTGAACAAGTTATACCTAGTTATTAAAAAAAGAACACACTTTATTACTTTTATTACTGAATGTGACGTACTGATAACATAAATTATATTGAAAAATTATTTTTGTGTAGTTATTCAAATAGAAATTGTTATTTGACTGTAATTATCTTTTTAATCTAAAATTATGAACAATTTTGACGTCTTTATACAATTGTACATAATTCATCTGAGATAATTTACGAATAACGTAAAATTACTTCTTTACTTTAAAATGTCAGTTTTAATGTACACGGATATATTATTATAAAAAGAAGTTTAAAAATTAAATAATATTTTAAAACTGATTAAAAATATGTCAATAAATATTAAAAAATAAAGGGAAATTGTAAATTATTTTTTAGCAAATTTCCAGTGGGAAATGATCTATTAGAGTGACTATCGCTGTATTACGAAGAATCAAATTTTGAAATAAACAACGCTCTTGTCCACTTAATCATTTTCCTTTAAAAAGATATTAATCATCCTATCAAGCAGTATTAACTTACAGAGTCAACGTAATTGTTGTTCGAAGATTTAGGTTTTGAATTCATTTCAAACTCTCCAGCTTTCATAATTTAGTCTGTTTCAAAATATTATTTTCTCAAACTTTTTTTTAATTTCGTATCGTCCTCTTCAACAAAAAGTTTTATGAAAATGTAATTCCTAAGAAGGAAAACATCGCTCTTTATGAAAATGTAATCAAGCGTTCTAATATCTTAAATTAAGATTGGTTTGCAAAACGAAAATGAATTCCTGTAAAATAATTAAAATATTTTTTATAAATTAACGAAGTCTAATTTATCCTTCTGTTACGAATACATTAAATCTAATCGGGTGATATTTTTATACAATTGTTGTTTACTCTTATAAAATAATTGGTTTTTAAATTGAAAACTTTCTTATTTCTGTAGTTAACTCATTTTTATTATAACAACAAAATGTGAAGAAGATTGCATAATTGTATGAAAGTATTTTTACGTAAGATATATTTAAATTTTACTTTGTATTTTATTATAGTACAAATGCCATAACTTCATTCTTTATATGTAAAATCTTGTACATTATATTTCCGCGGGGGGTGCGTGCAGACTAGCTGCACCTATTTAGAAGATTTATATGTCCCAGAATCTAACACTCATATATTTTAACATGTTGACATTTAGTGAATTCGTCTGATTATTACGTTTATTTAAAAAAAATTAAATTACTTAGCGGTTCTACGTTCGTTGGTTCAACAATTAAATGTCCATCAGTTATTGAATTATCAGTTACAGAACAATAACTCTGGCCATTTTCTACTTTTACTATGCACTCCAGTATTTCTATCCCATCTTATTTTCTGTGGGGTAATACTCCTTCTCCATTGTACATATTGTGAACTTGTTTTTTACCGTTTGTTTAGATCGTGCTCTAATTAGCAAGTGGTACTTTTTTCTTTTACTTCTTTATTATTATTGTGAATATTATTTTTATTATACTCGTCTCTGTTAAAGAATTGCATAGGTATCTTCTTGTCACAAAATACTAATTTATTATTTACAAAATCTAAGATAATTTTTAATTCCCTAATATTATCTAGTCCAATTAACAAGTCAAAATCTTTGTGAAAATCAAATAAATAGAATTTTAAAAACTTCCTTCCTCAAATTGGTAATTTGCAGCTAATTGTTTTTTCGTAATTCCATGTTCTGTGCTTACTTCAAACGGTCCTCCTTTAATATTATTTTAAAAACCAATAGATTTATTAATAAATGATCTGGTACTTCCAGTATCAATATAATTATAAGATTAGTTTTTGAGCCTATTACGTATGGTAAATTGTTTGTGTTATTAGGAAATAAGGCAGTAGGAGTCCATCAACATATTTCCCAAATCCAAAACAAAGAGGTTTTTTTATTAAATTTAAGATATAGCATAGAGTAAGATTGGTCAACCAAGTTGTAGATTGCTTTATGAAATGAATGAGTAATAATTAGACCATATAAATTCGTTGAACATGTTTTCAGTTGAGCAAATAATAAAACAAGAAAATGTCTGTATTCTGTAATAAGTCAATTATATAAAATAAAAGCAAAACAAATTCAAACGTATTTTTTAAAATTTCGTATCGTCAACTACAATAAAGCGTGTTATGAAAATGTACTTACTAAGAAAAAACGTACCTCTTTATGAAAATGTAAGATTGGTTTCGAAAACAAAAATGAATTCCTGTGAAATAATTAAAATATTGTTTATAAAGTAACGAAGTGTAACCGTCTGTCACGAATGCATTAAATCGAATGTTCTCAACTTTAGAGCTTCCATAATTTATTCTCTCACAAAGTAATCTTTTTCGAAAAACGTTTTTTGAAATTTTGAATCGTCCGCTTCAATATAAGGTTGTTATGAAAATAAGATTCTAAAGCAAACAACTTAACCTTTTATGAAAATCTAATCGAACTTTCTAAAATCATAAAGTACGATTGGTTTGCATAATGAAAAAAATTCCTTTGAACTAATTAAATTATGTATTATGATATAACGAAGTTTAACCTCGGTACGTCCATATAAATAGTTTCATTTACAGTCGTCTATAAATATGTGATTGTATTATATTATATATAACATTAACTCTATTATTTATACATACACTCATGTACATAATGCTTACTATATTTTATAAATTTTAAATTCTTGTTCACTAAAGTACCACCATCACTTACAGCGTAAAAATTTAACTAATTTTATCACCTTAAAATTATTTACGTCTTATTACACGTTTCGGGATTACAATCCCATCTTCAGTTACCTTACACCTTGGAAACCATTATCATAATAAAATTTAAACGAATCACTAGACAACACGTAAGATAACACACAACAAATAAACTAAATAACGCTCAGTGCATATCGCAGGATCCCGAATCGACAAAATGTATTCAACTCATGTTTTCTTTTGCTGTGTAGTACTTAACTTAAATTTTATTGCATTCACGATTATCTATGCACGAGATACATGAAAATATGATCGTTATCACAAAGCTTGTTATAACAAGCTTATAAGACGCTTATAACAACTTATATAACAAGCTTATAACAACTCTTAAAAGACGCAAATAATTCAGATATAGACGGGAAATAAAGATATATTTTTTTTTATAAACGGTAATTTCTAAATTCTGGCACAGACATTACCTTTGCTTTTCACTTAGCGTTAAAAAAATAGTGTTAATGTAGTCGCATATTATGTACTATTTCATTAAAATAAAAAAAACAGTAGATTAAGGCCGAGCACCCACTAAAGACGGAGCTTTGTGGGGTGAAATTAAGATGTACGGCAACAGGAAGCAGAGTTCAGTTTGTTTAAAGACCGCATTTGTATCTTTTAAATCTGGATATTTACGCCTACTGTAATGTACTCAAGGATCTACTGCTTAAAAACCGTAACCTAGGTAATGAGATATTACATGTTTGGGTAAGGTAAGCAATGAACGGGGGCAGGGTCTGCTTCTAAATCAAACCTATTCAGATTCGAAGCTTCGCGAAGCAGAGCCAGTGACATCGCTTCATTCCGTTCGGCTCCTTTACGCATTAAGTGGAAGCATTTACATTAAAAGCAATAGTTTGTTTTGGATTTCCGCATTTGGCGATGGCCCAGCCAATTAAATAATTACCATTAAATAGTTTACAAATATAAAATATGTAATTATTACGTCACGTTCTGTAATAAAGTTATTGTCATTGGCTTCCTCTAATAAGGATAACAAAAGCGTAAATAATTAAGTTAATTTTCTTAATATTCCTAATAAGTATCGTTCATTACTGTTTTTTTCAAAAGGGATAAGTGTTGTAATATAAGTATAAATATAATAATATTTTTTTAATAAGTAGCTGTCAAGAACTTAAAACATATAAAATAGCTCCACGTGTCATGATCAGTCGTTCTACAGATTTCATTAGGGGCGGAAACGTATATCCGTTTTACTAAAAAGGAACTGGTATTTTTCAAGGACATAATATTTATATCTCTTTATGTGTATAAACTAGGAATGCCTGGGGCGAAGGAATGTTGTATAAAAAGGGAATGAAAAGGGCGAAGCCCTCGATGCATGGGATGGGTGGAAATACGAAAAATTCAGTACAAAGTTTCCACTAAATATATAGTATTTATTTTTGCTTTCAAATATTACATTTTATTATTAATTATTGTATTTCTTTACTACTAAAATTGTGTTGCTATTTGTTCAAGCCGTGATAATTCTGCATGTCTTCCTGCCATTGCTTTGCTTCTATTAATTTTCTCGAGTCTGTCAAAATTAAATGTTGGTTTTAATAATAATCCAGCTAGAGTTTTTACACGAGACAGTGCAACCTAAGATAAACCAACTGAAAATTCTTTGTCTCCTAAATTGACTACAGTCGTATCCAATGTAATTCCTCGAGATCGACGAATGCTGACCGCGTACCCAAGCATTACTGGAAATTGTTTCGTGGAACAGTGAACTCCTGATTTTTGAAAAGATGCTGTTACTGGTAAAATTATAATTAATAGATTGTAAAGAGTCGGTCCTGTATATTTTCTGAAATTTACTAATATACATAAAGGCATATCATCATTGTAATTATTAATACGATTGTAAGGCTTATAGACGATATCAGTTATTGTCCCAACTGAGCCATTAGCCAAGCCTTTGGCTATTCAAAGATTGCGTCTCAAAATCACTTGAGCACCTTTGCACACATGCAATTTTGCAAACAATCCTTGAGCTTAGTCAGTTGATGCTGCAGAGGCTTCATTGCAATTATGAATAGCATTCATTAAAGCAATCGGCTGTTTTAAGCTTTCTAATTTATTACAATTAAATTTATCAATATCAGAATTTCCGGACATAATGCATACAGCATCTTTGAATAAATCATTTCCAACGTGGTTAGTATGGAATCGGGTAGATAATAGCTTATAATCTTCTTGTGTGATTGTACCATTTGAAATTCTTTCTAGGGTTTCTCTAAAAAATCTCTGCTCTTCTCCTTGTTGTCGCATAATTTGTTAAAAAAAAAACTTTTTTAAATTGCTTATATAAAAGACTTGCTTGAATAGTTGATTCATTTTTTCCAACAGTGTAAAGACTTTGGTCACAAACCGGAGGAAGTTATGACCAATCCCCAACTAAATATACACAGAGTCCTCCAAATGGTAAATGTGAAGATTGTGGCTTAGCTTCTCTCAGTATTTGATCGACTTTGAAAAATAACGTCAATCCAAGCATACTTGCTTCATCTATAATCATAATTTATAATTCATAATAATTCATCTATAATTTAATATTTTTATATTCAGTTTCAAACGAAATTTTAATATCTCCAGTGAGTGGAGTAAGAGAATTTTTATTATTTGCAAGAATTTTCAATGCATCGTGCAGAGTTTTTCCATTAATGTTATTAGCAGTGGCTGTTGGTGCCATCAAAAGAGCTGAATTAAGTCCATGCTATGAGTTAACACGTGTAACCATTTCATTAATAACACATCTTTTACCTATTCCAGGTTTTCCCTGGATAATTGCTAATTTTTCAGTGCAATCGCCGTTTGAAGATAATTGAAAATCTAAAAATTAAAGTATTCTAAGTTGCTCCTCATTAAAAGTAATATCTGCACTTGGAATATGTTGACAATGGTCTCCCATTCGTTCTCGACTTTTTTCTATAAAATAATGGTTATGTTTGATATCCGGATAATCATTGTAAGATGCATCCCAATTATACAGAAGATCAATGTCACGATTTCCAAGAGTAACAATTGCTGGTAGCCCATTAGACACTACTTCTGCAATGGCCATCCAATCTATGTCATCAAAAATTTCGATATTTTCATTTTCAAGATCGTCATCTTCAGAATCAGTTTGCATATCGATTGGTGGCGGCTCAACTAAATTTTGTCGTTGGAATGCATCATACCAAGACTCGTCAATACCTTTCAAATCTGCTTCATTACGCCAAAATTTGTGCAGCATTAGTTGTTGTTTATAAAATAATTCTTTGTTGCTGCTGCTGGAGCTCATATCTATCTTTGGACAAAACTGCACTACTTTTTTTTCTATTTTTACTAACTGTATTATTAGCACGATTCGAATAATTTTTAGCAAATTCGAATAACGAAATCTCATATAACTGCTCTGGTCTACTATGATAAAATGCAATGAAAGAAGTATCATCACTATGTCCAGTTTAGTTCACTGCAACATATTCGTCCTGTCTGATAAACAACACTTGAAATGTTCGTGTGCAATGAAATAATGGAATTCCTAGAAGTAGGTGGCAGGTTTCACATGCACCGATGTCTCTTTCGCCCATTATCGTCATCATTAAACTCTTGTACGCACGATTAGATTGATCAACATCATTTCGAGAATCAACGATTTCACGGAACATTTCTGATAAACTTTTTGATGCAGGTTCTGCTTTGGATGCATATTTGGCTAAATACTTCACTAACATATATTCTGAAGTAATAACACTTACATCAGTGTTAGCTCTCCATGTTTGTGAAATGAACGGATTATAATTGTTTAACAATTCATCATTTCTAGCCGGTGTATACATCTAATGACCTTTATCATTTTTTTGTAGAGATGATTCTTCTTGAATGGCTTTGGGATAATTAAACCTGCAAACATATTCTGTTCCAACTAGTTTAAGGCAGTAACCTCTTGTGCACCTGGTATGTCGTTGAACTCTGTTCAACAGTTCAGAGAGAGATCGGTCGTCATGAAGAGCTGCATCCGTGGATCGTATTCTTGATGGGTGGACAGGTGCTGGAGGAATTGATGGCAGAAGATTGATTGCACTTACTAAATTATCATAGAAAATTTTAGCATTTAAAACTTCTTGTTCAGAGGCCGAGTCAAAACTTACAGGGTTTGGTGCTCCAGATATCCACAGAAGGCCATGTAAATGGCATGAACCTCTGTGCTGAAATTCGAAACGAAACCAGTAGTCAGAAATTTCAAATTTTGAACATAAAATGTTTTTGATAAAAAAAGTTGCACGGTACGTAAAATAGTTTTCAACGATCACTGGATTATCGTTTATAAGTTGTTGACGTTTTTCTGCTATTTGATATTCACTTAATAATTCTTCTTCTTCACAATTCCACAATTCAAGAATCGAGACAAATCTGGCCACCACAAATCAGCAGCACTTAAAGTTAGAAATACGGTAGGCATTTTACACTGCTTGAGCATAGCTTCAAGTTCTGATTTACGCTGATACCAGTATGACTTTGTGCCAGAAATTTTCCCACACCAAAATCTCAAACTGGTTATTATTTGAGGATTTTCTACTATTTTAGTTTTAAGCTCTGCTATGGTTCCATTAAAATGAGACTTTTTTGCAAAAATAGTTCCTTTTGAATAGCATCATGTCCCTGAGCTGTATTTAAAGCAAAAAATCGGAACCTTGGGTCTTTAGCAAAACGCTGATCTTTATATTCTATTAAATATTGAAAATATTCTTTAACTGTAAGTTTTTTATTACGTCTGTTATCGTTCAATTCAGTCGATCCATAGGGAAATAGCGTTGGAAATGCCATACTTATATAACCTTCGCAGATGAATTCATTGATAGCATTAATTTCTTTAGGCCATGGAATAACGTTATTGACAGCATTTTGAATACGCTAAGCTTCTTGCAATCTGATGTTGTTGTTTATGTGGCTTTCATAAACTCCTTGCAATTGATCATCTTCAGTGTCGTTTGTATTTTCAAGTTCAACTGCAGGAATTTGATTATATATACTGGCATCTAATGGCAGCTGTAATAAAAGCTCATTGCCAATATCGATGTCGGCATAGAAAGGATTATTGTGTTTAGAAAAAATTTAGAGCATTTATGATTTTGGATCGTCTGACATGAAAATCACGATGACCGCTGGAACCTTCGTGCCTGATAACTATCAAACTTAACGAAGCAGAAGAACGCGGCAGTTTTCGCACGATTTCATTAACATCTTGTCCGATATTAATGATGTTACCTTTGTATTGACCCGGAATACCTCGTGATTTTACTCTATATACACAGTAGATAGAAGGGCGGGCTCAAACCACCATTTTGTTTTTTGACGTAAGGGTGGTGTCATATTACCAGGGGATGTCATAGGGATGACGTTGATGGGTGACGTTGATGGGTGACGTTGATGGTGACGTTGATAGGTGACGTCATTGGGTGAGGTTGGTGTGGTCACAGCATGTTTGTTTTGTGACGTGACAAGGGTGTAATGTTACCAGGGGATGTCGTAGGGGTGACGTTGGTAGGTGACGTTGGTGGGTGATGTCATTGGGTGACGTTATTGTGGTAGGTCGTGAGGTTAGTGTGGTCACAGCATTTTTTTTTTTTTTTTTTTGTGACGAGACAAGGGTGTAATATTACCAGAGAATGTCGTAGGGGTGACGTTGATTGGTGACGTTGGAGGGTGATGTCATTGGGTGACGTTATTGTGGTAGGTCGTAATTAGATGGGTATTTGGTAACGTACCTCAGTAACGCTGTAAGAGTGACGCCCCCCATCGATAATATTACACCCTCGTAACTTTACAAAACGAAATGGTTGTTGATGTCACCTCACTTATTTAGTTCGCGGAGATTCTCTACGAAGACTTTGCCTTTCTGCAGTAGAATAAGAGACCCAATTATTTTCTAAGTAGTTTGTCCACATCTGGAATAAAGTACTTGCCTCCGTTCTGCATATTGTAACTGTCGATTTTATTAGTAGGTCAAGGTCAAATAAATGGCTTTTTAAAAAAAGGTGGTATTTAAACCACCAGTTTATACAGTGTTTATTTAAATAAGGTAAGTTACATTTTGTAATATTGTACAATGAAAGGATAGAACATACATTGTTTCTTAAATTATTAACAATCACAAGTGTTACTTATTTTAATAATATAAAAATATCATTCGGCGTTCGACAAATGCAACGTGAGTTCTGTAGAGTTCTCTCCAGAAGGACCATGGGAAACTATGTAGTAATGTCCGGCTGGTATGTCGTCCAAATCTTCATTCATTAATAAACAAACAAACCTCCTAGGTAAAAATATTTTTATTTTACTTTCATTTCCATCTCTGTATGGGAAGTCTCCGAGTATGGCTAAAATAGCATCACCATGGGTCGTATCTTTCTTCAGGAATGAGTGAACAGCATAACGTTTTAATAGTTTTAGATCGGAGCATTTCTTGGTTACTACAACCTGTGCTTTTGATCGTAGGTTGAAACGTTCGGCTAATGAATGTTGTCCGGATGAAGCCATAATGTATTACGCTTGCCGTTGATAATTGTAATGAAGTTTCACCTCGACCTGTCAGTATTTATAAATCCACCCCCCCCCCACTCTTTACATTACTCCTTCCACACACACACACCCCACTCCTCTCCTTTTATTATTTTTGCAAGTTTCATAGCGTTGTGAAGAGCGCAGTTTTTCTGGTGTAGGTGATCTCTTACGCCAATACAGACATCTTTTTCAAATGCATCCCAATTATGTTTTTAAAAGGAAAATTTACTACTTGCGAATTAGAGTATGTACGTATCCAAGTAGACTTCTCATGACCTGAAGTGTGAACTTTATTATAGTGAGCTGTATATTTTCTAATAATATTAAAGACCTCATTATAAGGGATAAGTCCTTCTTCCCAAGTGATATGATGGTATCGTGTGGTTAACCATTTATTTACTCTAGCAGCTTTTGCATTCAAGTAACTGAAATCATATGGCGGTTTAAATAAAAAGAAGTACATTGCTTTAGTTGATAAATCTAAGATTACCATTTCTTTTATTAAAAATTCATTGTAGTTTCCTCTGAATGCTTGGAATTCTACAACACATTCTCTTTGCTTAGAATGAAAAGTTTCGATCTTAAATGTTGATTCCATTTGAACTTAAATAGTTAAGTGTACTTCCTGAACAGGTTCTTAAATATGCTCAAACAACAAAAAAGGTGGATGTAGAATCTCGTTTCCTCTAACTAACTATTTCTTCATTGGAAACATGTAAACGCAACAGTTCTTGAAACAAACTCTTCGCTTTACAATTCTGTTTAGCTAATGAACTGGTTTCCTCACCACAGTAGGTTTTTTATAGCCATGCTGTACAGTTCTCAGCGCATTGGTGATTGTTTAACGTGGCCACCATCCCCAGTAGGCATACACACCACATATTGTTCAAATACTACGGTTGTTCATCGATTGTTTGCTTTGCGTCAACTAATAGACTCAAGATACTTTTTACATATCGATAGGAAGCTACTTCTTGTGGTAGTCTGTTAAAAATTGATGAATCCGCAGGTTTGTACACATCCTCATTGAAAGGTATGTTTTGGATTATACTGAGTATATTGGCTTTTATATCAAACTGATTTAATATTAGCTGCTCCAAGTATCTACTAGCAGCTTCAGAAATGCCAATTAAAGTGTAAAACTCCTCCGTTGTGAGCAAAACCTTTTCATCATGTTGTGAAAAATCCCTTATTCTTATATATGGTTTCCCATAAATCTTAAGGTTATCAACTTCAATATCAGACTCTGCAACCCTAATTTTTGTTGTTTTCTTTCCGTTGTGTTTTCCTACTATGTGCTTTTCAAAATCGCTTATACTACTAATGAAGTGTGTCCAGGAATCAACACCAAACAATATATATTTTCCATAGTGATTGATTAATACACCTGGTAAGTATTCCAAAGCCTCGAAAATTCCAACTGTTAAATTTTTTCCCATACATTTTGTAAGAGGATAGAATGTACGAAGAAATATACCTGTTAATATTTGAAGTGGTTCTCCTTCATTTCTTCTTTTAATTGAAGTATGCTTTGAGGAATCTTGAATGAAGGAATTGAAAAAATTTGAAACACTTTCTGTCATATCTTCAGACATTACATTATCGACCGTTTTATCAGATGATAGGTAATTCTCATCGTTAGGTGCAATTGCTGATTCACCTGTTTCCAACGCGGTGGGTGACTCTTTAAATAAAGTTTGACAGTTTGTTGTTGCATGTTCTTCTTCTAGATTTTCTTTATAAGAAGAGTCATCATAAGTTTCACTCTTCCTTTTCTTGACTGATGGTGTTTCACTGTCTGTGCTTATTTTATCTTGAAAAACATCCATTCTATGTTTACGATGTATTAGCCAGCACAATAACTTAATAAATGAGAATTTCGTGAGATTTCTGCCTCTTTTATACACAGAAAGTTGTGGAGGGGGGGGCATCTCTCTTCCTTGTTTTTGCAGCATCAGCGTTAGTTTATTCATAACACTCTCCTCACTACACCAGTTAGCGGAGTGTATGTTACAATCGTATCATGTAAGATCAAACAGAAAGCGGATGTATTCTCAGGAATATTTTCTTCTGTTTCAAACTCTAATCGTATATCCACAGTTGACGACTTTATTGATTCATTCTGTTTAGAGCAATCTATAACTATAATAGGTGCGAGTTCCTTGAATTTTTCAGGAGGCATTAATGGTGCGTCTGGTGTACCGTAATAAGAAGATTGAAATCTAGCAAACATGCCATAAATTTTTCCAAATCTTTCTTTTCCAAATGATAAATTTAATTTTTCGCATGGAAAAGATTGAGAATTAAGTTGAGCTGTGACTTCTCTAAGATTACAGCTATCAAACGTGCCTGCGTTAGATGTTACCTCATTTCTTTTATTAATTTGTAGTGCAAAAATTATATACCTGGCCTTTTCAAGATTTGTGGAGGTTTTTACATTCCACGAATGTCTGTTTGTGATTGGAAGGACAGGATTTTCTTGAATCTCCCAGCTTCGAAAAAATAAGGCTATATCACGGTCCGAATTCAATTGTTGAAGCAACTGTAGTCTCTGTTCATCTGCAACGCGAACGTGTGGTACCATCCAAGTTATTTTATTTAAAGTTAATTTCCAATCTAGATTAGCGTTTGTAGTCGATGAAGGTGCAAGTATTGCATCATTATCAGTTGATGAACGTAGTAGAAACAATTCTTGTTTAACATTCATTATTATTTTTCTATAGTCCTCCGCAAACCCAAGTAGTTTGTCTAAAGGAATACAAAACTCAAAACATCCATTTTCGTTTGGTGATATAGATGTAGCGGAGGGATATACCCATCCTGCCGTAACTAGTTTATTGGCCTCATTTGGAGGAAGTGAAACAAGTGTTTTTAAGGTGCTTGTTACTCCAACTCGTTTTATAGAATCTACAGTAACACCGGAAATCTCATATCTTATTTCCTCGAAAAGAAACGCCATAGGGTTGTTAATAAATGGAATAGTTGTCCCAATTGATCCATCCCGTTTTGTAACAATTCCTTCTATATATAAATAGCTTTCACAAGGTAGCGTGTATGCGTCTTGTTGTTGTATTGGTATACGTATTTCATCATTATTTCCCAACCTCGATGAAGCGTAAGGGTTGTGAGAATGATATTCCTTCTCCCATATTTTTTCGTTGAAGATCGGTCCAGCTTTGATGTTTAGAATATCCATTGTTAAGCACTTTAAACCCGAGTTTCTGTAAGAAACGTACGTTCTCACTTGTTAACTGTTTAACAGACTGAGAATTACTAAATGTTTCTTCTGCAGAGAGCGAATTAAAACACAGCCCCATTTTACTTAATGATATCTTTCTTTTATATGTAGCCTTGAAGTAATAATTTCTCCTCTAAAGTCTACAAAATCTCCGTCTTGATCTAATATGTTTAAATTAATATCTGAAATACAACTAATATTTATTGGCAAATACACTAAATTATGAGGTTTTTCAATAATCTTGAATCCTGGTGCTACCGTTGGGTAAAACGAATGAATTATGTGTCCGTTAGCACCGTCTTTATATGCACCGTACACTATATTGCAAGTAATGTTTATTACATTTACCTTAATTATGTTGACGGTATTCTCTCCAATGTAGTTCATATGCGGTTTCATTTGGCCTTTATGTTTTAAAAAACCAAGTACTGACCCAATACTGTGTTTCTTAGAAAAATCTACATAATAAGCGCAAGTTATTTCACATCGCAGTAAATTATTATTTGCTTTTAATGTTACTTTGTCTTTACCAAGTTGTTCTTGTAGTACTTTACCTATATCTTCTATCTCGTAGGAACCGGTTTTTAATGATATTGTTTTTAAAGGTTCTAATGACTCATTTTCACTGTAATGAAACAAGTTATTCACACCTTCAATGATGTTTGGAATTGAATTATATGTTGTAAAGTCTAGTAGTGCAGCCTCCCATTCTTTTTCCTTGGTAAGTTGTAAAGGTGGGAAAAGATAAGAGTGAAGACTTGATGAGTTTCCACTTATGGAAACCGTATAAGAAGACATTTTAAAAAAGACTGACGTCAGTAGCAAGAAATTCTAAACATAAATGACCGCAAATCGAAGTATTTACACCTTGTTTTCTTGTATAGTTGTAAAAGATATTGTTTGCTGGTTTGAAGTATAGTTTTAGTTCTATAGGTGGTTGTAAATTACCTAAGCTATCAAAGTAATACACTGTTTTGTCAATTTTCTTATAACACACCCAGTGAGTACCATTACCACGTGAGATGTCGAGATTAACTATTCCTGATTCGTTTTTCCAAATTTTGTCTGGCAACTCATCTCTCATAAATACACCTCTAAAATTAGGTATTTTGAGACATGACGCGTAATGTATAAGATTTTTTTGTACTCAATGGAATATTTGGAATGATAAGTTTATTTGTTTTATTTAATATACATTTCGATAAGGTTTCAGATATAGACCTCTGCCGTTTTTTGGATATCGTTTTTTACACTTTTTCTTTTACTACCTCCTCCTCTTTTCGTACGTTGTTTCCTTTTTAGTCTTGTCGAATGAGCTTTCTTTCGTCTTTTCGATCCTCCTCCTATTGCTGTTTTTGCTTTCATTGCAGCAGCTACTGCTAGAGCTGCTGCTCTTTCGCTGATATTAGAATCACTAGCCTTAACTCTTTGCCACGCCTTCTCAGCTAATGCTTTGTCTGCTATCGACCTATTTTCAGAGTCACTGTACCTTGAGTAAGCTATATCGTGCAGTTTACAAGCTTCATCCAACTTATTAATTCCAGGATCACCGCGTGCTAAACGTTCTTTCAGTTTAGTCCCAGGTCCGCAGTACCTATATCCACCTGGTAAGTGAAATTCAATGGGTAGCACGTCGATTGCTCTATTCAGTACAGTTGCAACAGGTACTCTCTTGATTGCCGATAAAACTGATGTTAATCCGCTTCCTGCTTTATCAAAATCTCGATTACGATTAATCGCTTTATAATATTTCATCATAATTTATCGTCTATTCTTTCTTCTTCGAGGTTTTCGTTACTATGTAAAGATTGGAATAACTCATCCCAATTTATAAAATTATTTTCATTTTCCATTATATTTGTTCTTGCATACGGAGAGCACTGCATTACTTTATGTATATAGTGTAACATTTTCGAGCCAAATCTCTTTAGAATCCTTTCATGCTTTTCAGACAATTCGGCACACATTGTTTGCACATCCTTCAAATTAACTGCATCACTTCCATTAATTCCACTAGCAATATTTGAAATTCTGTAGTTTTGTCCATTGTAACTACTATCAGTTGGGTCAAATGTCATTGTTAACTGCTTCAATGTTCTTATGTTTATAGCTTCTCCTTCATAATAAGCATCACCTATATTGCTTAGTCTTTTAGAAAAAAAATTCCAATGTGTACTTTCCTGGCTTGGTGTAACTGAATCTACGTACATTTTTGTAGCAGCATCTGTTTGCTCTTTTGGACTACCAACATTACGAATTAGTTTATTTTGTACATCGTAGTCACCTTCTTCTGTGAGTTTGTACCCTTCTCCACGAGGTCCTCTCATTGACTCTCGAATCAATGAGTTTTCATGACGTCCGAACTTGTCAACGCTCATAATTAAACTGATTTAGTCAAACTATAACGTTTCTTCTTTTTAATTCTTCGGTTAAAACAATCATTTCGTTATCCAGTCCTGTATGACCAGCTTGCATAGCGTTATATAAAGAACGCATTCTATCTACTAACACATTAAGGTCGTTGTAATAGAAGACATCAAATTGATTCATGTTTTTAAGTGGCATACCAGATCCGATTTTTTTCCTTTTTGATGGAAATAGGACGGAAATAATAGTTTTATACTTATTCGATGTATTACGATATATAGGTTTGCTACTTAAATAGTTTTTTCTGTGAGCATTTGTTTCCATACATATAGTCTTAAACATTGCCAAATCTCTTCGAGTATATTTCTTTGGATTTGTTTTAAATATCAATTCAAATAAACCTATTGATCCTTTAAAAACTTTTCCGTTTATAGAAATATTATCACTATTATCAATATGAAGTTCAGAGTCACCGATCAGTATAACACCATTTTCAAGTCTAGCTCCATAAACGTGAAATTTTGTATTAGTATTTGTATTACCATTCACGAAGTTTGATAAATATTTCTTAGCTAATATACCTTTTAATGGGATATCTTCAGATGTTTCTATTTTTCTTTGATTCGAATGTAAGACATTCGTTTCCGGCTCATCTACCGTTATATTCTCTTCGCTTTCATCTATTTTTTCTTCATCTTCGTTTGACTCACTGCCGTATTCTCCACTCTCATTTGTAACTTTTTTGAAATCGTTATTGATTATGGTAGGAGTATCGTCTAACTTTTGTGACATTTCCTTCAAAGGTGATATTATGGGTTTAAAAGTTGTTTCTAAAAACCTATCTCTCTCACTAATACCTAATTTTAGTGCTTGGTTTTTTCTTCTGATAGAATCACTTAAAACTTGCAATTCTTTTATCAGTTGTTCTTTTTTAACCATGATATTTAACCTAAGTTTAGTACAAGACTGATTAAAAAATAATGTTGTTTTGTTACAGTATTATTGTAATAAAATAAATCGATCGAAACCAATTCGGTATCGTCCATCATCTAAAGCTCGTTCTTTATCAATGACTGCAAATCCGTGCTTGTCACTCCAAGCTTTACTGCATAACTCTTTAAATACATTAAACGACATGTCTGTATTTACATGATCATTGTATATATGCTTCATATTTTTTTCATCTTGTTTGAATATAATTAACAAGTTCGCATTATCCCTTATCAATTGCTTTGGAATTTTACTGTATGTTTGTCCTATATAAAAACAGTCTACAGTATTGTGTCTCCCCATTGCAAAATAAGATCTAATATTTTCTTGTTTTTCGCATGAGACGTCATCAAATATAAATATAGAATATGGTTTAGCTTCATTTGGATGTATGACATCTTTACTATCACTAAATTGAAAGTAACCCACGCAGGGTACTTTTGAAATCACTTCCTCCAATAAGCGATATTTCGGTTGATTCAAGGATTTTGAGAAAATGTACAGATTATTAAACTTTAAACCATTTTCGTTAGTTAATAAATTAAAAACAACATTAGTCTTTCCACAGTTAGAAGGACCACTAACAATACATCTAATCGTGTCGGGCAGTAAGCTCCCATGTTTACTTATTTTGTTGTTCATGTCTTCAGTAAAAACGTCAAAATTATTAACATCTAGTTTATCTTTTTGATTTATTATTTCCATAGTATTTTTCTACACGTGTGTTATTTCATAGCAAAAACCGTTATGACGCATGACAACTAAATTAAATCTTTTTTAGAAATCCAGGAATCTTCTTTCCCATCAAATCCTAACCACCTTACTAATACTTGGTCCCCTTTCCTTTTTAAAATTTTTTTCAACTAAATACACATCACCCATTGCAGTCTTAGACAACTCATGTCCGTAGAATCCGCCTGCAATTAGCTCACCTTTGCGGTCTTTTAGTATGTAAGTCTGGGGTAATGTGGGTTGCACTCTGTGAACAGTAAATATTTCGTTAGTCCAACTGGGTAGATAACCTTTTGTAAATACTCTTTTATGTTTACTTATTCTAACTTTATCGCCTTCTTTGAATATCTGTGGTGGTCTTGTTTCTTGTTTCGGTGTTGTGTTCTTTTTATACGATCTAATACTAATCTTTCATTGCTCTTGTTAACTTGTATAGGCTTCATACCTATTGTCCTATGAAATTTGTTGTTGTATTCCTTTAGAAGTTCTTGAAGTATGTCATACCAAATATATGATCCTCTTTGAGAGAATTTCTTATACATCATTCCTTTGATTGTTCGATTAAAACGTTCAACAATAGCTGCCTTTTTCACTTTTCGTAGAGTAGTGGTTTACTTTGTATTTTTTCATAAGACTTTTAAACCTGCTATTAAAATATTCCAAACCATCATCAGTTTGTAATTGTTTCATATTGTTCTGTTTTAACAATCCTTCCATTGCCTTTGCGACTGTTTCAGCCGATTTATTTTTAACGGTATACCATAAGCAAATTTTGTAAAACAATTTATAACAAACAATATATATTTATAGCCATTGTTAAGCCGACTGTATGGTATCATCTCAACAAGGTCAGATTGAAAATACTGATCTTCGATTCCTTTTACTACTGTATTTCTTCTTGGAAAATTTTTCCTCGCAGGCTTGTGTAACTCTTTCACTATTTTCTTCCTTGTATCCATAGAGGTAATAAATGAGCAAATTGTTACAAATAATTAATGTCTTTAGTACCAAATACCAAAATTTATTATACAGTAAAAATAATGTTATTTTTCTTAAATAAACTGGTTTCCATAACAAGGTAAGGTTCACAACAACTTATAGCCTTGTTGTACAGTGTGTTTATTAACGTGGTCAACAAGCTATTAAGCAAACCTTCATTGGCAACATGTAAGTGATTATGTTGTTCTTCAAACAAACTCTTCGCTTTATTATTCTCTTTAGCAAATGAACTGGTTTCCCCACCACAGTAGGCTTCTTTTTATGGCCATGCTGTACAGTTCCCCGGCGCGTTGGTGATTGTTTTACGTGGCCACCATCCCCAGTAGGCATACACACCACGTGGTTTAATCCATTGTCTGTGTTAATCTACTTAATAAATTTGCAAAAAACATTTATTCATTCTGTTCATCAATTGGCACAACAGAGTAATGACCGTAAGGTAGAGTATTTATTCTATCGGTAAGAATGATCCTTTTGTCATCTAATGCAGACAAACACTTTTTATTTTGAGTAATGCTAAAAAGTATGTGATTATAACTGCGAATAGTGTTAAACCCAGCCATGAAACGTTTGTTTTCAAATAGACATTCTTTGTAGTTTTCAAACGTAATACTTTTTGCCAAATAAGATTTTTTGATCCCTTTTGCTTTTTAATAGTGTTTGATCCTTCTACACATTCATTTTGCAGATTTGTTGAATTTTCAGAAGCCAACTTTAAAGCGTACATTTTTGACATTAAAGCAACTATTTCACTAGCAGGTATGGAATTCAACTCATCCTTAAATTTTCCTATTACTTTTTTATTCACACCATTGTCATATGTCATATGATCTAAAGGATAGTCCGAAAAATCAAAATCTTCTTTGTATCTGAAAGTTTTTAAATCTTGATATAAATCATCAGTTTTGATCCAATACACGTAAGCGTCTGTGTCCATGTACGATATGCCAATACAATCCCTTCCGTAATACTGAACCATTTTCTCATAGTGAAACTCATACATGTGAGTTTTAGATATGTCAAGAATACACATTCCTACGTACAAGGGTTTATCCATGACAACCTTGGTTTTACCCATTGAAACTGCCACTAGATTTTCATTGATAATTATACTTGTTTTAAAATTAGGTTTTTGTGTTAATTTCATCAACTTATTCGAATCTGAAATAAGTTTTACATTTCGATGTTTTCTTTTGTTTTCCAGAGTTTTTCCAAATACAGCGTTATTCATTAACTTAAAGAAGTCTTTTTCAAATGTCGATTTTGATGCAGCTCTCCTTATAGTGTTGGATCTAATGTACTTTTCTAACCAGCAAGATTGAGAAAATTCCAAGACTCGGTGGATTTTTGTCACTTTGAGTCCAAATTTAATAGCCTGTTGTATAGTCCAGAAATGGGCTACATATTTGCTTTTGTTGTTTAATGTTGTCAATAGTTTTGGAAACTTGCTGTTAGGGGGTTTCTCCGTCAAAGGTAACATCGGAAAGTCATAATGGTGGTCATGCAACGTTTCAGGATAAACAATATCACATTCAAAAATGTATCCTTTTTCCCCATGTTTTGGAATATCTGTAATGTCTCCTACTAATTCTGGATCGATCCACTTAAAGTCTCCGTATGGAAGAGGTTGGGATTGAGAAAAGCCATAGAGATTGTTAGCGTCAAAATAAGCTAGGTACAAACTTTCTTTGTTGGGATCATAATCTGGAAGATATTTATTGTTTGCTTTGACATGTCTAGTTACACATTGAGTAATACCACCTCTAATAGCTGATTCTACCATAAGTAACATATCGATATCGGTTAGTAGCTCTAATTTACATCGTGTTTCCTTCAGCATCGCCTGCCATGCTAACCCAGGAGCTGTAAAAGAGTGTAAGGGTCCAATCCATAAGCTGACATACAAGATGCCCTAAACTGTTCCATTATGTCACACAGAAGGGTTACATCAAGTTTCACGTAAAAGTCACTATATTCACCCAAAGTTTTAATACCCAGTTCATGCCACACTTGTTCCGCATGTTTATAATCCTCATCTGATATAGGAGTATCATTTAATCTATTATAAAAACATTCTCTAGGAGGAAGCGATGTTTCATCAAATTTTGCTAAGGAATCAATGTAATCATAAGGAAATACCGATTTACGCAGAACAAGATCAGTTTTAGAGGGTGGTACGATTTTTGTGTCTCTATTAATTCACTTTTATGAAGGTTTTCTGTAAGCTGCTTCAAACTTGATGACATAAACTTAAATGAATCCAAAAACCTTAACTTTAATTTTCCGACTTTTTTTGAAAAACTGATAAATTTTTCCATAGTTGTAGCAAGAACATCGATAGGAGAGTTGTCACGACCTAATTCCGGAATAATCATGTGTGCATCATATCCTCCGAGGTTATGCATCACTACAGGAATAAATTGTGGAATTTTGTAGTTAATGTTACATCTATTACAGGCTGCTCCTCTGTATTGCCCTGTCAAATGGTCATGATCACGTACTTTATAATTACTTGATGTAAAACTTTCTTGGCATAAGTAGCAAGTGGTTGATATTTTGTAATCATGTACTTGTTTTTGATTAAGTTTGGTCATAGGAACTTTACAATCATATAGAACTTGAACTTTTTTAGCGATATCATACAATTTGTCAAGAAAACATTTTGCTGCAGCTTTACCTCTGTACAAGTAGGGTGATGATGTAAGCCCATAAAGGTTTAAATGGTCTTCAGGTAGTGATGATTTTACCATTAAGCAGAAACTGTTTGGTTCGTGCCTTTGATATCGTTCCGTAAATGAAGCATTGGTATCTATAGTTGAAACAGATTGTACTGGAATCAGAGATGATTCAAAATCGGCATAAATAACAATTGGAATATGATATTGTTGAATACGTTTCTTGAATTTTAATACTGCCTTTTCTGCTTTCGGTAGTTCAATTGAAACTGCTTCGTGTTCTCCACAAAGACGCTTGTGATTCTCTAACCAATTTATATTTTTGTTGGCTATACTGTTGAATTGAAGACATCGTTTACACACTTCTACTCGACATTTTCTTTTACTTAGCTGTCTGACTACAAGTTTGTTGAAATCTTTTATGTAAACGTAGTGGGACGTTTCCCCGCGTGTAATCAAAAGAAGGTCAGTGTGATCGGGAAGCTCGTTTTCTACAACTTTTTGTGGAAATACATTCTGAGTGTCATCTAGACCGTACACATTTATTGACACTCCAATGTTGTGTTTTTCAAAACGTTTTACATCACAAAGTGACACTGGATATTTAACACTATTAAAATTGTATTTTTCTTTTAAATTCAAAAATCCTCCATTATACAAATTTTCGTTAACATCGCCATTAATAAACTTTGTTAGCATAGCATATCTAAAACATTCCTTGTCAGAATTACGAACATTTATACAAGATAATGTCTTAGCAATAACCCTAGGTAAAGGTAGATAGCTACTTCCTCTGTCTCCATACCCTTTCTTATGTACTCGAATATTCATTTTTTCAACTGTAAATAGAGACCAACCAGACCCTCGTCCTTCATGTTCAGTTATTTTTAATAATAATTCTTGAATGCAATCAGAAACTACTTGATTTATGTTACTAGTAGCCATTAGTGATCTGCTTTTAGTAATAAATGATCTCGGAGAAATAGTATTTTCAACGTTCATGAATACAGTATCAAACACAAAATTAAATTTAACAAGATTTAGTCGTTTAAGTTCATTTTCTAATAAAGTAATTAATAATGGAGCAACTAAAGACAAAAACGTGTCCATGGTTTCTTGGTTTTTATTTCATACATACCAATGACGTACAACTGAATGTCTTAATGCACGGTTTAATTCTTCCACAACCAGTGGTTCCTTGATAACATTTTTACTTGAACCTCTTGCAGGTGGAGCGTAATGAATCACACTTGGTCTTGCAGGATGTATGCGAGATGTATCTTCTGCGCTTGTTGTAGCTTGTTGGTTTACGTCATGATATGGTGTATGAATCACACTTGGTCGTATTGAAGAAAAGTGAGATAAACTTTCAGCATTCGTTTTAGATTGTTGGCTAATGTCGTTATGGATAGTAAAATGTTTTTTATACAACAACCAGTCGTCGAGTAATACACCACACACTTCACATAGGTACTTGTCAGTTAAAATTGTATTTAAATTTGTTGACGATTGCTTTCCAATATTTGAATAGATTGTTGTGTTTATATTAGAGTTAATTGTACAATGAAAACAGCGATCTATCCAGTCGTCATACGTCAATCCGCATATTTCACACAAGTACCGTCTCTCCATTATATTTGCCTTGTACTTAGCCACTAGGAGTAAAACCGAAGACTAACAAATTTCTTGGCGAGTGGCAGGAGAGTATCAATCTCCCCAGATAGCAATCTTGTTTCTGTTATAACATTTACAATGTATGATTTGTGTAGTGGCTTTATTGCATCCTGTCTAGGTGAGGGATGAAGATGTGGGTTGGGCTTGGATTTTTATTGAGGATTTGAATTTTTGATGAAAGTGACTATGTGAGTGTCACATTAGTCGCTTTTATGGAGGTTCATAGACTAGACACAGAGGCCTTTTTCTGTATCTTAGTGGGGGAGCGGGATCTGTCACAATGGCGGACAGATGCGCGTGCGTGGAGCTTTCTGCTCGCGAAACCAGTTTTTCAGTGAGTGTGAGGATATGTTCCTCGAGTGTGGGGACTTTAAGGCCGTGGCACATGATCTCGTTTCTGACGAACCACGGGGATTCAGTCAGTAAACGTAGGGAGCGGTTTTGGAAGGATTCCAGCCGTTTCCTTCGAGAGTTAGAGATGAGGGAGTACCAAGCCGGAGCTGCATAAGTAAGAATGGGTCTGATGTACATTTTATACATAGTCAGCCTGATTCTTAGTGGTATTGGGCTTTTGTTCGCAAGAACAGGAAAAAGCTTTCTGCGAGCCGCAGCAGCTTTGCCTATAGTTTGCCTGACATGTGGGGCAAGAGTCAGTCGTTTGTCAAGCGTGACGCCTAGGTATCTGACTTTAGGTTTCCATGCTATGGGAGTATCGTTGATTTGAAGCATAGTTTTGGGATTATGTAGTTTCTTTGTAAAGGTGATGGCTTCTGTTTTGTCTGCATTCACTGCAATTCTCCACCTACGAAACCATGGCTCCAATAGGTCCAACTGACGTTGAACGTTCTTGGCCCCAAACTCGAGGTTCATTGAAGAATAATAGAACATGGAGTCGTCAGCGAAGAGCCGCAGTGACACAGGTTCTTGGACAGGCATGTCGTTGGTGTACAGATTGTACAACAACGGGCCTAGGACTGATCCTTGTGGCACGCCAGCCGTAACGGTCTGGGCGTAGAGAGAGTACCATCGACGGACACCTGGAACCATCTATTGTCGAGGTACGATCGAATTAAATGGACATAGCATGGAGGAATAGGGCTGTGAGCTAATTTGAACAGGAGGCCTTCGTGCCAAACCTTGTCAAAAGCTTTGCTGATATCCAGGAATACAGCTATTGTGTGTAGGCGTTTGTTGAAGCCATCTGATAAGCTGTTGATAACTCGGACTAGTTGGTGGGTAGTTGAGTGCTCTCTGCGGAAGCCAAACTGTTCGTGCCTAACCGTGTCTGCGAGGTGTTCTGTCAGTTGCCTGTTCACCAGCCTTTCGAATACTTTCGAGAGACCAGGGAGCAGTGAGATTGGTCTGAAATTTTGTGGAAAGAGAGCCGATTTTTGTGGTTTGAGTATAGTTATGACTTTGGCTCCTTTCCAAGATGTGGGGTAGTGGCTTGTTCGCAAGATTCCATTAAAGATATTTGTAATGTATCCTACTGTTTGGGCAGGGATGTGCATTAGGGCCAGATTATTTAAATTATCCAGACCAGGTGCTTTCCTTGGGTGTAAATGTTGTATGATGCGTGTCACCTGATCTGTTGTGTAGGGGTCAGGGAGCTGGCCTAATGGACAACTGAGGTAGTCCTCGAGATAGTTTTCTACGTGCTCGATATGATCGGCCACGTAGAGATGTGCATTTGGACTGAACTGGTCTTGAGGGAATCTGCGAACGCTTCTGCCTTGTCCGTTGGGGAGTAAGCCAGACCATGCTGACCATACAGGGGATGGTTGGAGCGTTTGTTTCTCAGGAGTTGGCGGTTCAGTTTCCACAATGAACCGTCTTCCGTGTTCATTGTGGACAGGAATCGAGTCCATTCCTCTTCGGAGTATGTTTCTAGTAAATGCTTTACTAATTGTGTTTGGGCGTTGAGCTGTCTTTTAACGGACGGTGCTCGGGTGAATTGCCATTGTCGGCGAAGCTTTCTCTTTTTTGCCAACTCCTCTCTGATGTAGGGAGGAAGTTCAGGATTGGCACCCTTACAGGCAATTTGGTGAGTGCTGGATTTCAGCGCAGAGGCTATAGCTGTCTGAAGGGTATCAACCTCAAGGTCGACATCTTCGGGCGAACAGATCTCTTGGAGCTCCGGTAACAGTTGGTGAAGGCGTTCCGAGAAACGTCTCCAGTCAACACGTTTGGCGTTGCCGTTCTTGTGTGGTAGCCTCTGGCCGAGTGGGTTACTTATGGTAAGTAAAATGGGATTGTGGTCGGAGCTTAAATCTGCGATGCAGTCTAGGTGATGGGCAAAAGTGACGTTCTTCAGCACAGCAATGTCGAGTACATCAGGACGGTACCTTAGGCCTGTGGGATAATGAGTGGGGACTGTTGGACCGATAACAACAGTTTTCGGGTGTTTTTCCTGAAATTGATGTAGGACTTTGCCGTGCTTATTAATGACAAGGCTGTTCCACTGTGGGTGTTTGGAATTCAGATCGCCCATGAGAACCGTAGGTTCTTCGGAGTCGAGTAGCTTTTTGAACGTGTGTATGGTAACATCACGTTGTGGAGGAAGGTAGGCAGAAATTATTCTAAAATGTGTGCCTTGATGGTTGATTTGGATGACAGTGTGCTCTATTGATGATTGGGGGTCGTTCGGTAACGCTTGATGAGCGATCCGCCTGTGGACCAATACTGCAGTTCCCCCTAGGGCTCGGCAGTTGGCCGAAAGTGGGCGATCTGATCGGTAGATGAAGTAGCATGGAATAGTGAAGGTTTTCTTTTGTGAGAGATGAGTTTCTGATATTAGAGCAATATCGATGTTTCGGTCTAGTAGGAGACGTTGGAGCTCAGCCCTACTAACAAATTTCTCAAGCGATTCTCAATTTATGCAAATCCCACACCCCCACCACCTCTAAAAATACTTAATTTTCATTGGCGCAATAATATTAATTAAGCTAAAACATTAATTTTGAAATTAGGTCAAGGTCATTCAAAATTAAAAAAAAAATATTTTGGCTATACTTATAGCTTAGATACTTTGAGACTGGCTTATTTACTTGTGCTAAAATATCATTATGGAAATTAGGTCAAGGTCATTCAAAATTTAAAAAAATAATTTAGCTATACTTATAAGTTAGTTATCTATAACAACATGAATATACATTGATATAGTTAACCAATTTATAAGCATAACTGTTGGGGTATTTCCACCATACCTCCATCATTGTTGCATGTACTCATATATATGTTGTTTTAACATATATACAAGTAAACGCAGTACCGAACACAAATTGAATATATTTTAAAGTTCCCAGTGGGAACATAAGTGAAGTTACTCATATATACGTTGTTTTAACGTATATACAAGTAAACGCAGTGTCGAAACAAATTGAATATATTTAAAGTTCCCAGTGGGAACATAAGTGAAGTTCTCTCTCTCTCGGGGCACAGTAGTTCTGCGAGGACTGGCTGATTCTTGTAGAGTACAACAGATTTACTCCGGTGAAATTGGTCTGCGAAGAGAAGTTTCTGCTTGGAGCTTCTTGTAGTTGCTAAGTTCGGGTAAAGTCCAAGTTTTTACCGAGAACTAGGCACTAAGTTAGTGTAGGGCCGTTGCCGAGAGGCAAGGTTTTAGCTAACTGTTGCACACAAGAACCCGGTGTTATAACATTTGACGTTTACCGTGAACAAAGCTGGAGAGAAATAGAACCATCATGTTTCCATCGTAGAACATCTGTTGTGTCGAGTCGTTCGGCGAAGTTATATCCACACGTCTAATACAGGCGACCCCTTCACAAAGCTAGCGTCTGTTGAAACAATAACTGCGGTGTTTATCTGTAACATAATTTTTTATTAAAACATAGTAGGAACAGAAGTGAAGTTCTCTCTCTCTCTCTTGGTGTACAGTAGTTGTGCGAGGGCTGGCTGATTCTTGTAGAGTACAACAGATTTACTCGGTGAAATTGGTCTGCGTGGAGACGTTTCTGCGAAGAGAAGTTTCTGCTTGGAGCTTCTTGTAGTTGCTAAGTTCGGGTAAAGTCAAAGTTTTTACCGAGAACTAGGCACTAAGTTAGTGTAGGGCCGTTGCCGAGAGGCAAGGTTTTAGCTAACTGTTGCACACAAGAACCCGGTGTTATAACATTTGAAATTTACCGTGAACAAAGCTGGAGAGAAATAGAGCCATCATGTTTCCATCGTAGAGCATCTGATGTGTTGAGTCGTTCGGCGAAGTTACATCCACACGTCTAATACAGGAGGCCCCTCCTTCACAACGCTAGCGTCTGTTGAAACAATAACTGCGGTGTTTATCTGTAACATAATTTGTTTATTAAAACATGGTATGAACTGCTTATTAGATTGCATTTACTTGGGTATGATAGGAAGCCCAGTTCAGCCTCTTAACAAAGCGGTTACCTCAATGTACTTATTGCTAGTTTAGTACCGTTGAGACAAGGTTTTGCCAGCAATAAACACACAAATGAGGCTTTCCCTAACGTTTGAAATCAGCATGAACAGTGCTTGGGAGGAAGAACACAAGGTTAGCGGAGAATAACTTAGTTTAAACAATCACTTCAAAATGTTTACTTGAGAAAATATATTCTGACTGAGTGAAACGCTTCTCCCGGCCGAAGAGAAACTGCACTCAGAAAAACATATTATTATCAAGAAAAGACATTTTGAAGAACTGTGTTAAACTAAGAACAATCATTTCTATCCAAAAACTTTGGATGAAATGCGAATGAATTGAAGTTGGTGCTTCTATTTATACGCTAGAAAAGCCATAAGGTGTTCTCATTGGTTAATAAATTAACCAATGAGAATAGAGTTTGTTTGCCCTTCTGTTCATATAAATAAAATTGTAAATAATTATTAGTAAAGATTGCTGCATAGAGAGCTACGCAAGAAACAACGTTCAGCGTGCCCGCAGCTATGCCGTGAGTCGACCATAATGATCGAGGAAAATAGTGCGGAAATGGTTTCCATGCTAGAGTTTGTTTGCCCTTCTGTTCATATAAATAAAATTGTAAATAATTATTAGTAAAGATTGCTGCATAGAGAGCTACGCAAGAAACAACGTTCAGCGTGCCCGCAGCTATGCCGTGAGTCGACCATAATGATCGAGGAAAATAGTGGGGAAATGGTTTCCATGCTACTGAGAACAAATATGGCCGAGAAACAAACAGACAAGGCCTGCAAGTGTTCACAAGCTCTGCAACAGCGGGGAGATTTATCTCCTCGGAGCACAAGTATGGCCGAGGTGTGGATAGCTTAGCCTGTAAACATTGCAGGCTTAATCGGAACGTTTCCCACACACACTACAAGCCAACACTCTTCGCACTCCGTTGTAATTAGCGGGGAGTTTATCTCTACTGCCTGGAATTTGCTTCGTTAACAGCGTGCGCCACAGCGCTGAGATTAGTCCCACGCTTCTCCAGTTTAGCCAACGGCCGTGATGCGTGGGATTACCTTTACCGTACTGCGCTTAGCCTCTCGCCTGCAGTTCCACTATTGGCGACATTAATGCATGCGAGTTTTAATATTTCACCGGCTAATGCGCAGCCACTCCCAATGCAGCCATTCTATTGTTTACTTCGGTCATTGTTTCAGAGCATGGGCAGTCCCCTAAAGAAGTCAGCGCAAATCACCTTTTTGAATGAAACGTAAGGTGCTCCGCATAGGCGTGATCATCGGTGGTCGTGATGATTGGTCAGATAAAATGTTATACATGCTGAGAAAATGGTGTTTACGATGCAAGCCTGATTACAACACATTTAAATACTGTGACAGGGAACGCATATTTCAGTCATATTATTATTTTTTTATTAATTGATTTTAAATTATTTTATCATAATATATTATTAAAAAAAACATACAAATGAAGAAGTTACATTTAAAGCTTGTTTCCTGACAATTACTCGTAGAAGATTCTTACCTGATGCCACTAATATTAAATATATGGTTTGAAATATAAATACAAAAGTAGGTGTCTATAAATTCTGTCAAACTTTATTAAATGTTTATTAATATTATCACGTCCGAACGTAACACGTCACTTAGGATTATCATACCAAAAGTCACCACCCCCTTTTTTAAAATCATCAGGTATTAGACTCTAAGCTTGCAGTGTGCATAACACAGCATTGTTTTTTTTAGAAAAATAGTGTAGACCGTTCTAACATATATCGAAAATTGTATAAAAAATAATAAAAGGAGAGGAGTGGGGGTGTGTGTGTGGAAGGAGTAATGTAAAGAGTGGGGGGGGGATGGATTTATAAATACTGACAGGTCGAGGTGAAACTTCATTACAATTATCAACGGCAAGCGTAATACATTATGGCTTCATCCGGACAACATTCATTAGCCGAACGTTTCAACCTACGATCAAAAGCACAGGTTGTAGTAACCAAGAAATGCTCCGATCTAAAACTATTAAAACGTTATGCTGTTCACTCATTCCTGAAGAAAGATACGACCCATGGTGATGCTATTTTAGCCATACTCGGAGACTTCCCATACAGAGATGGAAATGAAAGTAAAATAAAAATATTTTTACCTAGGAGGTTTGTTTGTTTATTAATGAATGAAGATTTGGACGACATACCAGCCGGACATTACTACATAGTTTCCCATGGTCCTTCTGGAGAGAACTCTACAGAACTCACGTTGCATTTGTCGAACGCCGAATGATATTTTTATATTATTAAAATAAGTAACACTTGTGATTGTTAATAATTTAAGAAACAATGTATGTTCGATCCTTTCATTGTACAATATTACAAAATGTAACTTACCTTATTTAAATAAACACTGTATAAACTGGTGGTTTAAATACCACCTTTTTTTAAAAAGCCATTTATTTGACCTTGACCTACTAATAAAATCGACAGTTACAATATGCAGAACGGAGGCAAGTACTTTATTCCAGATGTGGACAAACTACTTAGAAAATAATTGGGTCTCTTATTCTACTGCAGAAAGGCAAAGTCTTCGTAGAGAATCTCCGCGAACTAAATAAGTGAGGTGACATCAACAACCATTTCGTTTTGTAAAGTTACGAGGGTGTAATATTATCGATGGGGGGGGGTCACTCTTACAGCGTTACTGCGGTACGTTACCAAATACCCATCTAATTACGACCTACCACAATAACGTCACCCAATGACATCACCCTCCAACGTCACCAATCAACGTCACCCCTACGACATTCTCTGGTAATATTACACCCTTGTCTCGTCACAAAAAAAAAAAAAAAAACATGCTGTGACCACACTAACCTCACGACCTACCACAATAACGTCACCCAATGACATCACCCACCAACGTCACCTACCAACGTCACCCCTACGACATCCCCTGGTAACATTACACCCTTGTCACGTCACAAAACAAACATGCTGTGACCACACCAACCTCACCCAATGACGTCACCTATCAACGACACCATCAACGTCACCCATCAACGTCACCCATCAACGTCATCCCTATGACATCCCCTGGTAATATGACACCACCCTTACGTCAAAAAACAAAATGGTGGTTTGAGCCCGCCCTTCTATCTACTTTAGTAGTTTAGGAGGAGATGTGTTTTTTGTATTGTCAAAATTGCTAGGAAGAAGGGCTTCGCCCAACAATTCGAGTATTATAAATATAAATACTTATTTTCAATTGAAATTAAATTATAAAATTAATTATTTAAGATGGTATTGTATTAAGACCCAATCTAGGTAAGATTTTGGTTTCAATTATTTACTTTTTTCATTGTACAAAGAACTGTTTGACTGACATTTTACATATTTAATATTTTGTTAAAACTACATTAATAATAATGTAGTACTCAATAATAAACGCAGTACTATGATTAAGTTATGAAATCATATTAAAAAATATTTTTTAAAAGGATCTCAAAACATTTGCAGGAATATTTATGGTTATCGAGTTTAAATGAGCTATTTTAGATCTTCGTTAATTAAATTGAACGTTCACATGATATTTTATAATTTTAACGTTCGTAAATTCAATTCAAAATTTGAAAGTTATATAGCTGCGTGCAGGGATTTTTTAAAAGTTCAAGTTTCAAAAAACATTTTTGTAAAGTACAGTATTATATTTTCATTTATTATGCACACAGTTTTTATTTACAGAAAATATCTTGCAGGAACTCATAGATATTATATACGAGTTATTTAAAATATTTTGGGCCAAATTTCAGTTCTGTAAGCTATTTGACTATATAATCACAATATAGCTTATTGTGATTAGCCTATATAGCCACATACAAAAGGTACAAAATATAATACAAGGTACAAAATATAATACAAAATATAAAATACATACAAGGTGCTGTATATAAAAGGTACAAATATACATTTAAAAAATTAAAATGTCTTTGGTAATCCAAATTTAAACAACTAATTTATATTAGCCTAGTACTTTAAGTCTTTCATATTAACAAACAATTTGTTATTGTTCTCTTTGTATTCTTCTTCTTTGCTGCTAAGATTATTGTCACTATGTTCAGTATAGTGATCTGCCTTCCCTAGCTTCGTTAATTCCTCTTCCGTTGACGCGTTTAGGAGAACCTCCATCTTCAAAAACTATACCTATACTGGTCACCAATATTATGGCACGTACTATTTATAATTTTCTATCTCCACCTTGATTAATCTCCTCTAATTAATGTTCTATCTCCTCTATTCAATACGTGTACATTAAACCTGACGTGCTTCCTTCTGATTGGCTCTTCATACGTTTTGGTCGCTTCCGATAGGTTCTTTTCAAACTTTCTCTTCAATAGTCATCCCTTCTGTTAATTTTTGAATTTTTTTTAGATTTTTAAAAGTAATATCTGCTTGCGACGATATCTGTTTATTTATTATGTTTTCTCCCTTTAATTTAGGTTTAAAAATTTCCAAGTTCTCTAAAATGTTCATACGTCTTCCTTTCTCTGCCAAATGTAGCCGCTTCGGTGGCCTAGGGGATAGCGTACTAGGCTTTCACCCCGAGGACCCGGGTTCGATTCCCGGCGAGGGCTTGGCATTTTCATACGCTATAAATCATCTCATCGTCTGCATTAGCCCAAGTGTGCACAATAGTCGGACGTTAAACAAACAAACAAACAAAATACCTTCTTGGAGTTTTCTATTTTTTTATGTATGTGTCCCACCACCACACCATGGACAGAAAAAGGGAGAAGCTTGATCTAACTTTCATATATGTTACTCTGGAAATATTTAAATATGTCGGAAAAAGGGACAGGATATCTACAGGCTTCATAATCGTAGCAAATGAAGCGGGAGCATCCTTCAGGTGAGGCACTTCCAGATCGACACAAAAATATAAAAGTTCTTTTGTATGACTATTTTAAAGTAATATACTGTATTCTTGGTCGGATTAGACTTGGACCTAATGTATTTTTTCTTTCAATACAATGACACAACGTTTAAATAATTTTAAAGGATAACAAATTTAAATTCAATAGAAATGTTAGAAGAATCATTTTAATTTTAAAATAAATTTAAATGTAATGAAGTAATAACATATTTTGGCCTACTAATTTTTTTCCCTTACCTTGGTGACATTTATTGGTAAATTAAATGGAAGATCATTTGAAATAATAACATTTATTTATTGATAATTGTATCACTAAGGCTTCAAAGAAGAAATCATAAAATTATTAGAGTCTTTTATAATGAAACATTATGTGTGTACGGATCAGTATCTGTGTGCCACAAGTGACACACTACACCTATTGTAGCAATGACTTGCAAATAGGAGTCGTTTGCCACAAATTATGCATTGACATAGTCTCTAAAATATACAGAATAGAGATTTTTTCCGTTTGAATATCACCTAAAATGTTATATAGACACTTATTCTAACATTTTAAAGTAAAAAAGTATTTACACAGTTGAGTTTTCATGTAAATTATTGTAACACAAAATTTTATAGCGTATAACAACGGCCGTCGTAGTGAAAGTGCTAAGCGAGTTCTGCATAAAAGACAACAGAGGTTTGGTGGAAGACATATTTCGAAGCACAAAAGCCTGTTGAATAACCTAAGAAAGAAAGGGAAGGATAAGCATTTGTTGTAAACTTAAATCCTTATAAATATATAAAAAAAAATTTATTTATGTTTTGTTATTATTAAAATTTTAATTCATTCATTTTGGGTAATACTCATTATCCAATTCAGAGACTTATCAAACCTCGTAAACACATTGTTTGTGTAAGTTTTAGCTAACATTTTATCATCATAATTCCTAAACAAAAAATAAGAAGTTACACCGACAATTTCACCATTGAATAACAAAGGCCACCAATGTCGCCAGTAAATCAAGTATAAAAATTTTCAGTTTTGACACATATAATTTCATCTTTACAAAAGTAATTAAGCTCTAAACATTCATTACTAAATATTGGTTTTAAGATCTTCAAATGATTTATTTTATCATCCTTTGAAAAAGATGTAAATCCAAATCCCAAGGTAATGCATGCTTTGTTGGATAATTGGTCGAATCCTAGCGGAACTCCTGGTTGAGGCAGTCTCACGCTTACAACTGTGTAGGTAAACTTGAGAGGTTGGACTAGTTTTCAAATGACGACGACTAGACTGTAAAAAAACAAGTGATTTTAAATGCAATACTAACAACTTATAACCATTTATGTCCGTTATTCTAACTCACTTATGATTATTTTTGCTTATATTAAAAAAACATATTTTAAAAAGCGGGAAAATAAGTAAAGGGAAAATATTATTTCACGAGTACAATGTTAGTTGACCGAGCGAAAAGAAATTTCTTTTTGTATCAATTCGACTTTGGAACATTTCGTTTGTGTGTTTTTTTGTGTGTTCCATAGTTTCAGTCAAACACATTGAAAGATTCTTTAGAAATTCGGTACAATAGTACCTTGTATAAGGGCCCGAACTACCGAAGATTAAGAATAATTATAATTTCGACCGTTTCATGGTCAATGAACCTAAAACGTCGACAATTTTTTTATTGGCTTCGTAAGTGTTTCGAGTGCATCGGATGTGTTACTAGCCCATATTTCAATATTTTAAAAATACGTCATATTTGAATATAATTCAATTATTAGGATTCTTGTTAACCAGTTTGTTAAAACGGTAACAGTCTGGCCGTTACAAAACCATATAATTACAGTTTATATAACGCATATTACAATGGAATTTCGTTAATACATAACTTACGTACACTTACCTAGTATTATTGAATTCCGGATGCACAAACACAGTTTGAACACTTAACGACTCCTGTGTTATTCCAGTCCGAGTGTAAGATATTTTCCCAACTCGTACAAAATAGTTCTGCACAC
>CM040190.1:46658349-46661960 GCA_022606455.1 Callitettix versicolor | reverse complement strand
AAGAGAAATATATGTGTTGCAGGTTAAACTTGAGAAACCTTTCAACTACAAGTTTTAAATTACAGTAATCATCACCTAGCCAAAGATATTTTGGATTTGAACATTTTGATTTTATCAAATCGAATATGTGCCTATTTCATCAGTGAAAAGAATAAACAACTCAGTAAGTACAACTTTGTTCACTTCAGCCTTAAATAATATCAAGTTTAATAATTTTTATACTTACACAGTTAATCAGATTTCACTCTAGGTAAAACTTGTAGTAAAGTGTTAAGCGTATGTGTGTTTTAAGTTAAATCAAGAAAAAACACTTATAGCCTCTTGTATATATTTTGAAATCTGCATTAAATGTAGTGCTGTTCTCCTATTTTGTAGTTTTAAAGTTATATATTTTGTTGCTTGAAATTGAGGTGAATATTTATATTGTTGAGAAAAAAATTTTAGCATTACTAATTTATTTGATCAGCAGTTTTATTATAAAATAGAACATTAGCTATCAGTTTGATACAAAAGTACAAATAGTTATCAGTCTATATACTACTGCAAAGTGTAACTATTTTAAGTTCGTAAATTAAAATTAGAGGTAATAGCTTTGTATAGTTATAATATATATTTTTTTCTAGGATCAGTCTTCAGTCATTGAGAAATTGGTTTGTCATGGACAACATGCAAATACTGGAAGCTTATAACAGAAGAAACTCTGAACGTCTATTGATTGTGCTAAAATGATATATAAAATATTCTACTGATTGATTATATGAATGATATATATAAATACTGATTGTATGTTACAAATAAACCGTATGGGCTATTCTTAAGAAAGATGATTTTCCTTGTGCTTTTACATTCATAATTATACCAACATCCAGCCATAGCCTACACTAAAAAAAAAAAAAACTAACAGGCCTAAACATTAGTCTTCTTAACATATCTTAGAAACATTTTTAACAAAAGTTTGAAGTATTTTTTCTACAGAAAAGCTTATTTTATAATTATAAAGTAATATTTTCATTTTTGTTTTGCATTTCTAAAATTTTGGTTTTAAAAACTGGTAAAAGCAAGAAATAGCTGGAAAACTAGTTATTACAGCATGCTTCAATCTTAAAGTTTTATGACTAAAAGAAATAATTTTAGAAAAACTATAATAATGTAAAATAAAGTAACCTAATATATCTTACACAGTATTTATTAAACCCATTTATACCCACTTTCATCCATTCGTATTAGGCTAGCAGCGACACATGTTGATTTTATAATTGTATGACACACTCTAACCTTACCAGATCCCTTCACCTTGGTAAAATACTTATGTACAGTTTTGTCTGATGAAAATAATGCTTAAAAATTAGGTATTTATAATGGATCACCACATATCATGATACCTCATACATATTGATCATACATATATCATCAAAATCACACATATTGATGTATGATTATACTACATTTTGTTGTATTTCATATTGTATGACAAAATTAAGTAATATAAACATGTGGTACATTTTTTTAATTTATGATTTTATGCAATTTTAATGAACTTCATACATTAAGACGTTATATTATCATTTACATTGCATGCATGAACAATTTATTATGTCAACTTTTTAATAATAAACTGACCCAGACTCTTGAAAGTAGTCTGTAGTCAGTAAACTGGCATGAACTCCAAATATGATCACAGTGGGCAATAAAATAAGGTTAGTAAGCTTCACACATCCCCATAGTTCAGGTTTTCAATTGTTTGATTATTTCTTCAATCGGGCAAAAAATTGATAAGGATTTTTATTGATATGCTTTAAAACATATACTTAAATGTAAGCCTAAATATTTATTTAAATATACATGAATTTAGCATTTAGGATAAAATTGGTGGTGAACCATTTATTTTAAATTAACCAAATACTATAGAATTATTTAAAGTATCAGTAAGTGAATACTATGAAATTTAGTGGCAGTAAATTTTGAAAAAAACTTTTATTTGCAAACCTTTTAATTACATTTTAAACCTTAGATATAGCTTAGGTTAACAGGGATTGCAGCTGCAGATATACCAGTAGGCCTACTTCAAAAGTCTCCATTAGTAGTAGATTATTCTTTTTAGTTTGCTTTATTATGAAGTATCAAGGTTTTAAATTTTCGCTCCTGTACCCATACACGTCAGGACATTTGACATTAAAAATAAGATTTCTAATCTAATTAAAAATAAATAAAATTTCTGTTATATGTGGTTATTTACTATTCTATCGTCATATTTACTTTGAATTATCAATACTTGGGTTTTATGAGAACACAGTCTATGAAAACTAGGCAGTTTAAAATCATTTAAGATTACTATCTCCTGCAAAAGTGGAGTTTTCCCATTGAATTGTACTGCACCATTAACCACCTGCAAGGTGCATTTTCTGCACTTGTTTTTTGTTTACAGGGTGGAAGACATTTACGACTTATGACAGTATTGCACTTTCACATGTTATTCTGTTTTGAGGATGTAATAACAATAGTACACACTTATTCATAAGTACTTAACACTGCTTTTGTTCTGGTTACAATCACACTATCTTGGGTACTTCATTAAAAGCAACAGTAAGTGATAAAAACCTTGTATCAATTCCAGGTACGTTATTGATTATATATATTTTTACCATACCATGTTACAAATTATAGTCATGAAACCATTCACAGCACCCTACAGATGTTAACCTAGGTGGTAATTGTAATATACTAACACACCAACCTTTCTGGCATTTTCGAACAAAGTAGCTTGCGTAAATATATGTATTAAATAAGTTTAAGTAGCAATAGTGGTCACTAGACAGCATGTTTATTGCTACAGTAAATAATTTGTGATATAAAAAATTATATCAAGGCAGGCATATTATAATTTTTATGGGTTATGCTAATCCAAAACGGCATACTGCAGCTGTTAGGTTAGATTAGATTTCATATCGAAATGGTGCTAGACTATAATATTTCTGCTTCTTCTTTGTTGTTCATTACTCTTTTAACCATTTTCCAAGGGAATCATGACCTCGTGTAACTTTTTCGAGCAGGCTATTATGAGGTTGTACTGCCTATCGCACCAAGGTTAAATGACATCGAAAACAAAAAAGACAGCAATATTTCTTTCCTATGTTTGTTGGTTTTATTTTTTATTAGCACAACATCAAAATTCTATATAAAAAACACTTGAGGTGATATTTTGGTACTTAGATTAAAAACTTGATGAGCAAATCGAAATCAATATTTAATACTTGTCCGTTAAATTTTCTCATACTTAGCTTATGATAAAACTTGAACTTAGTTGTTTAAATTTGTATTACCAAAGACATTAAAATTTTTTTAATGTATATTTGTACCTTTATATATAGCACCTGTATGTATTTGGCTATGTAGGCTAATCACAATAGGCTATATTGTGATTTTATAGCTAAATAAACTTACAGAACTAAAATTTGGCCCAAAATATTTTAATCATATTTTTTGTATTATTATTATGCAAATCAGTTTATTAAAAATCAATTCCCAAGACCAAATGAAAAACATTTTATTGTTTTGGAAGTACAGTACTTCCCTCTAAAGTACAAAATTTAAGTAGCCTAAAAAAGTGGCAT
>CM040190.1:46538349-46655849 GCA_022606455.1 Callitettix versicolor | reverse complement strand
ACTAAACAGTGTTTCAATAATACAAGCTAAATAACTTAAAATCAAAATATATTTATAGCAATTAAATTATGAAATTATTTAGTATAAATATTATGTAGAAACATTAGTGTAATTTTTCACTTGAAAATATTTTACACTTAATACGACATATATTCTTTGTTGAATATTATAAACTTGTTTTATTTAAATAATGAAAAAACTGTCTTAATTTATAGATTTCCAACTTACAATAGGATGTAGAACATTATTTTCATAGTATAAGTAGTCTTCGATCTTTAGCGATCCTATTCCTACCTCTTTTGTCCTTCTTCTCCTTTTTTCTATTTTCTCCCTTCTTTTTTCTTTATTCCTTCTACTTTGTTCTCTCTTCTTTGACTCCGACGGATGTTATATGCCTTAACGCTCCTGTTATCTTGCTCTGCCGAATTAATGTTTGCTTAATTCTTCAGAAGCCTTACTCTGGAAGATTAATATACTCTTAACTTTCCAAAGCGAGTTATCCTGCCCCGTTAACGTTTCATACCAAAAGATCCTAATATTCACTTAAGAGCTTTCAGGGGATCCTACCGACTGCGCCACTTATGGTATATTTTCGAGGATGTCGCATTTTTTTAAAAACAAATTTTTATTAATTACAATAAGAATTTAATATACACTTAAAAACTTAAAAATAATAATTATTTAAGTTCGTCTCATATTCATTGAAATGAGAACTGAGTGAAACCTCGAGTAACGCTAAACTTATGCTCTTCCTAATCTACATACAACGAAAAGGCTTACAATGGCAAAACTACATTGTCATCACTAAATCTAGCAAAGTCTACAATTATTGTCTATATAACTTATATATATATATATATATATATATATATATATATATATATATATATATATATAGAAAGTAACGCTTCTACTCACAGTCACAATGACTGTACCATTTTTTTTTTTTTTTTTTTTTTTTTTTGCTAACTGATTTTTGTGTGTGAAAATGTATTTATTAATTTTTAATTACCCTATTAACGTCGTGTACAATTTGATTTTACTTCATCACAATTAATAGATTGGCCAAGACAGCGCTCCAATGCACTCGTTACAATTACAAAGCCAATAAAAACTCTATTGGACGTTTTAGGCTCATTCACCATGAAACGGTCAAATTTATAATTGTTCTCGAACGCCGGTCGTTCGGGCCATGTACACGGTACTTTTGTACCGAATTTCTAAAGAATCTGTCAATGTGATTGACTGAAACTATGGAACAAACAAACACAAAAACGAAATGTTCGAAAGTCGAAATTGAAACAAGATGAGGCTTCTTTTCGCTCGGTCAACTAACATTGTACGCGTGAAAATAAAATAAAATTTTCACCTTTACTTATTTTCCAGACCTCAAAAATCATGTTGTCTTAATGTAAGCAAAAATAATCATCACAATTTTGTATAAATGACTTCATAATTATGTAAAAGTAACAGATATCATTTTTTATAACTTTTAGAGTCATGCATTTCAATACCTTTGTTTTTTTTTTTTTTTTGCTTAGAAGCTGTCGTAACAGATTCGACGTCGCCATTTTAGAACTATATTCACCTCTTCGGTTTACCGACAAAGTGTTCAGCGTCAGACTGCCTCAACCAGGAGTTCCGCTTGCAGTCGAAAAATTATACAAGAAAAAGTGCATTGCTCTGGGCTTTGGATATACATCTTTTTTAATGGATGATAAAATAAATCATTTGAAGAGCTTAAAACCAGTATTTAGTGGCGAATGTTTACGAGATGCTTTCTTTTGTAAAGATAACAGCATATGCGCTAAGGCATACAATTTTCATATGTTGTTTGGTGGCGACATCGGTGGCCCTTTGGTATGCGATGGTGAAATTGTCGGTGTGACTTCGTATTTTAATGATAGAAATTACAGTAACAAATATATAAATATAAAATATACTGTAAGATATACTAACAATGTGTTTTCAAGGATTGATAAGGCTCTAAATTGGATAATAAATATTACCCATTTGTGAAATAAAAAAATAATAACAAAAATAAAATAAAATTTATATTATATGTTAAGAGAATTCAAGTTTTACAACAAACGCTTCTTCTTCCTATTCTTCTTTCTCATCCTAAGCTTATACTGCCGGCTTTTGTACTATAAAAATGTCTTCTGCCAACCTTCAGTTGTTTCATATGCAAAACTCGCTTAGCACGTTAACGATGACGGCCGTTATTACACGTCATAATATTTTGTGTTACGGTAATTAATATGAATTCTCAACAATAGGCGTATTTTGCCGTAGAATTGTTATAATATGTGTCTATATAATATTTTAGGTGATACACAACAGCAAAAAACTATATTCTCTAAATTTTAGAGCCTTTGTCTCTGCATTACTTGTGCCACACGACACCTGTTTTGTAAGTCATTGTTATAATAGGCGTAGTGTGTCACTTGTGGCACACAGTTACTGATCCGAAAACACATAATGCTTCTAGTAACACTCTCCATACATTTTATGTTTTCTTCTTTGATATCTTAGTGATATAATTGTCAATAAATATATGTTATTATTGAAATGTTTTCTTTCATTTTAGTTTAACAATAAAGGTCACCAAAATAAGGAAAAAATCAATAGGCTAAACTATATTATTTCATTACATTTAAATTTATTTTAATAATTAAAATAATGCATCTAACATTTCTATTGAATTTAAATTTGTTATCCTTTTAAATTATTTATAAGGTGTGCCAGGATAAAGAAACGAAAAAAAAAGAAAAATAGGCCAAAATCTAATCCGACTAAGATAATGCTAGCATACTTTAAAATGGACGTAAAACACAATTCCAGGCTCCTAACATTGGCGTAATTGTAAATAAGACAATATGAAGTAAGAAAGGGACTGCCTAACTCTTCTCAAACGACGCTTATTGTGTGAATGTTTGCAAGTGTTTTATAGCGTGTGATTTTGTGATTTGTGAGTGCTCGCGCGTGCGTGTGTGTGTGTGTGTATTGATACGGAATTTTACTGCATAACCATAAGGAATAATGTTAGGCAGAAACATTTTTCCATTTCGATAAATTTAACGTAGTTAAATTAGTTCAGAGTAGGCCAGCCGACCAAGAATGCGTTAAGTAAATAAAAGAAAGGCTTGCTAGTAGATAAGGCCAGGCAGAAAAACGATGGAACCAATTGCAGGGTTTTGCAAAGGCTAAAGTAAAACGTCTGCTGGACTTATAAAAATTTCGAATAAAATCCAGAAAAAAGAAAAGATTGAAATTTTCAAAAATTGTCGAAATGAAATAATATTCTGCTTTAATAAAACTATATTAATATTTATAGAACTAGGAAAAACAATTATAAATAAAATATTATATTTTTTTAATTTAAAATAAATGGTAAATAAATTAAAAATAATTATAACTTAGGATAAATGATTATATAAAATGTAAGATCGGTAATTAGCAAGAAATCGTTGCAGATGTTTAAGAATAAAAGTATACAGGTTTGTAAAATTTTAACTAGGAAGGACAATGTTTCAAAATATGTTCATATGAAAGATAAATTTATAAAATATAATTTTCGTATGATAAATGGTATAGGAAAAAACAAGGAAATAAGAGCCAAATTATTCAGTTAAACTAGTAATAATAAATAGATGAACTTTTACTTAGCTAAAAATATTTTAATAATTAAATTTGTATTAAAATAAAATCAGAGTTACTTAGGATATATCTGGTGCTAAAATATATTGGTTAATATTTATAAAATTAGGATAAACAATTATATTTGGGGCATTGTAATCATTTAAAACCTGAAAATTAAGTGAAAAATTATATTATAACAAACTACAAAATCAATAAAATATTCCGAAAGTGAAAAATGTCAATATCTCATGAACACAAAATGCTAAAATCACGAATCGAAGTTTACTGTAACCGTGAAAACAAGACAAAGGAAACTGTACAAAAAGCTGGAAAATCGGAAATGGCAGTGGAAAGTTATGGGATTTTCCTGGTTATAGCAGTAGTTTTGACTGCTTATGCAGAGAAGGTGTAACCGGTCAGAGATGAATGAAACGTTATAGGCCACCAGGTATACCAACCCAACTCGGCTAGTAAGATAAACTAATTAACCGAAATTGATTAATTAACATGTAAATAAATAGGTTACGATATAGAGTAAGGAAAAAAAGGTTCAAAGGAAGAGGTGTCAAAGAAAAAATGGCATTTTATCAGGCCTGTTGACGTATGCAAAAAGGAAATTTCCTAAAGAAGGAAATTTGGAAGTTGCAAAAATGCAAAACTTTCGCTACTAAGCCCTACTGTATAGTTAGGCACTTACTAAGGCATGTGAGATTGTGTTTTCAGTAACTTGAACACTGCCCGAGTAGGGTTGAATCTCTTTACGCATTGACAGGATAAGAGTTGTAAAAATTCGAATCTAGGGAAAAGTAAAATAAAATTCGGCGACGTATAAGTAAATGGAAAAATGTTATAAAGAAATTACCGATAGTATAAATAAGGAACTACAAAACAAATAAAATAAACTAGCGAAATTGAATAAAATTTTTGCAAATAAATTATAAGTCAATGCTAGCGGAAAACCGGTACCCCGGAAACCAAGCCTACACTGCAACCCCAACGGTCAACAGGGACATCGGCCAACTTTAAGAACTGGAGGATTCCAGAAGTGGCCAGAGAACCCGTTCACTCTAACTAAAATCGCCCAGGACCATCGCTGGAGGAATATGGTACTGCTAACAACTCCAGTAATCAATTCAAGCGTAGTCTAGATTTGCTATTTACAGTGAATGAGTGAAAAATGTCCAGTATAAATTTGTCTTAATTTAAAGAGAATTGATATAGATATTGAAGTCTAATAAGAGTAATCTATAACCGGAAATAAATTACAAAGTACAAATAAAAAGAATAAATATCGAATATACACTAAATTTAATTAAGTAAATCTTATAAGAAATTTTTGAAAAAAAATTAAAAGAAAGTCCAATAAAATGAATCCTAAATTCAGTGAAAGGGGGATATAAATTAAATCATAACCAAAGGTTGTAAAATAACGGGAGGAAAATATAACAATAAAAAAATTTAAACTGAAAAAGATGATAATTAGGAAATAAGGCAGTAGGATTCCGTAAACATATTTCCAAAATCCAAATCAAAGAGGTTTTTTTTTTATTAAATTAAGATATAGTATAGAGTAAGATTGGTCAATGAAGTTGTAGGTTGTTTTATAAATTTAATGTGTAAGAATTAGACCATATATAAATTTGTTGAAAATGTTTTGAGTTGAGCAAATGTAAGGCAATATAATTTCTGTATTATGTAATAAGTCAAATACATAAAATAAAGGAAAGACAAATTAAAACTAGAATATAAAAAATTAAAAAAAAATAATTACAAATTTTAAGACGGAAATTGTAAGGTTGAAATTAAATTTATAAGATGGTTATTAAATTAAATTTAAATAAAAAACAGTGTAATTCAATTAATAAAAATCGGTTTAAAATAATTAGACACTTTCTTTATAAAGTATTGGTTTATCAAATAACCATCTGAGAGAACCATTCAAAGAACTTAACGAGCCGAGAGAGGTTATTTGTTTTAAAGAACACAATACTAGTCCTGCACCTAAGTATTAATAAATTTATGTTATTAACACTTCGGTTTTATGTGTTGTTTTCCGGAACAACCGTACTAAAAGGGTAACTGATATTCAACGCAGCAGGCAACATTTGTCAATAAACAAATGGTAATTGCTGGGATTAATATGCAACTGTGGCGATTGAAGTAGGTTATATCTTTTTATACTTAAATACTCTATAAGTCTTGCTGATATCGGTATACAAAAATAACGTTGTGTGTGTGTGTGTGTGTGTGTGTGTGTGTGTGTGTGTGTGTGTGTGTGTGTGTGTGTGTGTGTGTGTGTGTGTGTGTGTGTGTGTGTGTGTGTGTGTGTATGCGTGCGCGCGTATGTGTTGAAATAGATTTACTGCAAAAATATTAGGTTTTCTAGTATTATTCAGAATTCGTTATCATTTCGACAATTTTAAAATAAAATCGTTGTACAAAAATGTGTTTTGTGAAGGTAAGGAATTGTGAAGACCGCAGACGAACATAGAGCCATCGGCCGGGGTTTTGATAAGTACGGGATAAGTACGGGATTCGACGTTCACTCCGACCGACAGGATTAAACATGTGAACTGACTTTAAAACAAAATGAGTTTTGCGAACTTATAAAAATAAATGACAACAAATCCGTAATGCGAAAATAATAGATATTTTTTTTTTAAATTGTCGTTAGGTAATGGTTTTTGAATCTATTAAACACTGCCAAAAGAATTTTAAGAATATATTTTTGTAAAATTCCTCAACATTTATTCAGGGATAAAAATAAAATAAAATATAAAATTTGAATTTTTAGTCAGTTATAAGATCGATGTATTGTGATTTTAATAATAATAGTAATTAATGATATGTTAGGACAAGATAATGTGAATATTAGATAATATAAATATAAGAACTTCAAAAAAGTAAAATAAATTTTACATCAATTAAAGAAAAAAAAAATAATTTCATATGCGAGAACACTTCATACCTAGTTATTGGAAAAACAACACATATTATTAGCTTTATTACTGTATGTGACGTATTGATAATATGAATTATACTTTTAAATTATTTGTATGTAGTTATACATATATCAATTTTTATTCGACTATAATTATCCTTTTAAAAACAAAATATGACTAATTACTTTGACATAAAGTAAAGATGTAATTTCATGTGATAAAATTTTTGAAAAACATATTTTTTTTTTATTTATAAAACCCCTAATATTATGTACACGAAGAAGTAATTAGAAAAAGAAGTTTAGAAATGAATTAGTATTTTTAAATTGATTAAAATTATATCAATAAATTTATAAAATAGCAAAGGGAATTTGTAACTTACTGTTATAGGAAATTTTCAGTTGAAAATGATTTATTAGAGCGGCTATCGCTGTAAGATGAAGGCCAAGAACTTGAAATAAGCAAAGATTTTGACCAATAAATTTTACCAAGCAATTTCCAAAAACATATTAATTATCGTATCAATCGGTATTAACTTGTGCAGAGTCAATATAATTGTTGTTTGAAAATTTATGCTTTGAAATCATTTCAGCTTTCATAATTTAGTCTCAATCAATTTATGATTTTCTCAAATGTATTTTTTAAAATTTTGTATCGTCCACTACAATAAAATGTGTTATAAAAATGTACTTACTGAGAAAAAAACTTCACTCTTTATGAAAATGTAAGATTGGTTTCCCGTAAAATAATTAAAATATTGTTTATAAAGTAACGAAGTCTAACCGTCTGTAACGAATAAATTAAATCGAATGTTTTCAACTTTAGAGCTTCCATAATTTATTATGTTACAATATATTTTTTCGAAAAATGTTTTATTTAAAATTCGATTCGTCCGCTTCAATTTAAGGTTATTATGAAAATGAGATTATAAACAAAAAACTTAACCTTTCATGAAATTCTAATGCAACTTTCTAAAACCATAAAATATGATTGTTTTGCAAAATGAAAAAAATTCCTGGGTACTAATTAATATATGTATTATGATATAACGAGGCCTAAAATTCTGTACGTCCATACAAAAAGTTTCACTTACATTCGTCTATAAATATGTAATTGCGTTATGTTATATATATCTTTAACTCCATTATTTATAAATAAACTCATATTCACAATACTTATTATATTTTATAAATTTTTAATTCTTTTCCACTAAAGTACCACCATTACGTAAAACGTAGAAAACTAAACTAATTTTATCACCGTTCTTGACTACGTTATTTACGTCTTATTACAAGTTTCGGGATTACAATCCTATCTTTAGTTACCTTACTCCTTGGAAACCTTTATCACAATAAAATTTAACGAATCACTAGACAACACATAAGATAACTCACAACAAATACACTAAATGACACTCAGTGTATATCGCGGGATCCCGAATCGGTAAAATGTATTCGACTCATTTTTTTCATTTGTTGTGTAGTACTGATCTTAAATTTATTAAATGCACGACTATCTATACACGAGATACATGAAGATATGATCGTTATCACAAAACGCAATATAAGACGCAAATAATTAAGATACAAACGGGAAATATAAATATATTATTTTTATAAACGGTAATTTTTTTTTACTTTTCAAACTTACTGATAACAAAATGACATTGTACGTAATATTATGAATGTTGGGGAGTCGATGTGGTTATCTGTGGCGTCTATGATCTGCGCAACTTTAGGTTCTTAGTTCTGGAACAGACATTCCCCCTGCTTTTCACTTAGCGTAAAAAAAATAGTATGAATGTAGTTGCATATTATGTACTATTTCATCAACAACAAAAAATATAGAATAAGGCCGGGCACCCACTAAATGCGGAGCTGAGTGGAGCGAAATTATGATGACCGGCAACAGGAAGCAGTGTTCAGTTTGTTTAAAGACCGCATTTGTATCTCTTAAATCTGGATATTTTTGCCTACTGTAATGTACTCAAGAATCTACCGCTTAAAACCCGTAACCTAGGTAATGAGATATTACATGTTTTGGGAAAGGTAAGCAATGAAAGGGGAGCGGGGTCAGCTTCTAAATCGAACCTATTCAGATTCGAAGATTCGCGAAGCGGGGCCAGCGACGTAGCTTCACTCCGTTCGGCTCCTTTGCGCTTCAAGTAGCAGCACTTACATTAAAGCAATAGTTTCTGTTTGAGTTTCCGCATTTAGCGACAGTTCAGCCAATTAAATAATTACCTTTAAAAAGTTTACAAATATAAAATATGTAATTATTACGTCACTTTCAGTAATAAAGTTATTGTCATTGACTTCCTCTAATAAGTATAACAAAAGCGAAAATAATTAAGTTAACTTCCTTAATATTCCTAATAAATATCTTTATTTATTGTTTTTTCAAAAAGGAATATGTTTTGTAATATAAGTATAAATATAATAATGTTTTTTTAATAAGTAGCTGTCAAGAGCTTAAAACATGTAAAACAGCTTACACGTGTCATGATCAGTCGTTCTACAGAGTTCGTTAGGGGCATAAAAGATATCCGTTATATTAAAAAGGTACTGGTATTTATTCAAAGACCTAATATTTATAATATTTTTTAAAGTGTATAGACACACTTTGAGTATTCTAAATAGAAATACTTATTTTAAATTGAAATTAAATTATAAAATTAATTATTCAAGGTGGTATTATATTAAAACCCATCTAGATAAGAATGTAGCATCAAATATTTAATTTTTTTCATTGTACAAAGAACTGTTTGACTGACATTTTACATATTTAATATTTTGTTAAAACTACTTTATTATAATAAATGCAGTACTAAAGACATTTAGTTATGAAAACATATTTAAAATATTATTTTTTAAAAGGATTTCAAAACCTATGAAAGAATGTTTACGGTTACCGTGTTTTAACGTTCGAAAATTCAATTCACAATTTGGAAAATATATAGCTGAGTGCAAGGATTTTTTAAAAGTTCTAGTTTCATATTAAACATTTTGTAAAGTACAGTATTATATTTTCATTTCTTCTGCAAACATTTACAGACAATATCTTGCAGCAGCTCATAGATATTATCTACTTTAAAGCTTTGATATTAACAAACAATTTGTTATTGGATTGTAAATCAGTTGGTATGAATTATTTTACTTACAGAACATCATGGCTTACTAAAAATCATTTTAACATATAAAATCTCATTTTTAATAAGCATTAAAACATTTTCAGTTTCATATAAACACAACAAGTTTTAATAAAATTGGTACAAATCAAAATCGATTTTTTTTCCAAATCGATCGATGACGACAATCCTAACTGTTTACTTAGTGGTGAAAAAGATTTAATTATTACAATGTTATACCATAATGTAAAGTTATATAAATTATTGGTTATTTTCAGACACAAATGTTGTTAGCGAAGTTACTGGTTGCAGTAAGCACAAGCCTTGCCTTGATTGGCGGTGAGTGTTTTGTCGGTTTTGATAAGTTTCAATAATTCTTTTTTTTATATTTAACATTATGCTAATGTTTGTTAAGGTAAGACGTAAGGTAAAATAAATGGTTCGAATATTTATATATTCCTGTATTATTAGAAAACGAAATCAGTCCTTGTTAGGATTAAGGATGTTCACTTCTCTTATAGTGTGTAGACTCTTTATAGTTGACAAAGTTTAACTGCGCGCGCATTTTTGCAATTTCAAAAGTTGTACTAGTCATGCACAAAACATTTTTCTGTGCAATCGTAATTATAAGTTAGAGAAAAGTAGTGGACAATAAGTAAAGAAATAATCCTCCTTTAACCAATAGGTAGCTAACTATCTTCTTTTTTGTTTTAGACTATAACTTGTTTATTAGAGTAAGCTTCTTACTGGTATTTAGGGAATTATTTCAATATATCATGCCATATTGATTGGACAATAAATGTTCACGCTCGCAATTAAACTCTGTCAGCTGGTAATATCTTTATAAGCAGTCGAGCAAAAATTAGACTGACGTTTTACTTTATTTTGTAATAGCAAAGAGATTTGAATTATATATATATATATATATATATATATATATATATATATATATATATATATATATATGTGTATGTGTGTGTGTGTGTGTGTGCGCGCGTGTGTGTGTGTGTGTGTGTGTGTGTGTAAATTTGTGTTTTTTCTAAGGAATACCAAATGTTCATTGAAAATCCACCCAAATGAAAAGAGTGTTATTTAAATATTTGAATTAAATTAACGTTAAACTATCATACACAAACAGTAACAAAAATCATCACTTATATCTCAGATTTAATTAAATTTATTTTCTTATTAATAACTAGCTTTTTAGTAACAAAAATTGTTTTACTTATTTGCATACAATTAATTTCCCCATAATTTATTTTACTTTTCCTAAAATAATTGCCTTGTAAATAAAGTGCCTGGTACAAAGGTTTTATTAAGGTTATACTTAGGAAATAATATTTTTATTAAATATATCTCTTTTCTGACATAATAAGGTATCATAATCATTAACAGGTCTTTTTTAAGATTGTCGTTTATTATTTTTATGTTAAATTTTATTTTACGTATTAAGAAAAGCTTTCTTATTTTCGTATTATAATTTCAGGCACAGTTAACGATTTCATGCCGGGACACGACCCGTACTTACACAAAGAACAACACACTTTTCGTTTTCCTTTTAGGCAAAACTTAAAAGAAACAAAAGTGTCAAAACGAATAATTGGAGGAAAAAATGTAACTTCTGCAATGAAATATCCCTTCATGGCTGCTATCTATATACAATATGAGTCGAACGTAAGTATTTATTTGCAACTACTAAATGAAAAAGTTACGTTCCAAAGTATTTCATGAACTGTGAATAACTTATTGGAGGATATCCAATAAAAAATGGCCGTAACTCTTATAAGAATACCTAATGACCTGTTATGTTGAAGTTCCGCTTCTACATCTAGATATAATTTGATACTCCAAATTATTAGCCATTAATAACATAATTCCAAACTTTTCATATTTTACAACTGATATACGAATGTATTCTCACATTCAACTTTCATTCTAGCACTAGAGAATAGGAGTTGATCCATAATATCGAAACACCGTTTTTGTTGCCATATAAACAAATAATTGCAAACGACAGAATAAAAAATAATACTTACGTGAACATTCCATCAGTGAATAAAAATTTAATAACAAAATGTAATAAATAGGTTTATTCTTTGTACGTATTCGGATTTAAAATATTTACTTAGAATAACGTGAACAAAAATGATTTACTTTTAAGTAGAAACTCAAAATTTTTAAAAAGTAAATTATTCCATTTTTTAAACGTTCATATTTTATGAGATTAATATAAAGGACAAAAAACGTCGTTAATAGAAAGGGTAAAGCTAATATAGTAATTGCAATATCGAAACTACGATTTTCGTGTGAGAAGTTCAGTAGACTCACCGAACCTATTGAATGATCGGTTTTTGGCCACCTCGAACACGGTTCTAAATTGATTTACATTTACAATTAATTGAATGAAGGCAGCATTAAGCACATATTTCAAATGAAAACTATTGAAATTAATTTTTTTTCTAATTTGAACAATAAATAGCTTGAAACTTACTATTCTAAATTATCTTAAGTTTTATACAATCGAATGAGTGCTATATATTTAGAAATATCCAGTTACAAAAATTTTATTTAAATTACTAATAAATAGAACATTACAATCTTATGACAGCTAAAGAAAACTGCCATTTTAGACTACCACTTTGACAGTGTTAGAAAATGTGCGAGATTGAGTTCGAATCCCCACTCTCTCACCACAGTTCCCTCCTTCTCCATCACTATCGCTGAGTAGTAACAGTTTGTAGACTCAGCTTGGCCGACTCTGTGTCACTGGACTGTTGGAGAGAGTTTGAGGGGAATTCAACTGTGTACATGAGAAATTCTCTCGCAAGCCGTTTACTAAGTGACGGTACTATATATTATTAGACTAATATTAGTTGTTTTATCGTGGATCTCTAAAGGGAGGCGTTGTTATGAGCAGTTAAATGGGAATAACAGCGTATGCAGAACTTGCTACATGCATTAGGTATCGATAGTCTCAATATGACGGAGCAGTTGCTTCCCTCAACATTACCAAATCAAAAACATCAATTATTCAATTGATTTTAAACAAACTATCTATACACTAATTTAACAACATATCAAAGCTTTTATTGGAATGTATATAAATGTCCAATCAGTCCTGTAATAATTCACTTTATTGTTGGTTATAATTTAATCCTAAAATATTAAACTTATTTTGTCTGTTTTTTCAAGGAACAAATTTTTTTTAGACTGTGTTCTGGCGCAATAATTAACAGACGCCATGTGCTCACAGCTGCTCATTGCGTGTGTAAAAAAAGGGACCCTATAAGAGCATATGAAACACTGAGTGTGGAGAACTTTTTTGTACGCGTTGGGAACATATCTTATTCTCGAACTGGGATAACAAATGATTCGTTAAGTGTTAAAAATTATTTTGTTCATCCGGAATTCAACAATAGAATGTGAGTGTACATAAACTATGTATGATTATTTAAAAAATTTATTTGTAAAATGCGTAATTTAAACTGTAATTATACGATCTTGTAACGCTCAGACTTTGACAGTTTTAACAAAGAAAATGCGTAATTTAAACTGTAATTATGTGATCTTGTAACGCTCAGACTGTTACAGTTTTAACAAACTGTTTATGCACGAATTCTAATAATTGAATTATATTGAAGTATGATGTAATTTAAAAATTTTGAAATATGGGCTCGTTAAAGTCAAGATAATTTATTGATTTGGAAAGAATTTATTTTGAATCCGTCATCCTCAAACTGAATTTATACAAACTGAATTTATCTCTCTGATATATTTTTAAATAACTCTTATTTGGTTTAAGTAAATGTTATTGTTTTGCTAAGCGATTTTGTTTGTGGAAATCTATTCAATTTTTTAATTACGTAATAAACGAAATAAATAATTATTTTTACTTTACCACCCCATAACCGTACATTCTTACTTCTGAATCATGCCGTATCACTTTGTAATTTGTTTGCTAGTAAATACTGTAAATTACGTTTTTCTTGCAATGGAGTATTTATAATGCAGAAATAAATTTATAATGCGTATTATAAAGTGAATTAAAAGTCTTGTTAGCCATAGTTTTTTATTAATTTAGTCACAAATCATTATAAAAATAATGTTTAATTCTTACATAACATTTAACCACAGGACGATATATTTTATAAGAAGCAAACATTAAGAGAGATCACTATATATTTATTTCAACGCTCAGATTATTGGTTGAGTTATCAAGACCACTGTAACCTAACTAAACTGGTATAGCTTTAAGAACAGTAGAACTCGAAAAATATTTTTATTTAACCTATTGGCTACGACGGCGCTCCGATGCACTCGTAACACTTATAAAACAAATAAAAACTTTTTGGGTTCATTGACCATGAAACGGTTAAAAGTATAATTGTTCTCAAACGTCGGTAGTTCGGGCCAGGTACAAGGTACTATTGTATTGAATTTCTAAATAATCTGTCAATGTGATTGACTGAAACTATGGAACACACAAACACACAAACGAAATTGACTAAGGAAGAGATTTCTTTTCGCTCGCTCAGTTAACATTGTACTCGTGAAGTAATATTTTTATTTTACTTATTTTCTGGCTTTTTAAGATATGTTATTTTAATATAAGCAAAAATAATCAGCACATTTTCTAAAAAATAATTTTAAATTGAGTAAGAATAATCGACATAAATGTTTATAAGTTTGTTAATGTTGCATTTCATTTCACTTGGTTTTTTTCTGTTTAGAGGCTGTTTTAACAGTTTAGACGTCGCCATTTTAGAACTAGACCAACCTCTCAAGTTTACCAACACAGTTTCAAGCGTGAGACTGCCTGAAGCGGGAGTTCCGCTAGGAGTCGACCAATTATCCAACAAAACATGCATATCCCTGGGCTTTGGATTTACATCTTTTTTAAGGGATGATAAAACAAATCATTTGAAGATCTTAAAGCCAATATTTAGTAATGAATGTTTAGCACGTCAAATTTTTTGTAAAGATGAAGCAATATGTGCTAACGCAGAAAATTTTTATACATTATTTTTTGGCGACAATGGTGGCCCTTTGGTATGCAATGGTGAACTTGTCGGTGTGGCTTCGTATTTTTTTTCTAGGAATTATGATGATAAAAAGATAGCTAAAAGTTATACAAACAATGTGTTTACGAAGATTGATAAGTCTCTGAATTGGATAATGAGTATTATCCAAGTATGAATAAAAAATAAAATAATTATAAAACATAAATGTAATTTATTTATATTGTAATATAATTCAAAATTTACAACAAATGCTTCTTCTTCTCTTTCGTCCTTTGCTTATACAACAGTCTTTTGTGCTTTGAAAAATGTCTTCTACCAACCCTCTGTTGTTCCGTATGCAGAACTCGCTTAGCACTTTCACTACTGCCGTTATTACAAGCCATAACATTTTGTGTTACGGTAAATTACATGAAAACTCAACTGTATGAGTAATTTTTTCCTTAAAAATTTTATAATATGTGTCTCTATAATATTTTAGGTAATATTCAAACCGAAAAAAATCTGTCTTTTGTATATTCCGTGCGTAGATTGTGGCACACGACGCCTATTTGTAAGTCATAGTTATAATAGGCGTTTTAAGGCACTTATTGCACACAATTAAAGATCCGTACACACATAATGTTTCTAGTAAAAGACTCCATTAATTTTTTGATTTCTTCTTCAATGCCTTAGTGATACAATTGTCAATAAATAAATGATATTATTTCAAATGTTCTTTCATTTTAGTTTACCAATATAGGTCTCCAAGATAAGAGAATAGAATCATTAGGCCAAAATATGATATTCCTTTCTTCTCTCATCCGGATCACCCACTTTGGGGTACGCCAAATCAATTACTTTGATGTGCGTTAGCTGCCCTCCGCTGTATCCAATACTGCTTCATTCTATCCGAGGCTGCCTTCCTTCTTTCATCCGAGACTGCCCCGCCCCTTTTAGATGTTGGTTTTTCTTGGAACCTTAGGTTTTCATTATGTAAAAGTTTTCGCAGTTTAAGTACATCGTCAATCATCTCATCTGATATCGCCAGCTCAGTTAAGTCTTCCTGGACACGCCTGAACCAATTACTCTTCGTTTTCCGATCTCTGAAGAAAGCAAAGATCCGCCTAGTAAGTCTACTGCTGTTCATCCTACTAATATGGCCATAAAAACTAAGTCGTCTTATCCTCATGCTATCTGAGAGTCTCTCAATTTTGAGATACAGGTTTTTATTAGAAATCAACTTTACTTCATTATTTCTAAAGTTTTGGCCCAATATCTTCCTTATTAACTTTCTTTCCTTCTTCTCCAGGTTGTCCAGTAATCCCTTATTATTGAGTGTAAGAGTTTCAGATGCATATAAAGCCTCTGGTTTGATCACAGTTTTATAATGCTTAAGTTTGGAATTCCAGGATAACGATTTCTTGTTATACACCTCTTTGGTTAATTGAAAGGCCAATTCCATTTTACACATCCTGGATTCCAATGCTCTCTTTTCTAAGGCGTTCCAGCTGATCCATTCACCCAGATATTTGAAGTGGTCAACTCTCTCGATTTTATGACTACCGACTCCCAGATGTCGTGGTGCATTTTTAATATTCGTTAGTATTTTGGTTTTCTCAAATGAGATTCGGAGACCTACTTTAATGGCTTGCTTCTGCAACCCTTTAATTTGTAATTCTGCCTCGGACCAGTCCTTGGCTATGAGAGCCAGATCATCCGCAAAAGCCAGGCAGTTACACTTCAGTCCTTTGGTCCCCATTTTGATTCCACTGCCTTCCTTCAGATTTTGATTCCACTCTCTATTCTTTATTCCTTTATTCCTTTATTATTCCTTTATTATATTCCTTTATTCCTTTATTATATTTAAATATATTTTAAGAAGTAAAATGATGTTTTTAACATTTTTGTTGTATTTTAATTTGTTACTCTTTTAAATTACATTTAAGGTGCGCCAGCGTAAAGAAAGAAGAAAATATAATATGCCAAAATGTAATCCGATTCAGATTTCTCTAGAACACTTTAAAATTGCCGTAAAACACAATTATAAGCATCATAATTGGCGTCAGTATAAATAAGACAATATGAAGTGAGAAAGGGAGTGCGTAACTTGATGCAAACGTCGCTTATTTTGAAAACCATAGTGCGTTCCGACGAGTATATTGTTTTCTTACATATATGTATGTTGATAACGAGCAGTAAGTAGGTAACAAACAAATTAAAAATGATTGTTAAAAAAATAGGTATACGGAATTGGTGTCGTTATTTGAGAACATCAGTAATCGTGGTACTATTGTAATTACTAGAAAAAACTGATCGTGAATGATCCTAGAAAAAATATATATTATAACTACGCAAAGCTCTAATTATAACCTCTAATTTTGATTATGAACTTGAAATGGTTACACTTTGCAGTAGTATATAGATTTATAACTATTTCTACTTTTCTATCAAACTGATAGCTAATGTTCCATTTTTATAATAAGACTGCTGATCAAATAATTTAATAATGCTAAAAATATTTTCTCAACAATATAAATATTCACCTCAGTTACAAGTAAGAAAATATATAACTTTAAATCTACAAAATAGAACAATGCAAATTGTATATTTATATATAAATTATATATATATATATATATATATATATATATATGTTATATTTCTTGTTGTATATCGTAAAACACACATCCACTTAACCCTTAACTAAAAGTTTTACCTAAGGTGAAGTCTGATCAACTTTGTACATATAAAAATTATTAAATTTGATCTTATTTAAGGCTGAGGTGAACAAAGTTGTACTTACTGACTTTTTTATTCATTTCAGTGATAAAATAGGTTATTGCACATATATCGAATTGATTAAATCAAATATTTTCCAATCCAAAATATCTTTGGCTAGGTGATGATTACTGTAATTTAAAACTTGTAGTTGAAAGTTTTCTCATTTAACCTGCAACACATATATTTCTCTTACAAAAATAACGCGCTGAAAAAGATATTTTCTATATAGCCTAGCCTAATATCATGATAGTCCATTAAATGATAACTTATACAATGACTTGACATTTTTTGAAAAAAACTTTTATTCCAATCACATGGTTATAATTACATGAAGGCCAATTTTGTGCAGTCCTTCATTTACCAATTGTAATTTTTGATTACGCTACCTACAGTAATAAATTAAAAAAGCAACATGTAAACGGACAAGTAATAATATACATTCTTTTAATGCTAGTCACTTTTGAACTATATCAAGTGGTACTCTCCTTGTGGAATTATAAAATATACTGGAATACTGGTTTTCAATATTCCGAACATGTCAGGGAATACAATATTAATCAATTAATTAACAAGCAAACAATTCTATGAACAAGAGATGGTAAAACTGAGTTATTGGGACCAATATTAATTTATCAAAAATATAAAAGTGAAGAAACAAGTAGAAGTTACAATAAAGTGAAAATAAAAGTTACCAACATAAACTCAAAAAGACTACTGTTCGATAGTAGATAACATGTTTTTAATGTCAAAAACGATAAATTTAAAAGTGTTTTGCTCATAATTGAAACAATACTTTTTTTTAATAACTTGATAACCTAACTCGACTCAACTGTTGCGTGTTTAACCTAACTTAACTCACTGTTGTGTGTTTAAATTTGAAATTAAAAATAGTTAGACTTAATATAATAATTAATTATCAGTTTATATAAAAACTATATTTTTTTTTTAAATTTTCCTAACCACACTAGTATGAAGTGAAATGTAGATATGAAATTTAAAAATTAGGATATATCTCTGCCTTTAGCTTATATTGAACAATAACATGCTGGTAGCAACACTAAATTATTCTTGTGAATTCTACAAATATTGTTATATTTTACACTTAAAAACGACTTAAAATAACAAGAACAAAGTACATAATGATTACTATATTTTATAAATTTTAAATTTATGTTCAGTAATGTACCCCCATCACTGACAGAGTAGAAATTTAGACTCATTTTTATCACCGTCCGTGATTAAGTTCATTACGTCTTATGACACGTTTCTAGATTAAAATCCCATCTTTAGTTACCTCACCTTTTGGAAGTCTTTATTAATTTAAAATTTAAACGAATTTTAACACAACACATCAGACAGCACACAACAAATACAATAAATTACACTCAAGGCACGTTGCGGGTTCCCGAATCGACTCAATGTATTTGTTATGTCATGTTTTCTTTGTATTGCGTAGTGATTAACATAAATTTTATTGCATTAACAATGTTCTATGCTCGGGATACATGAAGATGAGATTGTTATCACAAAGCACGTTATAAGACGCCAAAATAAGTTTACTGACGTGAAAAATAGATTCATTTTTTATAAACGGTATTTTGTTTTTACTTTACAAACCTCCTGATAAAAATGTAACACTGTAAGTATAATTACGAAATTGTAATTTCGTACACACTGTAAGAAATTACGGAGACTCGGTGTCGATGTGGATAAAGCACCCGGTCAGTCTGCTGCGTCTGTGAACTGCTTAACTTGAGGTTCTTAGTTCTGGCCGCAGTTATTCCAATTGCTTTTCGCTTAGCGTTACAAAAATGTTATAAAAGTAGTTTAATATTATGTTTTACTTCAACAAAAAAAAACGAAGAATAAGACCGGGCACTCACTAAATGCGGAGCTAAGTAGAGCTAAATTCAGATGAACGGCAACGGGAAGCGGAGTTGAATCAGTTGAAAGAAAGCGTTTGTATCTTTTAAATCTAAATATACTACTACTCTGTTGGATTATAGGAAGTACTGTTTAAAAATCGTAACCTAGGCAACGAGGTATAATGTGGTTGAAAGTTTGGTCAGTATTGTGGGCGGAGCGGTGTCAGCTTCTACACCGAACCCAATCAGATTCGAATCTTCGCGAAGCGTAACCAGTGACGTCGCTTCTCTCCGTTCAGCTCCGATATGCCATCAGTGGCCACACTTATTTTAAGAGCAATAGGTTATATATTGATTTCGTTAACCGCTCCGCACTTGGCAACAGCCCAGCCAGTTACATAATTATCCGTAAGAAGTTTACAAATATAAAATTGTAATTATTACGTCACATTCAATAATACTGTTATTGTCTTTGGTTTCTTCTAACAAGTATAACAAAAGCGAAAATAATTCGGTTGACAGTCCTAATTTTCCTGATAAATCTAGTTAATAATTGTTTTTTTAAACGGAATAATATAAGTATAATTACAATTATGTTTTTTAATAAGTAGCTATAAAGAGCTTACAACATACAAAATAGCTTACACGTATGTCATAATCAGTCGTTCTACAGAGTTCGTCAGAGGTACAAAAGGATATCCGTTATAATAAAAAGGTATTTTATTCAAGAACCCAATATTTTAATATTTCTTATGTGTATAGTTACAATTTACGTATTATAAATAAAAATATTGATTTTCAATTGAAATTAAATTAAAAATTAACTATTCAAGAAGGTAATATATTAAGACCCAATCTAGATAAGAATTTAGCAACAATTATTTACATAAAGTAAAATGAGCAACAACATTAGCAACATAAAACAACAATTATTCTTTGTAAAATGAGCTGTTTCACTGTCATTTTTCTTATTCAATATAGTGTTAAACCCAAGTTATTATAATAAACGCAGTACTCAAGGTATAACGGTATGAAATCATAATTTAAAAAATATATTTTAAAAGGATTTTAAAGCATTTGAAAGGATGTTCACGGATACCGAGTGTATTTGAGCTATTTTCGGTCTTCGTGTAATTAAATTTACCGTTCACATGATATTTTATGTTTTTAACGTTCGAAAATTCAATTCTTATTTTGTGAGCGATATAACTATGTTCATGGACTTTTTTTGATAAATTCAAATTTCATAAATAATATTTTGTAAAATATTATATTTTCACTCCTTATGGACACTGGTTTTTTTCAGTCTTAATTAATGAAAAAATGTAATTGATTTATAAAACATTTGGTATGAATTATTTTATTTACACATCATGGTGTACTAAAAACCATGTCAACACATAAAACTTAGTTTTAATAAGTTTTAAGACAGCATTAGTTTCACATAAATACAACAAGCGTTTTAATAAAATTTTTACAAATCAATATCGATTGGTTTAAATTTGATAGACGTAGGTTTGGTTCTTACTATGATGACAATACTAACAGTTTACTTAGTGATAGAAATTATTAAATTATTGCAATGTTATACCATAATGTACAGTTATATAAATTATTGGTTATTTTCAGACACAAATGTTGTTAGCGAAGTTACTGGTTGCTGTAAGCACAAGCCTTGCCTTGGCTGGCGGTGAGTGGTTTGTCGTTTCTGATAAGGTTCAGTATAACTAATTTATGTTTTAATTTTAACATTATGATAATATATAATAGGGCTGAAGGCAAAATAAATGGTTTGAACATGTATTGAACTTGTATTTTACAAATCATCCCATCGTCTGCATTAGCCCAAGTGTGCACAAAAATCGGATGTTAAAAAAAAAAAAAAAAAAAAAAAAATTAGAAAATGTAATCAGTCCTCGGTAGGATTAAGGATGTTCAGCTCTCCTATAGCATGTAGATAACTTTATATTTGACAAAGTATAACTTCACTAGCAACTTTGCCCTGGCCAAAGTTGTACTAGTTATACACAAAACATTGCTCTGTACAATCGTAGTTATAAGCGGAGGAAAAGTGGAGGACAATAAGTAATGAAATAATTCTCCTATGACCAATGGGTAGGTAACTCAATTTTTTTTCTTTTACATTAAAAGCCGTTTAATAAGCTAAGCCTGATACTGATTTTTAGGAATAGTTTCAATATTGAATGCTTAATTGATTGCCGAATGAAATTTCAAGCTAGCAGTTAAACACCGTCATCTGTAAGTAACTTTATTAAAAATTGTGCAAGAAGAAACTTAGGTTTTTCTTTACTTTGTAATAGTAAAGAGCCTTCAATTACACACACACACACACACACACACACACACACACACACACACACATATATATATATATATATATATATATATATATATATATGTGTGTGTGTGTGTGTTTTATTTTTAAGAAACATCACATCTTTATTTAAGCTCTACGCAAATGAAGAGAGTGTTATTTAATATTTGAATTAATATAAACTTTAAACTATCATACACACAATAGTTGTAAAAATCATCACTAATGTTTCGTATTTCATTAAATTTATATTTTTATTAACACCTTTTTCGTAAAAAAATAACCTTTACCTACCTTGATAAATTTATCTCCTCCGTTCTTATATTTAAGTTTCCTAAAATAATGTGTCTTTCCCAAACGTATTTTAGTAATATCTTATTCGGTAAGTTGTATTTTTATTAAATTTATTTCTTTAACATGTAATAAGTTTTCATAATCATCAGTTCTTTTTTGAAATTGTTGTTTATTAATTTATGTTAAATTTTATTGAACATATTAGTAAAAGCTATGTTATTATGGAATCATTATTTCAGGTACAGTTAACGATATTTTGCCGGAAAACTTACACAAAGAACAACACAAACTTCGTTTTCCTTTTACGCAAAACTTAAAAGAAACAAAAGTATCAAAACGAATAATTGGAGGAAAATATATTACTTCTGAATGGAAATATTCCTTCATGGCTGTTATATATGTACTACATTCGCTGTTCGTAAGTATTTATTTGCAACTACTAAACGAAAGTATTCAGTGTTCCAAAGTATTCCATTAACTATGAACAATTTGTTAGCAGGAATCCAATGAAAAATGGCCGTAACTCTTGTAAGAATACCTAAATGCCTGTTAGGTTGAAGTTCATATATATATATATATACAGTAGAAGTCCGATAATCCGGCACGTTCGGGACCGGCTCGGTGCCGGACTATCGGGCATTCCGGACTATCGGGCAGTCCGAAATTCCGATCGATCAGGTGGTAATTATAGGTTAATAAATAAAGTACTAATACACTATGCTAATGCATACAACTAAATTTATTTTAATTTACATATAATGTAAATGTATACATATAATATAATGTATATACACGTAATGTAAAACATATTTTACTTAGATTTAAAGTCCCGAACTACCCCAAAAACTTCGGAATAGCTCTCGAGCGTTTTTATTTGCTTTAAAGACACTTTTGGAGAAAAACAATATTTGTAAAATTTTCCGGAGCGATGCCGGACTATCGGGCATTCCGGACTATTGGATGCCGGACTAATGGACTTCTACTGTATATATATATATATATATATATATATATATATATATATATATATATATATATATATATATATATATATATATATATATATATATATATATATATATATATATATATATATATATATATATATATATATAATATATGCAAATAAAACATTTGTTTATATATTAAAATTGTATTCTACACTGAGAGCTCATAGTTACATCCAAGCAGCCAGTAAAGTTATCTATATTTTATTCTAAGCTCTTCAACCTTTTTCTTTACATGGAATTTCCACTTGAGCTTCATATCCAGGGTCATCCCCAAGTATTTAGCATTGTTGGAGTAAGGAATAGCTTGATCATTGATAAACAATGATGGGTGGCAATCTTCCTATTGGTAAAGTTTATATGCATTGATTTTGCCTCATTCAGTTTAACTCGCCAGCACTTTGTCCAGATACTTATCCTATCCATTGCACTTTGTAGTTTATTCGTGGCCTTTCAACACAAGCATCAACAGCAAGGATAGCGGTGCCATCAGCAAATGTGGCAACAATTGAATCAGAAACCTCTAGAATATCTCGTGTATACAACAAATATAGCACAGGTCCAAGAAAACTACCTTGTGGTACACCTGCTGTTATCCTCTTTAATTCTGAATACTCACAGCCATGACGAAATCGAAAGTACCTTCCTTTAATATATGATTGTAATAACTCAAAGTACTGAGTTGGTAGGTCCCTGTGTAGTGTATATGCAAGGCCCTCGTGCCAAACCTTATCAAAGGCCTGGGCGACGTCAAGAAAAACAGCTGAACAAATGTTCTTCTCTTCAAGAGCTTTTTCAATTATGTTGATGTCCCGGTGAATCTGATCTGTAGTAGAATGCCTACGTCTAAACCCAAACTGATGTGAAGGAATCAGTTGTCTGTCTCGAATGATCGGTTCAAGCCTTCTTAGAAGCAGCTTTTCGAAGATCTTAGACATGACTGGTAATAATGATATCGGATGGTATGATGTTACATCGGAAGAGGGCTTAGTATTAGTATTACCTCCGCAATTTTCCAATGATGAGGTACATATTTCACCTTAAAGCAGGCATTAATCATATGTTGCAGCCTTATGATAGCCGTATCTGGGAGCTGTTTCATTATCCGGCCAGTTATAAGATCATATCCTGGTGATTTCTTTGCTGATATGTTACACCTTATCATATTTTTAAGCTCTTTCAGGGTCACGAATTGAATTTCTTCTTTGTCATTTTTATCGGGAGAACTAATATTTTCCTGACTTGTGCTTTTTGAAAAAGGACTAAAAATACCGGCTAGATGTTCAGCAAACAGATTCGCTTTCTGCATAGAGTTTGTGGCTCGTAGACATGGGAGTTTTGATCTCTGTATTACTGATTCACTGACTATTAAATTCACTGGCGTATAATCAGATGACAAATCATAGTTGCTTTCAACAAATATATAATTACAATTTATGCCCTTGGCGACAAATAAATCTATCAAATCAGGCGATTTTTTGGGATCAGTGGGCAGTAGGTTGGCGATCCAGAGGAAAGAAATGTGCATTTATCTACTATATACATTAACAATTTTCTCGCAGGCCATTTACTAAGTAACGGGACTATAAGAGCCGTTAATAGACTAATATTATTTGTTTTATCGAAGTACTATAAGGTGAAGGGTAGTGGTGGACAGTTGTTGGGGAATACAAACATATGTAGAACTAGCTTAGTGATTTAGGTTAATTAATCGCAGATAGTCTAAATACGATGGAACAATTTCATTCCCCCCAATACTAATAATATTCAAAAATCAATTATCAAATTACTATGTAACAAACTATCTATAATGTAATTTAACAACAGCCCAAAATTGTTATAACAACAGCCCAAAATTTTTACTGCTATGTACATAATTTTTCAATCAGTTGAGCTATATACATTACACATTATTGTTAGTTATAATTTAATTCTAAAAAAATTCAATTCTATTTTGTTATTCAAGGATGAATCTTTTTCAAATATGTGTTCCGGCTCCATAATTGACAGACGCCACGTGCTCACAGCTGCTCATTGCTTGTGTATAAAAAGGAGCCTTACAACATGTGAAATAGAAAGCAGGAATTACTATTATGTTCGCGTTGGGAACAATTCTTTTACTCATACTGGGATAAAACACGAGGTGTTACGTGTTAAAACTGTGTTTGTGCATCCGGAATTCAATAAGACAAGGTAAGTGTGCGTAAGTTATGTATGGTTATAAATGAAATTCCATTGGAAAATGCGTTATTTAAACTGTATTTATATAATATTGTAACGCTCAGACTGTTAAAACTGATTATATAAGATGTATATATCAACTGATGTATAATCAAACTGATTATACAAGAATTCTAATAATTAAATTACATTGAAGTAAAATGTAATTTCAAAATTTTGTAATTTGGGCTCAATAAAATCAAGATAATTTATGGATTTGAAAAGAATTTTTTTGAATCCCGTCATCCTCAGGTTATATAAACTTAATTTATCTTTCTGATATATTTTTAAAAGACTATTATTTGATTTAAGTAAATGTTATTGTGTTTGCTAACCGATTTTGTGTGTGAAAATCTATTCATTTATTTTTTAATTACCCAATAAACGACATGTACAATTTGGTTTTACTTCATCACCCGCTATTTTACATTCTTAACTCTGAATTACGCCTTATCACTTTGGAATTTTTTGCTTGTAAATACTGCAATTTACGTTTTTCTCGCAACTGAAAATTTATAATGCATTAATGGAATCTATAATGTGTATTTTAACAATGAATGAAAATCTTGTTAGTAACACTTTATCATATATTTAGTTACAAATCATACACAGAACTACAGAAACATATACTTGATAACAAGCAAGCATTAACAGGGAACCACATATTTATTTCAACACATACAGTATTAGTTAAATTATCAATACCAATGTAACCTAAATAAACTATTATAGCTTTAGGAACAGTAGACCTCGAAATTTATTTTTATTTTATCTATTGATGCACTCGTAACACTTACGAAGACAATAAAAACTTTATTTTACGTTTTAGGCTCATTGACCATGAAACAAGGCCATGTACAAGGTACTTGTGTAACGAATGTTGTTTTAATGTAAGCAAAAATAATTAGCACAATTTTTTTAAAATAACTTTATAATTGAGTAAGAATAACTGATATAAAAAAGTATATAAGTTTTTTAGCCCTGCATTTCAATAAACATGTATTTTTTTTTTTTTTAGAGGCTGTCGTCACAGTTTCGACTTTGCAATTTTAGAACTAGACCAACCTCTTCAGTTCTCCAACACTGTCTCAAGCGTAAGATTGCCCCAACCAGGAGTTCCGCTAGGAGTCGACCAATTATCCAACAAAACATGCATTTCTCTGGGATATGGATATACATCTTTTCTAGATACTGATAAAGTAGATCAATTGAAGAGCTTAAAACCAATATTTAGTGATGAATGTTTACGAGATGCTTACTTTTGTAAAAATCACAGCATATGCGCTGACGCAGAAAATCATTATACAGTGTTATCTGGCGACATTGGTGGCCCTTTGTTATGCGATGGTTATATTGCCGGTGTGACTTCGTATTTTGTTATTAAGACTTATGATGGTCACACATCATCTAGTAGTTATTACAACAATGTGTTTTCGAGGATTGATAAGTCTCTGAATTGGATATTGAATATTATCCTGAAATATTATTGAATATTAATCATAACATTATTGAATTATATTCTTCAATGAATATTATTCATTTGTAAAAAAAAATAATAATAACAAAAAATAAATAAAATTTATTATATATTGTATCTAATTTAAGATTTACAACAATTGCTTCTTGTTCTTTTCTTCCTTAGCTTATACAACAGGCTTTTGTGCTTTCAATTATGTCTTCTACCAACCTTCAGTTTTTTCATATGCAGAACTCGCTCAGCACTTTCACGAAGACGGCCGTTATTACACGTCATAACATTTTGTGTTACGGTAACTTACATGATATCTCAACTATAGGCGTATTTTTTCCGTACAATTGTTCTAATATGTGTGTATATAACATTTTTTGTGAAATTCAAAAGGAAAAACATCTGTAATTTGTATATTTTAGATGCTAAGTTCGTGCGTAACTTGTGCCACACGACGTCTATTTGTAAGCCATTGTTATAATAGGTGTAGTGCGTCACTTGTGTCACACTGATACTGATCCGAACACACATAATGTTTCTAGTATAGAACTCTATAAATTTTATGATTTCTTCTTTGATATCTTAGTAATATAACTGTCAATAAGTAGATGTTATTATTTCAAATGTTCTTTCATTTTATTCTACCAATATAGGTCTCCATGATAAGGGAAAAGAATCATCAGGCCAAAATATAATATTACTTCATTATAGTTAAATTTATTTTAAGAATTAAAATTATGTTTTTAAGATTTCTATTGAATTTCAATTTTTACTCTTTTAAATTTTTAAGATGTGCCAGGGTAAGGAAAAAAAATATAATAGGCCAAATTCTAATCCGATTCAGATTACTCAAGAACACTTTAAAATTGTAGTAAAAGACAATTCTAAGCTTCATAATTGGCGTCATTGTAAATAAAACAATATGAAGTAAGAAAGGGAGTGCGTCACTCGTGGCAAACGTCGCTTATGAAAACCAGCGTGCGTTCTAACGAGCAGCTACATTGCGGACGTCCTCGAGCGTACATCCTTCTAAGTTATACTATCCCAAGGCGCTTGCATCGCTCGTGAGATAACTCGCCTTCTAAACACCTAATTTGCCTTATTAGCTTCTTCTCGCTATACGACATGGGCGTGTTCATTATATTGTCGGTATGGTATGTCAGAGCTGTTACTATTGTACGAGGACAGCAATAGGTTATCGGTGTTTGTAATTTATGTTATACACCTCTTAGTCATAAATATATATATTTATTTAGAGCATTGATTGCTTATTATCCAAAGGAATATCCCAAATAAATTTTGAACTTAATAAACAATAACATCATGTCTCATTGTACTAATAGTTTTTTATCTGGCCATCGTAAAATTTTGAAATTATTTTTATTTATAACTAATGTATAAACTAACTATACATTGCATTGTTAATCTTACATTTCACATTTACAACAACTAGTTTAGTGTATGTTAAATGGAATTAAAAATATTTTTTTTATTAAACTTTATTCCGAAAATAGTAGAAAATATTCTGCTTGAAGTGTGTTATTTCAACGATATGTTAAATATTACGTGAATAGTTAACTACCGGATAATATTCATTATCCATTTAAGGAAAGAATCAAACCTTGAGTCAACGATCTTTCGGATTAATGGATAACAACCAGGGAAGTTCAGGTACAAAAAAATGGAAAGAATTCCATCAAGTTCACAGTCGCTGTTGACGAAACCAGTGCTAAAGGTCTGCTTTACTGATGTACGGACCCAAATGCTACTGTTTTTAAAACAACTATGTTTATAAAAACATTCTTAAAAAAATATTGGATGAAGGGCCTCCAAATGTTTTGTAGGTGAAACCTCTATGTTTACAAATACAAAGGATAGACAGTAACTCAGGTAACTGATAGTTTTTCTAGGTGACAAGGTTGTGGCATGCCACTCAAATTATAATTCATATATATAATTTTTTATTAGTAGTTTTAATTTTTTTCAGTAATATTTAAAATAACTTCATTATTAGGAATAATATTTTCAAAAATAAGAAACATTATATATAATAAGTGTAAGAATTAACATAAGTGAATCTTTAGTGCAGTGGTTGTTTCCTTAATGAACGCAGATAAAAATAATGATTGTGAAATTAATAATCTGATTTTTTTTATTCATTTTACAGGTATTTATTCAGTCTAATTTATCGCCAAAAAATTACAACTTTACAAAACATAACATACTTATTTATATCAATTAAACCACAAATAATTTATTTCGTACCTATGAAAATTTTATACTTAGTTATTGAAAAATCTACAACACCCTTATTAGTTTTATTACTTTACATGAAATATTGATAACATACATTATACTGATAAATTCTTTCTGTGTAGTTATTCAAATAGTACTTGTTATTTGACTATAATTATCCTTTTAAACAAAAAATATTAATAATTACTTTGACGTAGATAAGTACAGATAAGTACTTCATGTGAGATAATTTGTGTAAAACGTAAATTGCTTCTTACTTTAAAACGTCACTTATTATGTACAGGAATATATAATTACAAATTATGGTTTAGAAAATAAACATTAATTTAAGATTGAATAAAAGTATTTCAATAAATTCATAAAAAAAGGAGGATTGTAATATTTTTTAGCAAATTTCCTGGGGAAAATGATCCATTGGAGCGGCTGTCGCTGTATTACGCAGGCCCAAATCTTGAAATAAGCATCGATCTTGAGACAACATATTCACTTCCCATTAAAAACATATTTACCATCGTATCAAGCGGTATTAATGTACAGAGTCAATATACTTGTTCGAAGATTTACGCTTTGAAATCATTTCAAACTTTTTAGCTTTGATAATTTAGTCTCTATCAATTTATTATTTTCTCAATTTTTTTTTTAATTTTGAATCGTCTACTTAAATAAAAGGTGTTATGAAAATGTACTTCCTAAGAAAAAGAACATCACCCTTTATGAAAATTTAATATAGTGTTCTAAATATTTTAAATTAAGATTGGTTTGAAAAGCGAAAATTAATTCCTGTGAATAATTAAAATATTGTTTATAAAGTCTACCCTTCTGTTACGAGTACATTATATCGAAACGAATGATATTTTTATTTGATTTTTGTTTATTCTAATAAAATAATTGTTTTTTATATTGAACATTTTCTTATATCTATAGTTAAATCATTTTTTTATATCAAGTAACTGTGAAAAAGATTGCATAATTAAATGCAAGTATTTTTATTTAAGATATATTTAAACTTTAATTTGTATTTTATTATACTATAAATGTCATAACTTCAATCTTTATATATAAAATCTTGTACATAATGCTTATTATATTTTATAAATTTTAAAATCGTGTTCAGTAATATACCAGTATCACTGACTGTGTAGAATATTAAACTCATTTTAATCACCGTCCGTGACTAAGATATTTACGTATTTAGATATGACACTTTTCGAGATTAAGTCTCATCTTCACTTATCTCACACCTCGGAAGTCATTATCACGATAAAATTTAAACGAATTACTACACAAGACATAAGATAACACACAATAAATACAATCAGTGCACATTGCGGGCTCTCGATTCGACTCAATGTTGTCTTTGTATTGCTTAGTGCTTAACTTAAATAGTGCTTGCATTAACCACTTTCTATGCGCAAGATACATGCAGACGGGGATGTTATTACGAAACGCGCCTTAACACTAAGCACAGACGGAAAAAGAGTTAAATTTTTTTTATAAATACCATAATGCATTTACTTTACAAACATTCTTATAATAAATTAACACTATATGAAAGTAGTATATTATTATGAAAGTAGGGTATTCTTGTCGATGTGGGTAAAGCACCCGGTTAGTCTGCTGCGTCTGTGAACTGCGCAGAACCTTGAGGTTCTCAGTTCTGGCCGCAGTTATTCCTCATGCATTTTCCTTAGTGTTCAGAAAAATATTATGAAAGTATTTCTATATTATGTATTATTTCAGCAAGAAAACAGTACAATAAGGTCGGGCTGAGTTGAGCTGAACGGAGCCGAGTACAGCGAAATTAAATGAACGGCAACAGGAAGAGGAGTTTAATCAGTTGAAAGAACGCGTTTGTATCATTTAAATCTAGATATTTATCCTACTCTAATGGATTGTATGAAGTTCTGTTTAAATACCGTAAACTACGCAATATTTTGGGGCGTGGTTAGCATGGTGGTGGGAGCGGAGACAGCTTCTAAAAAGAAACTAGTCAAAGTTGAAGCTACGAGTAGCGGAGCCACTGACGCCTCAACACTCTGTTAAGCTTCGTTAAGCATTCAGTGACCGCACTTATGTTATAAACAAGAGGTTATGTGTTGAGTGTGTAGTCGGCTCTGCATTTGACGACAACTCAGCCAGTTAAATAATTATCTGTAAAAAGTTTACAAATATAAAATATACAATTATTACGTCACATTCAGTAATATTGTTATTGTCATTGGTTTCCTCTAATAAGTGCAAGAAAAGTGTAAATAATTAGGTATTATTTCTAATAAATAATACCTGCCTTAATATTTCTAATAAATATCGTTAATTATTTTTTTCAAAAATGGATGTTTTGTAATATAAGTATAAATATAATTATGGTTTTTAATAAGTAGCTGTAAAGAGCTTGGAACATACAAAATAGCTTTCACGTATGTCATTATCAGTCGTTTTACAGAGTTCGTTTGGGACAGAAAATTATATCCGTTATACTAAAAAGGTACTGATATTTATTCAAGGACCTAATATTTTAAATATTTTTTAATGTGTGGAGACACACTTTGATTATTATAAATAGAAATATTGATTTTAAGTTGAAATGAAATTATAAAACAATTATTCAAGAATGTATTACTTTAAGACCCAATCTATATAAGAATTTAGCATCAATTATTTACTTAAAAACTTTATATAAAGAAATTTTGATAAAGCGAAGAGACACAAGAAGATAGTGATCACAGATGCCGTCAGGAAGTAACTATCTGATCGAATGAGGAATTTTTGGAGAGAAAAATTACAGCCCAATGTTAGGAAGAACTGAAATTTAGAATAGTGGTCCCATAAGGCCAAATAATAATAATTAAAAAAATATTTGAGTGTACTTTTACATATTCAATATAATGGTAAATTAAATTATTACAATAAAAGCAGAGTTCAGTCATTACGATATATAATCATATTAAAAAAAAAAATATATATATTAAAATTATTTCAAAACATTTGAAAGTATATTTATAGTTACTTTCAAATGTGTCTGAGTTATTTTCGATTTTAGACCGTTCACATCATATTTTATGGTTTTAACGTTCGAAAACTCAATTCAAACATTTTGAGCGATAGAGCTGCGTTCAAAGATTTTTTAATAAGTTCAAATTTCATAATAAAGATTTTGTAAAGTATCAAATTTTAATTCCTTATTCATACAAGTTTTTTATAGACAATTTCTTACAGGACCTCTTCATTATTATATAATTTAAGGCTTTGATATGAATGAACAATGTGTTATTGGTTTATAATGCAGTTGGTTTTAATTATTTTACTTACAGAAATTCATGGCATACTAAAAACCATTTGAACATATATAACCTAATTTTTAATAAATAATAAGACAGTTTCAGTTTCACATAAACACAACAGGCGAATGTCATAGACATTACTAAATAAAAGTTGATGCCTCGTTTTAATATTTAGGTTTGGGCAGTTTTTTTTAGATCTAGGTCTAGGACTTATCATGATGACAATACTAACAGTTTATTTATTGGTGGAAAATATTTATTTCTTGCAATGTTATATCATATTGTACAGTTATATAAATTATTGGTTATTTTCAGACACAAATGTTGTTAGCGAAGTTACTGGTTGCTATAAGCACAAACCTTGCTTTGGCTGGCGGTGAGTGGTTTGTCATTTCTGTTATAGTAGAGTAAAATTATTTTTTTTGTATTTTATATTTAATATTATGCTAAAGTATAATAGGAATTAAGTAAAAATAAAAAAATCGAACATTTATAAAATCCTGCGCATTAGAAAACGTAATCAATCCTCGTTAAGATAAAGGATGTTCAGCTGTCCTATAGCGTGTAATAACAGCTATTACAGTACAAGACATAATGGTTGACAAAGTTTAGCTGCGCGTGCAACTTTTCTCTCGTTAAAATTGTAGCCTACTAGTCATGCATAAAACCAATTGTAATTAGAAGGGAAGGAAAAATTTGCAAGACAATAAAAAAATGAAATAATTCTCCTTCTTACCAACATTCAGCTAATGTTTGTCTTTCTTTTAGTGTAACAAACGTTTATTAACGTAAGCTTCTTACTAGTAATTAGAGATTTTTTTAAATATCTATTGCCTTCCTCATTGGCAAATGAAAGTTCTCGCTCGTAGTTAATCGCCGTCAGCTGTAAGTAACTTTATAAAACATTCGTTTAAAGAATGATTTTTAAGTTTTTCTTTACTCTGTAATATCAAATAGCCTTAAATATTATATATATATATATATATATACATATCCACCAATCAGAGAGTTGGGATATTCTATCGACATTCCTACTGACGACTAGAGTAGCATATTAATGAATAACTTTGTAAACGTTAACGTGTAATATTAAACACTGTCCTTTCGTAAAGAATAACTTTCTATTTTAATAATAGTGAAAGACTATATTTTTTTCAAACAAAATAACAGTGTATTATTATTATTATTAGTAGTAATATATAGTAAACACTATCTTCTTCATAAAAGAATAACTTTTATTAGCCATCATATGTTTGTATCACATACTATCCAACGACCAAGGAGAGGCGTCTTAGATTTACGCCTGTCTTATGTTAATATATCATACATCATACACTATCCACGAGTCAGAGACAGAGGGAGAGCTACAGAGGTCATTGATAGACTACTTTATATGTTTATGTAACACACTGTCCGCCGGGCCGAGTTCTCTGACCAACCCAACCCGGGGGCGTTAGGCACGTAATACGATGGCGACGACGACGGCGGCGGGCAGGGCACGCACCACGGCTAGAGTGAGAGAGAGAGTGGGAGGGAGGCAAAGAGGTCATAGATAGACTAATTTATATGTATATAACACACTATCCGTGGGCCCGAATCTTAAACTGTGGTAATAGATTGACCAACCCGGGGGATAGGCACGTAATAAGATGGTGATGACGGCGGGGACGCACCAACGTCAGCAAAGCACTGGCCAGGCGATTGACCGGAAAAGTACCGTGACATCGAGCTGCGAATGTACCTTTACGGGCCGGGGCTGTTCTATGACGAAATCGTGAAGTCAACCCACAGCTCCGACACCTAGTGACGTCGAAACACACCTAAGACACGTATATATTCAAGCTCAGCTCGTATATATGCATATATATATATATATATATATATATATATATATATATATATATAGCAGTAACCGAGTGTAAAGGGAGCACCGACTTGATTTTCACTTAACAAATAGGTTAAGAAAAAAAAGATCAGAAGAAATAATTTCAAGTGGAAAGATCAAGAAATATATATTAAGTAAAATCAAGTGAAAAATAATGTCAAGTCAAAAGATCAAGAAAAAATATTTTAAGTAAAATCAAGTGAAAAATAATGTCAAGTCAAAAGATCAAGAAAAAATATTTTAAGTAAAATCAAATGAAAAATAATGTCAAGTCAAAAGATCAAGATAAAATATTTTAAGTAAAATCAAGAGAAAAATAATTTCAAGTCAAAAAAACAAGAAAAACTATTTTAAGTAAAATCAAGTGAAAAATAATTTTATGTGAAAAAAACAGGAAAATTTTTTAAGTGAAAATAAATTAGGTGCTCTTTTTTCTTATTCTTTTTTTAAAAAAAATTTTGGATTTCGAAAAAAAACTTTTAGGATTTCGAAAAAAAACTTTTTTTTTAAACTTAAAGGATTTCGAAAAAAGATTGGGAACTCTTTTCTTAATATTTTAACACAAATTTGTGTTAAAATTACTTGTTGCCCTATTTATACTATGCTATACTTATAATATGCTAAACTTATACTATGTTTAATATCCCCAGGGTACAGTATCTATTATACCATCTGCTTCTTCCAGTATTATCCTTTTGTCATAATCTAACTTAAACTCTTTAGTTATCGGCTTATTAATCAACTTTTTTGTCTTATTATCTCTAATTATCTGACTATACCCAATCGGTATTTTTTTTCACTTCCCGCTAAAACCTCTTTCATTGAATTTATGTTTAATTTCTGCACATTCCTAAAGTTTAGAGTAAATCCTTTAATTTTTCATTGGCTTTTCCGTCATTTGTTTAATATGCGTAACTTTTTGGGCCCGTACTTATCCACTCACTTATATAGCTCTCTTTTCCGAGTTCATCGCTCCATTGGCCTAACATGCAACCGGTATTAACAGTATTCGTACATGTATCTATATAAACTATCGAGTCCGTATCAAAATATACCACGTGTTCTCCAAGTCTATCCAACATATTATAAAATTGCAATCGTGCTTTAGCTGTTGTAAAGGCTGCCACAAACTCATTAGCGTTATTGCAATCCTCTAAAAACTGATCCTTTAGATTATACGTTATCTGGACCATGTTATCGTTAACGAACGATACAAACGAAACAATACAATTATATTTTTATTGTTTAATCTATAGTCCAGGAGTATATTATAGAATTCACTAGGATCACTAACATATTTTGTTTTTGTCATATTCATTCGTTGGCCGAACTTCCCCACAAGCTGTTCAAGCAGATCTTGGCCACTGCCCGCTTACCAGGATTATCCTCTTTATTATTAAGGTCCAAGTCTATTCCCATTCCTTCCTTAATACATGCAGCATACTCTTCCTTTGTATCATAGACTTTCTTTCACGGAGAGGCATCCAGCTTGATCATAATGAAATCCATAATGTAACCTCTAAACAAGTCTTTAGAGTTTTGCTTAAAATGCCATACTTCGTATACCACCAAGATCTTATAGCCTTTCTCTAAAGCCTTATTGATTTCTATAGTGGTCAAAGTTCCTGTAAATCCAAGTTGTTTTTCACTATGTTGGCACGCTGTAGTCTTCTCTGTAACACATTTCATGCACAGAGGAAATGGAAGTTTGCTCTCCTTTACAGGTAACACTGGATGTTATAGGCCTTTTGGTGCATTTACCTTGCACTTGAAAAATCCGAACCAATTTGGATTATACACCTTGGGCCTCTTGAAAATAGACGGATGATCAACAGGATAGTTGTCGTAGAAGATAACAGTAGGATACAAACTTACAACATCTATATATTTAAATTTCTTACCATTAACCTTAAGTTAGGTTGCTTATTTCTGCCACCAAAAAATGCATCTCGGAGATTGAGAGGTTCAATAACTTCGACTTTACATTCTTCTCCTAACTTTTTGTATACAATTAACCAGTCGCACTTCCACATCTCAACAACATGGAATCCTGCATTCCTCGTACATTCGGTTCTTTTTTTGTATATATTGTCCATACTCTCTCGTTTGACTTTGTTAATAGTGTCGGGTTTAAAACATCTAGTACATCCGTGCCAGAAGCATCCGTGGTACTGGTATACAGTTTTAGTATCTCCGCAACAGCCGTCTACTCTGCCGCCACATAATGTAGCTTCTCCGACATTTAATGCATGTTTTAGACCAGAAAAAGTATTAAGTCATATAATAGATTGTACACTGAACTTTTCTTGTTTTTTGGTATTAACAACTGCTATTGTGTCTTGGCGTATGTATTTGCTTCTATATATAGCCATATACATACTTGCTATTGTACGATACCAAAAGGGTATCGTATTCACGATCTGTAAGAATTGATTTCTGAGTTCCAGACAACCTCTTCGGAGTATGTCAACATCCGAGTCACAGTATTCTTCCAATTCCTTTTTAAAATCAAACACATATCCTTCTTGCACCTTATTATCGTACCAATTTAAGAAGGCAGCTCTTGCTGCGGGTTTCATAGTGTTAGCGCTATATTACTTAACATCGGGCATATGTCCCCACATAGTTTTGGTTTTCCAGAGTGTTAAAGAAGTGTGGGAAATATCTTTCTTAAACTCATTTAGTCTAAACTAATTTGGAAAAGCAGATAAAGGCAATGCCACAAAGTTCATACCGTCGATCACATTGAGTCCTAAATTTTATATTTGTAAAAGCATAAATTTAGTGCCCTTATAAATAGTACATGGGCGTATAGTGTTTTCAAAGCAATACCTAAGACTAAAGTGAGACTCATATCCTTTTGAATAATGAGCTATGCAAGTGTAACCTCTGTGTTCTTTAGAGATCAACCAGTTACAAAAATATCGTTATTATAAAAGGTTTACCTATTGCCTTCGAAGTCTTGTACTTTTACCAAATTTGGTTCGTGTACACCAGATTCTTGCGTAGCTTCGTAATCAAAGAACAGGTACTTCTTGGTGTAATCGTTTTTCCTCCATATCCTCATCATATAGCACTCACGATCGTTATACTTAGCTATTTGTGCGCAGTTGCGACACTTATAATAATATCAGATGTGTTACTCCTTACGTTTGCAAATTATGTTGCAAGTCTTAAACTTAAGTATTATTGCACAAACATCTTTATGATTCTTTAGGCATACTTGGTTATAACAATCTATTGCACTTCCCACAATAGATAGTTGATAGACTCTCCGAGTGCTCAGTCTGCATACATAGCTTACACACTCTTTTACTAAAACATTTTTTATGACCATCTTTATTGTTATAAGTATGATCGCATATTTCGCAATAATAACAACTCCCGTAAAAGGCTTGCATACTATTTATAACATCAAAATTATTTTTGTTCCTATATAGATAAAGGATGGTGTCGGCTTCTTTACCTTTGTAGATGATGCTGTTAAGGCTTTCTGCACATACAGTTTTGATCTACACAGCTTCTCTACATTGCGGATGTCCTCGAGCGTACATCCTTCTAAGTTATACTATCCAAGGCGCTTGCACCGCTCGTGAGATAACTCGCCTTCTAAACACCTAATTTGCCTTATTAGCTTCTTCTCGCTATACGATATGGGTGTGTTCATTTTATTGTCGGTATGGTATGTCAGAGCTGTTACTACTGTACGAGGACAGCATAGGTTATCGGTGTTTGTAATTTATGTTATACACCTCTTAGTCATAACATCCTCCTTTAAATTTATATTTTCTTTGGCTTACCCTAGTCACGAGGAATGTTGATAATCTTGATATTAATTCGGGCCTGTGTACTATCCATCTCCTAGTTAGAAAATAGAATTTTACTTACGTATTCCATAAATGCCTTTGCAGTAATATCGGACTCCACAACTTTTGAAATGTCGTGGTTGAACTCTGGGTGACTAGCTACAATGGTTATTTTATCACCCTTCTGATAATTAGCTTTCTCTTTAGCCAACTTGAGTATAGCGTTAATAGCATTTTCAACCTCCATTATCTTCTTGATTTTGAGTGTATAGTCTACTTCGGTAGCCCCAACCTTTTTAATTAACCGCGACCTATGTTCTCTTATAACATAAGGCAGTAGCCTCTTCTCTTTAGCAGGTAGGAACGAATCATAGCTAAACCTCACCTCTTCTGCAGCGTTCTTTTTAAACGCATAGTGATGTAAATGTAAGAGAACGTCGATCATTTGGGCCTTCTTTAGTTGGGAAAGCACTTTTATATTGTTGTACTTAGGGCCTACCTATCTGTTTAAGTTCTTTAACTTTAAGACCTTTTAATTGCGTCAAATGTCTTGTTCATAATCTTGTTTATATTTTCCGCTAACTTGCCCTTGTTCCATTTTGAATACCCCTTAGATTTAACTCTTTAGCACAAGACCTAAGTTCTCTCAAACCCTTTTCATTATTTCTCTGTATGGTTCAGTTCTGTTGTGTTTATTGCATTATACATTAGCCTTAACTGGTTCTTCTTCTTTACACAAAACTGTTCTTAAATTTGAATACATCGCCTAGTTTTACCTTCTTCCTTTAATTCCAGTATGTACTTCCGATTGGAGGTGACGGGCCCAATTACTTCTAGTTATTTTCTTATATCATTTATCGCACTTTACATACTTGGTAAGTAAAAGACATTTAGTAAGTGTTAGTAGTATTACTTACACACTTTCGTCCTCTCGGGTGCCTCGTTCGCCGCCGCCGGTTAGTTAAAACCTCTAGTCGAACCCCTCGTCGAACTCTCGTTGAACGTCCGTATTTATACACAATGCGTCCTCGAGGTCAGGAGGTACAATAAACCGGGACACCGGCACCTGTACACAAGGTTCTGCTGTTAAACTGCTAAGAAATCTACACAACGCTTCATTTTTAATTTCTTTTATACGTTTATTCAGTTAGTTACTGAGTCGGTTAAATATAACTTTATCCTCAGGATATCTGGATTGCTGTCACTTTCTTCGAGCGCGTCTTTTTTCTAGAACTAGCTCTCTGATCTCCATTGGGTACCTCGTGTCCTATCCAATGTTTTGACTTTGAGGTGATGTACTTTCTTCTGCTGCCTGCCGTATATCAGCAATGAATTGTTCAACTCCTCTATCATTTTCTTCCTTGGTCTCAAGTGGAGCTTCAAGGTTCAAGTACGTCTGCAACTTTGCTCTAAACTTGTCCCAGTTTTTTTTTTTTACATAGTCTTGGGGAGTTTTGATTTTTGTATTATTGATTCACTGACTGTTAATGATCAGATGACAAATCGTAGTTACTTTCAACAGATATATAATTACAATTTATGACCTTGGCGACAAAGAAATCAATCAAATCAGGCAATTTTTGGGGATCAGTGGGCCAGTAAGTTGACAATCCAGAGGAAAGAAATGTGCATTTACGTTCAAGTCCTGCATGATATAGCTCTTTACCTTTTGTAGTGATCAGTCTAGAGCTCCAGTGCGTATGTTTTGAATTATAATCTCCTCCAAAAACAAAATATGAACCCAATGTTTTAAAGAGATTTTTAAAGTCATCTTTGGAGGGCGAGTGTCTTAGCGGGTAGTATATTGCAGACATTTTAAGCAGTTTCTTCTTAGGTTGTATGCTGACTGTTGTTACTTGCATCATTTCTTCTTCAACCACAGGTTCCTCCCAATTTAATATATTTTCTTTTATCAATACAGCTGATCCTCCTCTAGCCTTGTTGGCTGGGTGTGGGCTGTGATAGCATAAAAGCCGCTAATATTAACAAAAGAATGCTTTGCAAAATGAGTCTCCGAGATAAAGCAGATGTCTATTTTCTGGTTTTCAAGAAAAATTACAATTCGGATAAATGTTTCAGTAAACCATTGACATTCCAATTTCCAATACGGAGAGTATAATTCATTTATTCTTTGAAGAGATTGATGTCTGAGAATTTATGTTTAGCATATTTATTGATTCAGTTAGAATGTTATTCGATTTATTTTGACTGTCTACCCGTCGTATAATAGATGTATAGATGTCCACATATTTTTCATTGAATTCTCTTCATCTTTTCTTCTATTTTTAATAATTTCATAATATGTTTTTGTGTTTTGCTCTTTGTTATTTTCATCTACTTTTGCTTGTTCACTACCCAAGACACCACTGCGTGTTTTATCAGAAATTGTTCTAGCATAATCTTTTTGTCTATTTCGTCTTTCCTGATTTTCCTTCGCTATCAAACATCCCCTATAACTTGCAGGATGATCACCTTTACAATTAATACATTTAGGTTTTTGATCTACCTTCAAAGTACATATTTTTGTAGGGTGTTTACCAGCACACTTGACACAAGCATAATGTCTTTGGCAATAGCGTTTGGTATGGCCAAATGCTTGCCATCGCTTGCACTGAGGAATAAGATTTATGTTTCTCCTCAGTGCCTCTATCTTTACCTCTATTCCCAATATTGATTTAATAGCATAAACTTGGTTAAAAACTTCCCCGTTATGAAAAGTAAGCATAAATAATTGCAAACCTCTTCTGTGTGTAATGAATTCACCATTTCTATCTTCAATTGTTTCTTTTTTAATAATATTTTTAGCTTCCAATATCTTAAAGTCTTTACCGAATAATATAATTTTCCTCACACGATGGATGAAGTCCTCTAGCCATTACCTTTATAGGTCTCACGGTTTTATCTTCATATGAATGCCACTGTATATTTTGATTTGTTAGTTCTGCAGTAACTGATCTATATGTGTCACTGTCCGGAACATTTATTTTCCAGACATTATTGTTATAAGAGACATATTTACATTCATTATTTGTTACTTTATTGATAAGATCCTTCAAATTGCTAAAGGTTTCTATTCTAGAAGCAATTATAGGTGGAGGTGTATGATGCTTTTTAGATGGTTTTTCAATTACCTTTTCCCTATTGCTATCATTTATTGGCAGCGATCGGTGTTCCTTTTGTTTAGTTCTATATTGGTTAACTGGTGTATTTTTAGATTTTGTTTGACCAATTTCAGGTGAATACTCTGCCTTCCTTTTCTTTGCAGATCGTTTATATTTCTTGAGCACCTAATCGGTTTCCCGTGCCAGTTCATCTTCATCAGTGAAGTATTCTGTCTGACCATTATCTTAACTTGTCATTGGTTTTTTATAACTACACTTGATTTAAGTTCAGTAATTTCTTTTCTGAGTGTACTACACACAATATCACATAACGAATACAATACGTAATGTACAGGAACCCTGAACCGAGCGAACGCGTTTGTTATATGTTTTATATTGTTGATTTATTTAAATTTTAATATATTAACGACTCTCTAGAATTGAGATATATGAACATATAATTGCAATTCCAAAAAAATGCCATACGATCTAAATAATAAAAATACAGATGAGGAAAAAATTCTCTCTTTTATAAAGGTAAAGGTTGTATTTACCATAAAAACATTCTCCTATTTACCTAACATTACACATGTTGTTATCAAAATACTGTATTTGTTTAATAAAGTTATATTTTTTTCAAAATGAAAAACATTTAACTAAATAATTAACAGTAAGAAGTTCAGAAATATACACTATGCAATTATTACCTTACTTTCTGTAGTAAAATTATTTCCGTTTGTTTTATTTACCGTGTATTTAAAAAAAAAGTGTATTATTAGGTTATTTTCCTTAACTACTTGCTTAAATTGGGTTATTTTTCTAAACAACTTGCTGTAATTAGGGTATACAATCAATAATGAAACATACGCAATTATACTCTAAAAAACGTATAGGTGATTATTGTTATTTTAAAATGAATATTTTTTTTCACTTGTTACAAATATTAGTATATATTTTTTTTAATAAATAGCTGTAAGAAGCTTCGAACAAATAAACCAGATTATTAATTTCTTACGATCAGTAGTTTAGCAGTCTTTATAAATAACAGAATAAAGGACATCCATTAAAATAAAAACGGTACTTGTCTTTATTTTAAAACTTCCTCTATTTAAATAAAATTTTCGGATATTGAAAATTCGCCTCTATCTTCGTGAGCGAGACAGGTGAGTGCAGCGATTTTCAATGCAATTAGGTGTTAAAATAAAAATAGTGAAACATCTTACAAAAAAAAGTTAGACAAATTAACGATTACCTTCTCGATTTCTCATTATGTATTTAAAAAAAAAAACAGTTTGCGTGTACGTGTTTGTGCATGTTTTGTGATGTGTGTGTGTGTGTGTGTGTGTGCGCGCGCGCGCGTGTGCGTGCGTGCGTGCGTGTGCGTGCGTGCGTGCGTGCGTGCTTGCGTTGAAAGGCACACTAAGATCTCAAAATTATAACAAGAAAAGAGGTGATATTTGGAATCCGGATTTTCAGAAATATAATTACTTTTTCAAAATTATATATATATATGTATATGTATTATATTATATTATATGTATATATATATATATATATATATATATATATATATATATATATATATATATATATACTATTTTATAGTTAAAACTACACCTGACTATTACTAGCGTCTTTCAAAAATAAATTGTTGTAATTTGGAAATAAAAGGAGAACTTTAGTAATAAATTATTTCATGCCCAGAGATTTTTATTATGTTTGAAGAGCAACGCCTTGTAGGTACTGTAATGGCATAATTTAGGACTTTCATATTAACAAACAAATTGACACATATTTTTAAAGCAAGCGTTTGATTTATTTCGTTTACATGATATCGTTTCTCACTAAAAAATGTTCTCATATGTAAAACTTATTTTTTTAATTACTATTAAAATTTCAGGTACACATATGGACGATAATCTACTTTCAAAGATATTAAAATAAATGTTGATGCTGCATTTTAATCGTAATTCGAACAAACTAAGAAAGGTTTGTTCGACGTATCATGATGACAATCCCAAGTTTATTTAGTAATGAAATGTCCAATTATTGTAATGTTATACCATAATGTACAGTTTTATAAATTATTGGTTATTTTCAGACACAAATGTTGTTAGCGAAGTTACTGGTTGCTGTAAGCACAAGCCTTGCCTTGGCTGCCGGTGAGTGGTTTGTCGTTTCTGATATAGTTCAGTAAAGTAATGCTAGAGTTTAATAGGACTTAATGCAAAATAAATGCATTGAATATTTATATATTCCTGTATATAATAACACATGAACAACGGGTCAATAGGTTTAAAGATATTCAGCTGTCCTATAGCTTGTAAAGTTAACAGCTGATACAGTAAAGTAATTAATAGTTTAAAACGTTTCTCTGCTTCCACAACTTTAATCTGGCAAAAAATATACTAGTCACACATAAACATTGCTTTGTGTAAACATAATCAAAATATAAGCTGTCATAAGCAAAAATGGAAACTAATAAGAAATATTTCTTTTATAAACATCGGTTGGCTTAACACAATACATTTTCTTTACTTATAACAAAATTCACTGCAGTAGAGATAAAGTACAGTAAATGTTTTTTTGAAAATGAGTATATTTTCCACCGCGCATCTTGCAGTGCCTTTGCTTTCCGCTTTCAAGGTCACGCACAATTAAACGACATGAACTGTAGCAGAATACGTGACCTTGCTCGGAGGAGGGTGATGACAGTAAAAGGCACGCACTTCCGAGCACTTCTAAAAAGATTAATCTATTTTGTTTATACCGAATGAAACTTCTTTTAATCTAACGAACGTTTATTAATGTAAACTATTTGTTTGTAATTAGATAATTAATTCAATATTGATTTTCCTAATGATTGGTCAAGAATTGGTCGCGCACGTAGTCGAACGTCGTCAACTGCAAATAACTTTACTAAAAATATGGGCGAGTGATAACTTCTGATTTTTTCATTAATTTACGGTAGTAAAATTGAAAATAGTCTAACCAAATTTTGCAGCTGTTATGTACATCTATGATAAAAATTGATATAGCTTAATACTTTCTGCTAATCATTTAGACTTTACTTTCTTTATTAAAACAGAATTGTTTCATGAAAAATGTTTTAGTTATAAAAACATCAATTTTTAATAGACTTACACGAAGTCTTAGTTGATAAAATTTCTAAATAAGTTAGTTTTATGTAATGTAAATACTTTTTCATAATTTATGTAACAAAAATCGTATGAATTACTTCCCTAAATTTTTTCTTCTTTTTTCGTTTTTTAAACGTACTTTTAAAAAAAAACAAAAATTGTTCCAAGTCATTTTATTTCTTTCCCATCTGATATTGTTTCATAATCATTTATAATTCTAATCAAAGATATATTATATTATATTATATTATATTATATTATATTATATTATATTATATTATATTATATTATATTATATTATATTATATTATATTATATTATATTATATTATATTATATTATATTATATTATATTATATTATATTATATTATATTATATTATATTATATTATATTATATTATCTTACTTTTTAAGCTAAACATTATTTTATGTTTTAAAACAAAGTTTAATATTTTTGTAACATTATATCAGGCACTGTTAGCGATTTGCTTCCGGAAAGCAACCCATACCTACTAACAGAACAACGCAAATTTGGTTTTCCCTTAACGCAAAACTTCAAAGAAACAAAAGCATTAAAACGAATGATTGGAGGAGAATTCGTTAATTCTGCAACCAAATATCCCTTCATGGCTATTATAAGTAAAAGGTTTAAACTGAAAGTAAGTATTGAGTTGCAATGATTGTTCCAAAGTATTTTTATTGCATTGTAAAATTTTATCAGCTGATATCAATTAATACTTGAGGTATTAGAGCAGATATCACAGTGAGACGTCGAGACGTAGTACTTTAAATTTCTGATCCCACCTCTCAAAAGTGTTGTTTTATATTCGACCTCTCATTATATTATCCTTTAATGTTTATTCATGATTTTTTATATTTTAAAAGTGCTATACATATGTACATATTTTCTACTTTTAAATCAATCACTTGAAAACGATATTTGATCCATAATGTCTACACTCCATGTATTGTTTCCATATACACACACAAATGATTGCAAATGAGACTGTGAATGATATCACTGCTACTGAGAACACTGTTCTTAAAAGTAATTGCGTAAGACAATTATAAAAGAATATTGAAAATTAGGTGAAATAAAAATATACTTTTATTGATGTTTATTAATTAATACCATATTTATTATTTTACTATAACTAATATTCAATGCCATTTTTTAAATTTTTTTAATTAGGTGAAAAGCTGATTCCCACTATTATTAATTGGCCGTTATTGTTTATTATTTTTATGTTCCTTATTTAATTAATGTAAAGTTAATGGATATTTGTTAAATACTGTGAAAACTGTGAAAAATCAAAACAATTTTTCTATTATTTTTATAAGACGATAATTTTATTGTTTTTTTGTAATTTCTCTATTATAATATTTATTTTGAACAAAATCGTTTTTAGATTTTTTTTCTATTTTGTATTTTCCGATACATATTATTATGTTAGGTACGGTAGCTTATAAAGTTATATATTTTTGCAAAATAATATATTGTCCGCAATTATTCTACTAATTTTATAATATACCTCTATTTTCATTTTAGAACTTGTTAATAATAATCATTCTTCAGCAGAAATTTACCAGCGTAATAAAAATCACTGAGCAGTGAGCATTTAGTACGGCAGAACTTTGTTTTATCAGCAGACTGTTCTATGAACTGTGATTAAATCAGTGCTAATGTTCACTGCTGACAGCATTCACTGCTAATACGAAAACACTCTTGTTGCAAGTTATCGGTTTTAAAAGAGTTAGTAACAAACAAAAAAGTGATTCATTTTTCGAGTACTAAATCACACTTGTAAGAAAAAGATTATATTTTTCTTCTTAATTTTAATACGTTACGGCAGTTATAAGAATGAGTGTGGATATGCGTTAATGTAAAGGTTATATGAAACGACAGGAACTGCAATCCTTCACCTACGAAGTTTAGGTTAAGACGCAGGAGACTGACTGGACCTTAACCATGGACCACCTCGACCATGGAGGTATGGAATAAATTACATTGAATTATGCAGTAAATACATAATTTCAATGGAACTTTCCTGAACCAAAAATTTATTCGTCTGTAGTACTTTAGCAAATATTGTTATGCAAACAAACGTGTACTGCATGTACACGAATATCTAGTAATGTAATATTTTATATTATATTACTAGTAAATAAAACATTCTTCTCCTTCTCTTTCTCCTTCTTTTTATTCTTCTTTGTCATCATCATCATCATTATCATATTTAAAAGAGCTGTTATTTAACAAAGATAAGCTCTGTTATCGTGGCTCTTTAAGGGGAAGCGGGTAGGCTTGTGGTGAGGAGATGTAGGGGAATGCCTACGTACGCAGAACTCGCTTAATTCGTTATGTTAACGATAGTCTAAATAGACCCGAACAGTTTCCTTCTCCCAACACAAACGGTAAATAGAAAACCTGTTAGACAGCTCGATGGCCCCGCATTGGGTCCAGACTAGCGTATTGAGAGGATTTAGACATCATTCGTGGTACACGAGTCTAACACACACGTACACTTACAACACTACACTTACAACTTTAACACTTTACATCCACACTTATATTTAGGAAGGCGAGTGTTTTTCGCCTTAAAATTTTTAAAAATACAGCTCGATGTCAAGAGACACTATAAAACAAACGGCTTATGCTTAATTAACTTATTTCAAAAGTATACAATCGTCCTACTACTGAAGTAGGCCTAATATTAAACATTATGTTTAGCTGTATTTATATCAAAAAGAAATTTATTTAACACTGTTGTGTCTCTTTTTTCAAGGGATTTGTTTTTTACGGTTTGTGTTCTGGCGCCATAATTGACAACAGGCACATACTTACGTCAGCTCATTGCGTGTGTGAAAAAAACAAACGTAGACCAATATGCAAATTAAAAAAGGCAAAGAACTATTTTGTACGCGTTGGCAGTATTACATATAATGATGTTCCAAAGAGACGAGATTCGTTAAGTGTTAAAAGAGTGCTTGTACATCCGAAATTCAACAATACAAGGTAAGTGCTTAAGTCACGTATTGTTACTAATCTACGAATCTATTTGAATATGCGCTTTTTAAATTACCATCACTCTAATACCTAGACACGGTACAATGAGATCTACTTAAGAAGTCCTACAATAACCTAACATAACCATAACCTAACCCAACCTAACCTAACCTTATATTGCTTTTTTTAATTGCTATCCTTGCCTTCAATAGACCAGATAAAATTTCTGAAAAAAGTTACAACAGTTTCAATAAAAATTGAATATGCATATTCTCGAATATGCATATTGGGTATAATTTCAATAACTGAATAATTGTCATTGCCTAACATCATAAGTACTATGTTACACAAACTACTTCTGCTTTCTAACACTAAACATTCACGATAAATTTCTGAACTTCTAACCCGGCTTTTAAGGAGCCTAAGCCTCAAAAGCTCTTTCATTCCCGTCAACCAATACTCACTTCCGATTGGTTCGCAGTGCACGCGTATCTCGGGTTTATAATACGCTAGATTAATACACTTCTGTCTAGGCATCACATAGTATATTTCATATGAAATAACTTTAATCTAATTGGTACGTTCTTTCTTTATTTCTAACAATGGAATTTTATGAAATTATGGTTCGAGTATTGAAAATCTTGGCTCTTCAGCAAATCTAGGAGAACCACCCATTAGAGAACAACTACGAGGCCTACCAACACCTGGAACAACTATACAATACACTGAATCTTGCTCGGAGGAAGTATGATAAATCCGCTCTATCCCCATTCCGAGCCGGGAAATTTGCACGCCAGCCTGCGGCCGACCTGGTAAACACCCGGACATCTACTTCTCCCGGAGACTACAACATAACTTTGAGTAGTAGCATGTAACACAGTAACGGTAAAATTCCTAATAATCAGTTTCAAAATTTTAAATTTGCGACGCATAAAAGATAATTTAGTTTATGTTTGTGAGGAATGGAAAACAAACATTTAATTTCTCTCTGAAAAAACTCGTCAACATTTTCGCCAATTAAATCGATAGCCGTAATATTTACGAAATATGTTATTGAGCAAATTCTATTTAACGTTTTGAAACATTGCCTTCATTAAGCGGTAAAAATTACCATAGTTTACCAAATACGTATATTATGTTTTATACAATTAACTTCGTACCGAATGTCAAAATAATTAATAAATGCGTTTGGCCAAGGCGTGCAAAGGTTATCGTTAAATCGTAGGCCGCCATGACGAAACGGCAACGATACCTTTATTATTTTTTTATTATTATTATTATTTTTATTTTATTATTATTTTTAATAATTATTATTATAAGTTTTATTATAATTATTATTTTTTTAACGTCCGACTATTGTGCACACTTGGGCTATTGCAGACGATGGGATGATTTATAGCGTATGAAAATGCCAAACCCTGGCCGGGAATCAAACCCGGGTCCTCGGTGAAAACCCAGTACGCTATCAACTAAGCCACCGAGGCATAAGCGTACACTAAATTAAAAAAAAATCGGTCAAACGTAACAAACAAACATGCAAAAACACTTCGTTTTCGACCGGTCTAATAACACTATATACGTGGAAATGAACGTTTTTCAATATTCACTGCTTTCCCGGCTTTTAAAACATATTATTTTAATGCCAGAAAGCGAAAATGATTCGGTATTTGCTACATATTTTGAACTCATAATGTTAGTTTTGTTAGGTTATCAAGAATAGCATAACAACCCATTAAAATAACATCGTATATACGTGCAAAAAAGTACGTCCTCAACTTTTCTTGTTTCCCGACTTTTTGTACAAATCTGTCTGTTGTTAGCAAACAAAATTAAACAAATATCTCAGGGAAACGAAGTTGCTTGAGACTGTTAAACAGTTAACAAGTATTTAGAAAAAACTTTGTACTTTATCTTAGCGATTGACTTTTCTTTTTTGTTTATTCTAGTCTATTGAACCTTAATTGTTACTGACTTACCTTCATGTCCTTCTCTTGTTTGATTAAATATTTTTATGAAATACAACATTTTACGTGTTTCATTTTAATGCATCAATTTTGTTTGTTTGTTTAGAAAATGTTTTGCCAGATTCGACATCGCCATTATAGAACTAGCGCAAGCTCTTCAGTTTAGCGGCAGTGTGGCTAGCGTCAAATTGCCTCAACCGACAGGTCCTCTGATATCCAAACAATTAACCAGAAAAACTTGCATAACCCTGGGTTTTGAAATGGCACTGTTACCAGTAGAATATCGAATGTTAAATTTGAAGAGCTTAAAACCGATATTTAGTGACAAGTGCTTCGGGCAGGATTATTTTTGCAATAAGACTGGCATTTGCACTGAAGCCACACAGCGGCGTATATTTTATGATGGCGACATTGGCCCAATGGTATGTGACGGTACAATTGTTGGAGTACATTCATATTATGCTATTAAGGATTCAAAAGATACTAATTTATACGGCTACAACATACACTCGAGGGTTGATAAGTCTCTTAAGTGGATAATGAATGTTACCAGTTAGTTCACAAATTATTTTTATTTGGTAATTTTATTAAAATGACGTTTATCATTTTACAATAAATTATTTTTCTTCTTATTCTTATTCTTCTCCTCCTTCTTCTTCTTCTCCTTCTCCTTCTTTTCCTTCTTCTACTTCTCCCTCTCCTTCTTCTTCTTCTTCATCATCATCATGTTCTTTTTATCCTTCTCTTTCTCCTTCTTTTTCTTCTACTTCGTCGTCGTCGTTATAACCAGAAGAACCATCATCATCCTAGTGATATTCTTGTGTTAGGTCATCATCGTCGTCGTCGTCATCGTCGTCGTCGTCGTCGTCGTCGTCGTCGTCGTCGTCGTCGTCGTCGTCGTCGTCGTCGTCATATCGTCATCATCATCAGCAACAGCATCATCATCGTCATCATTATCATCATATTGTAATAAACAACGTGTGCTTGAACATTATAATTGTCTTATTTCAATTAACATGTACATTTTATTATTCTTATGTTCACAAGAATGTCCAGACGGGGCGAGCTCCTCCTGGATACAATCGACCCGGAAAGCGCTTGCCATACCGCTTGAGGGTGGTCTACTTTTGGAGGGGACTCCGGAACAAATGGCTAACTCTTTGATGCAAAGAGTGGAAAATGCGTGCGATGCTTCAATCACAAGAACCTCCAGAAAACAGCATCATATACCTGCTTTTTGGTGGACCGAGAGTATTTCAAGTCTTCGATCTCAGTGGCACCATGCCAGAAGGGAATTCCAGAGAGCACGTCGGAGGAATCCCAATCCTGAGGTGGAAGAACAAAACTACCGTGCGCTAAATGAGCGCTCCGCAAGGCTATAAAACGTAGCAAGTGAAGATGTTGAGCAGACTTGCGTGAAGAGGTAAAGAAACCCATGGGCCATATAAAGTAGTAATGGGACGGTAATTGCGACAACAGTAACCAACGTGCCCGTTCTTCGTGCAGAGTCGTGTCGACACTCTTTCCACACTTGGACGAGCTCATAAGACCAGAGATTGTAGTGCCGGCGGGGGAAGTGATTACACCCATCACAATACATGAGCTGCATCGGGTGTGCAGGAGGATCGGAGAAGCCAAAGCACCCGGCTCAAATGGCATAACAATGCATAACAAATGCGGCTCTTTAAATCGCTCTTGAAACCATTACTGGTGCATTTATTAAAGTACTGGATGGCTGCTTACGACACGGAACTTTTCCTACCAGATGGAAAGAGCAGAGGTTGGTTCTGATACCCAAGATGAAAAAGCCTCCTGAAACACCATCATCATATGGACCGATATGTCTACTTAATACAGCAGGGAAGATTCTGGAGAGGATTGCCTATGGACGACTTAAACCATTCACTGAATTTTTTTTTTTTAATGTCCGAATATTCAGAAGGGCTTTCGGAAAATCAATACTGATTTCGGAGGGGCAGATCTACCATTGATGGTATTAACGGTGTCATAACTAAAGCGAGGGAAGCTACTGAAGGCACAAGGTGGAGAAGAGGTGCTAAGAAATATTTCGCCATTGTCACGTTGGACGTTAAAAATATATTCAACTCAACACGATGGAGTGTATTGCAGGTCCTAAGTAGCATGGGAGTCCCAGTGTATCTCCAGAAGGTGGTAGGGAGTTATTTTGAAAATAGAACTCTCATCTATGACACTGAGGAAGGAGAGGTACAGAGTAACAGCAGGGGTACCACAAGGCTCTGTGCTTGGACCGCTCCTTTGGAACATCATGTATGATGGGGTCTTACTAGTCAGCGTACCATTAGGCGTAAAAGTCTTTGGATTCGCCGATGACCTTGCTGTGGTTGTTGAGGGGAAATTTTTGGAAGAAGTCGAATTTCGGGCCAATGAGGCAGTGAAGTCGATCCGGAGATGGTTAACATCTATGGGTCTGCAGCTCGTTAATCATAAGACGGAGGTCGTGCTTATGACCAGCAGGAAAAAGAGGGAAACAGTTACTCTTACAGTTGGAGATATGCAGATACGTTCGATCCCAGCCCTTCGACACCTTGATTTGTGGGTTGACGCAAGACTCTGCTTCAGGGAACATCTCAAGGCAGTTAGTGAAAAGACGGCGAACGTGGCAGGAGCTCATGCCGAATCTGGGAGGTCCAAGACAGGCCCGCCGTCGACTCCTGGCTGGGGTAGTAAGCTCAGTGCTCCTTTACGGAGCGTCGATTTGGAGCCAGGCTATAACGGTCGCGAGTTATGCTCACAAGGTTAATGATCCCCGAGCTTTGCTGTGTGTCGTTAGTGTTACCGAATTGTTTCCTATGACGCTGCATGCGTAGTGGCGGGCGAACCCCCAATGACGCTGATGGCTTGGCTGATGAAAGAGCGAGGCTCTACTGGCGCAAGCGAAGTGCTGAGCCGTGTTATAGACATACAATGGCAATTACAGAGGAGCGAAATCGGACCCTGAAGACATGGCAGCGACAGTGGGACGAATCAACAAATGGACGATGGACATACCAACTCATAGGTAACATCCAGGATTGGTACAACAGAGATCATGGAGAGGAGAATTTCTATCTCACACAGATTCTCACTGGGCAAGGTTGCTTCCGAGCTTACTTGTTCCGTTCCAGGCGGGAAACAGACTCGGCATATGTTTTTCCGGTGTCGAAAATTCGACGAGGAAAGGATGAATCTGCAAACCTATCTGCGAGGCAGCATTACACCGGAAAGTCTGAACTTAATTTGAGTCCCACACTCCCCTACCACAGGTAGTCTATAAAAGATTTTTCCACCTTTTTTGGCATCGCAAAAAACACACACAACGCACGCACACACACACGCGCGCGCACCAATTCAAAACCAATCATCTTTTTTCCTGTGTGTGCTACTGAGATACTGTCCTTCGGCACGTTAGCTATAAACTTTTAGTGTTCCTCTTATTCTTCACCTTAACCCGATTCAAGTATTCCCAGGAAGCTGCAGAATCTTTTATAGTGTGTTCTTGTGAAGCTACACGCCTGGTTGCTGGTGTCTGAAGATTGGTCCTTTTGGACACTATGTCATCACACTCGAAGTATATGTATCTGCAGTTTCAGGTTTCTGTCCGTACAGGCGACTATCAGGTGAGATATAAGGTAATCCCACCTTAATATAGTGACTCATGTGGCCATGTCAACTCGCCTCAGGGACCACCTATTAAACTGAATAACTTTCATTGTTAGCGTAGGGTTTGCCCCAAAAGAAAAGACTTCGCAGATAGATGCAGTCTAGCTGCACCTATTGAGAGGATTTAAACGTCTCTTGCGGTACCCGATTCTAACACACACTTAGACTTACAACACTACACTTACGACTTTTTCGTCACTTTACACTCACATTTACATTTAGGGCGGCGATAATAGCCTCAATGTGCTTTTCGCCTTAAAATTTAAAAAAAACCGAAAGAAGAGATTTTTTTAATCTCTGGTTGAGGAATTGTCTTCATCTTTTGACGTACTGTTCTCTAGACCATTTCCTTACCACACTTTTGCTATTAATCCCACGGATTTCGGTCCCACAAAGAGGAACATGAAACTCCTCCTTGTCTTGGACACCCTGCATTGCCCAGATACTCGTATCAAGTGCACTATGTCAGCAGTTGGTTTTACTCTTAACACGTTTTTTTCCCAAACGGGTTTTTTTTATAATGTTATCCAAAATATTGCTCATAATATAAATAATCGTGACGCGCTACTGCCTCGCAAACGTGATAGAAGCAATTTTTCAACATTATTTTTATACCATAACAACCGTCAAAATATTTTGCTTAACTTTGTCGGATTTTGAAAATGTAAAACGCTAATTTACTCAATTTTTAAAGGGGATAAACTACAGTAAAATCGGATTTAATAAAATACGAGAAGAAAAGTTATGAATTTTCAATGATGATCGTTTAATGGCCGCCACTTTGAAACTGAATAAAATTGCAAACGTGCTAACACTAGCCCCCATCCAAACACAAATGTTAACGATCCTTCAAAAAAAGATTTTTAGATTAGGATCTGTGCTTATTTCAACGCCCCAGCTCCGGGGCATGCCATAATGACCGTTCCAATAGTTCATTTTCACGATGAAAATTCGCTAATAAATAATTTTATTATAAAATTGTCTGTATTTTATTCAAAATTACATTTCATTCACATTTTAACGTTTACAAAACTTATAGGGCCTATTACAAATATATAAAGCATTTTACGGGCCCAATCGAGTCCACACACTCAACACTTGGTTGTCAAAGAAAATACTTTACTCACTATACAAACACTATTATGTGTCCGGGTCGTGGCTCTTTGTCTTGCAAGTGAGGCCGGGAAGCAGCGCCTAAACAAACACGTTTACTCTAAAAATGTGTTTCTTTGTCAGAAAAAAAAACATTCAGCAACAGCTAATACAAAACGAACAATCGCGGCGCGCAACTGTCTCGCTGACCTAATAGAAGAAAATTTCCTAAAGCATCTTTTTTTTTAAATTCTGATTTCACCACGCCAAATTTTAACGCTGAATACGATGGTGAAATCGGAATTTCGAAAACATTTTACGTCAAAATGTTACGATTTCTTAAGATTTTAAATGACAGTCATTTTGAAACTGTTAACGAATTTTTCTGGCTAACAACCTTTTTCAAGCCTTTGCAATAAGCGATTTTTTGACAAGTTTGAATCAAATTGGACCAAAATTTTGAAAGTGAGCATGATAATTATATATATATATATATATATATATATATATATATATATATATATATATACACACAACAACCCATCAAAAAATGATAGGTACTCACTTCAAGGTCCCGGATCTGAGTCTGATGACAACCCCTCCAATAATTCATTTATTCAGCGGAAATTCTTTAAAAGCGCATCCATATTATTTCTGTGGTTTACTTTTTAATATATCTAAATTAAATACAAGTAGTTAATCAAGCGAAGCGAGGTCTCTGTTTTAACTCTATCGATCGACATTTAGTTTGTGTTAGTAGTATTACTTACTCACTTTTGTCAAAACACATTGACCAATTGCTATAAAATGTGGAACGAATGTACCTTACAAACACACTGACCGATTGTTCTGAAATTTGATACGTAGGTACTTTGTTTAAATCGCAAATGATTTAACGTTGTACGCAGTTTTTGGCAAACGCATTGACCGACTGTTTTTGAAATTTGGTACCAAGATATCTTTATTAACTCAGGTGTTGTATGTGTAATATTTCTTCCTACTTTATTCCGTTTCAAGATGGCGGCCTAAACTTTAACAATGGGCGTAGGTAATTTCAATCAAACTTATTAGCAGACTGCTTTAAAATTTGGTACGAATGTAACTCGTATAATGCCCGAAAGACTTTTCTGAAAGTTTTTTTCTCATATACTTCTGTTTCAAGATGGCGGGTTCTGATTAAACGTTGAGAATATAGTGGCTGGATATTTCCTGATGGCTGAACAATAATACCGTTCATAGTTTTAACCGCTTCGTAAAGAAAGAGCATAACATTTCCAATAACAGTGGTTTATTCACATGTTTAGTAAATATTACGTTTACCGGTTAAATTGATGGACAATTCACGAGCGCTATCGTGGCGAGCTCTGTATAGTAATTAATAGTATACTGCTTTGCTTACTAGTGTTTGCATTGCATCATAAAATAGGTTTAACAATTATTGCAAGTGTATAATACGGAATAGTACTCATTAAAAAAGAAAGCCCATTATGAAACTGGTAGAGGAAATCATTTTTTTAATATGTTACAACAAACCATTATTCCTTATTTTTGTGAAAACGTACATTTCTAATATGACATATTTTTCCATTTTCAGTCGTTTAACCACAATTTCTCCCGCAGGGGGTGTAGACTAGATGCACCTATTAAGAGGATTTAGACGTTCCTCGCTGTACCCGAGTCTAATGCACATTTACACTTACAACACTACACTTACGACTTTAACACTTTACACTCACAATTACATTTAGGCAGGCGATAAAATCCTCAATCTGCTTTTCGCCTTAAAATAAAAACAACAACAAAATTAACCATAAATTTTTTCCTCCAATTGATCGAAAAATAATGCTGGTATTTTAAAAATAGCCATTATTAAAACGGCTATATTGTTTAAAAGACCCATATTTAATCGAAACAAACGGAAAAAATGTTTACACAAACGTAGTATGGGTTTTATTTGTTTGGCCAAAACAGGGTAACAAACACACACATCAAATTCCGAACGGTTGTGTTGGAACAGGACCTCTATTTGCTCAATCAGTTATTTGTTACAGTTTTGTAATAGTGCTTAATGAAAACCATTCTATATTTTTTTATGGCCACAATTACGGCTGAATTCGAGGGATGCTGTTATTAATAGGCAAGTTATTAAGTCAATAGTTCATTAGCAGTGCTTGTACAGTAATTAATAATTTTAACTAAAAAAGTTCATTAATTATCAATTACGTTTTGTTTATTTGAACAGATTCAAGTACACGTTAAACCGTTCTCGTTTTTTTTATAAATCAGTATATGTTCGATAACTTTTCATGACGTCATTGTAATACATGAATGACAATGTATCAGTTTAAGGTATTTAAGGTATTTAAGGTATCAGTTTGATCGTAATAATGATCTTTTTTAATTGGAACATTACCTGCCGGAACAGACGTCATGGTAATAGCTTGACCCGCGAACTTGAAATGAGCTTCCCAGACTTCTAAGCATTAGAGTATATACGTAGCAAGATTTGATTCAAACTGCACAAAATTCAGTTTAATACTGAAGCTTAGATAAGTTTTTTACCCATAAAATGCACTAAAGATTTTCAAAATGACAGTTTTTCAGTTCTTAAAAAATCGTAACTTTTATCTGACAATTTTTTTTTTAAACAAATTGATTGCACACATTGTTTTTTTAGCTTTATGTTGTTTGTTTCAAATAAATAAAATTAGTTTCGAAAGAAGTATTAAACCATTCGTATGTACAATAGCCTAAATTTAAATTAATCAATATAAGTTGTTAAATCATACCAGATATTTCACCCGCACAACACCTATCCAGTTAAGTAACTTAAAATACTGGTTCCTCCAGTGAAACGGGATGATTAAATAAAGTAATTGGTTGTTGAATTTTTTTTTAAATATTGTCTTAGTAAATAATGGAAGGTACAAGAATAGCCATTATGGGTACAATGCGAAAAAAAATTACTTTATGAACATTACGTCTACCAAATGTCCTCCGTTGCAGTTAAGGCATTCCTGGAGCCCGATTTGGAAGTTTTGCATGACCACTCGCAGCATGTAGACAGGTATTGCCGCAATCTTGTCTACAATTCCTTGTTTGAGGGCTTCAATGGTTGTGGGTAGATCTGCTTGAAACACTTTTGTTTTTAGGTATTCACCTAGATGTGTCACTTATTCCAATTCGAAGGGCATGTTCTTTGGCTGATCGGCGAGGACTTCTAACCATAGCATGTTGAACAGCTGCGATGTTTTCATGTGTTCGAACAGGTTTTGCACTCTTGCCTCTTTTTTTAAACTTTGATCTCGTTTGCTCGAGGTTTACCCATGTTCGAATTGCATTATCTGACGAAACAGCCTGGTTACGCGGTATGTTAAAATGACGTCGGAAATTACGTCGAGTTTGCACAAAAATTTTCACCATTTTGATAATACGCTTTCACAGCGTAGTGGCGTTGTTCAACCGTCCAACGACCCATTGCAACTAAACGGTAGATTGTGCAGGTGGTGAAGCGCCAGTAACCACCCCCCACTACTTGCCAACTTTGTCTTAAGGTCACATACAATCATCCCGTTTCACTGGCGGACCCTGTATTAGTACAGTTTTAGAATTTATTTGTCAGATTCCAGAAAGAGTTTGTTTAGTAAAGTCAAGTGTTTATGAATTTGAAAGCTAGTCGAGGCACAAACTGAACATTGAACTCAAGATTTGTAATATTGTGTAACAAATGAATCAGATTAATTTTATCTATATTTATAGATTATTATTTAATTTACAAAAAAAATATTTTATATGCAAAGTAAGAATACATCTATTTCATCGTTGTCCGCATTACCATGTAAACGTGTTTCGTACAATATCTGGATTTAAACTATTTGAAATTTAAAATGTAGGTACAAATAATGAAATATTTCAAATTAAAACGATGTTCGTAAAATTCAGCTGCTAACATTAAAAATCTCTGACACAGCCAAAACTGAGGGTTAGAAAGACTACGGGCAGAATGCCAGGGAATGTATTACCCCTTATCTTAATCCCTTGAATTTATGTGTTCGAAAATAAGCGAAAAACAAAATGCAATTTCTAAATAACGTTAAATTTAATACAACGTCGGTAAGGTGAATAACGGCTTTAAAGATGAATAAAAAAGAAAACACGCACGGCTTACGTGATAGAAGCGAATTCCCAAAAAGTACATACAACAATAAAGTAATTAATGTTTTTCAAAATATTACTAAGATATTGAAATGTATCTTTTTTTCAATATGATATTTTTAATATAAGAGACTAGTAATTTCTACTTTTATTTTAAATGGCCGCCATTTTGAAACTGTTGAACATAATGTGTTGTTTAGAGAACGTATTCAATTTGCCGAAATCAAATTTGCGACGTTTTCATCAATTCTGGCCGAAATTGCTAACATGAGAGTGGTAAAACACACGCACACACGCGCGCATACACACACACACACACACACACACACACACACACAAGCCTATTTTACGATTAAAAATTCTTTAATAAGAACATTATAAACTTCATCTCGTTCATACCACAAAATAAAACCTCACAATATAAAACTGTTTTGTGTAACATATTGATTCAATAAACCGCCTTGTCTAGGAACCAATACAATATATTGTTCACTGATTGGATTCCAGCCGGAAGTATCGGGCCCCGCTAAACATGGAAACTAATTGAGAAATAAATCTAGTTTAATTAAAAATCCCCCCCACTGCAACACAAACAGGAAGGCGCTGTAAATCTCCGAGGTCTGTTAGTAACACTATAAGGGCAGCCATGTATAACTTGTAACTTATTTGTGTAGTGTAACATTCAGTTTTATGTGTAAGGGATGATTTTGTCGTAGTCTCATGTCTGTTAGCCATTAATGTATTTATAATTTAAATACTGTAAGTTCGATACGTGTTTTCAATATGGGAATATTGGTAAGGTGAGCGAAAATTACTTAAACATTAGTAATTCAAAAATTATTAGACTTCGCAGTTTATTCTTTGCGCTATAATTATAACCGGGAGCTATAACATTAAGGGAAATGGCACTGTACTAACTTTATAGGAAATTGTATGAGATGAGTCGCTTAGCCAGTATTACAGGAAATAACCAGCCACTTAATAAACGGCCTGCGCGAGAATTCCCCTCCAGCTCTCTCCAACAGTCCAGTGACACAGAGTTAGCCAATCTGATTTTACAGTGAAGGGAAAGAAAGGAGCAATGGTGAGAAAGTGGGGACTCAACCTCTCATCTCTGTTCCTCTCGTGTTTTAACAGGCCATTTTTTGAGCGGCTGACCTATATATTCAATCATTAAAGTAGGGTCCGCCATCTGAGAACGGAATGAGAAAAAATCTTACCATTCGTAGTTTTGGATATAAAGTATATTCTTATAAAATTTGATAAAAATCGATCAATTGGTTTATCCAAAACTGTGTATATTCGTAAAAGTCTGCAGGTATTTACTTGATATTTGGAGGTACATACTCATGCGCCGTTAGGTACTATTGTTAGTCACAAACATCAGCTGACAGCTCCTGTTAGTGTCACGCTAACTTTATTTGTTCAGTTCGGTGCGTTTTTTTTTAGTTAACCATAACTTTCTAATTAATTTAACTAATATAATAGAATAGTAGATGTTGCAGTGTATTTTTAACTAATTTCCTAGCCACCGCTCCACGACAGCGCTCGTAATCCTTCCCGTCAATTTAACCTATAAAAGTAATGTCCACGAGAAATATTACTGAACAGATTTATTGAAAATTTTACGGTATTACTCCTTGAAACGGTCAAAATTATGATAGATCTTGTTGGATATAGACAACAATAATAATCTCTGATTATAGATTAAATCAGAGGTCTCCATCTTGAAACGGAATTGAATGTAAAAAATCTTACACATTCGTCGTTCTGGCTTTACAAAAACTACCATTGTACCAAATTTTAAAACAATCTGTCTTGTGTTTGTTAAAACTGCATAAATATTCATATATTTAAACATTCACACCTAATATTAGATGACACTACATTTTATATGCCTAAAATAATTCTAAAATACATAGGCCTAATTTAGTCATTTCGAACAGTTAGCTTTTCGGTAAATATTTATTACACTTTACTAACCAGCATATTGTGAAATTTTCATTTTTATTAAATCCAGCTAAATTGAATTACCCCCTCAAAAAAATTCTCCTTTAATTATAAGGTGCCTTTTGTGTCGCCTTACTACATTTAAAAGTAAAATGTAATACAGCCACAATATAAAGGCAACAATAGAGAACCCCCGCTATGCTATAGGGAACGAAGTCTCAGATAAGCTGTTGTTACTTTGTTTGCAGTGTTTGACTTCATTCTGACGAGGGATTTTTGGAATAATGTATAAGAATGTTTAAAGTTGAAAAATGTGCACGATGATTTAAAACTATTCGGCAAAATAATCATATAATCATGTGTCCGACAACGCTGTAATTCCCCACTAGTTGTAATTTTGTTTTTGTTTTTAAGAAGACATTTTATATCTTTAGAAAGCATTAACAAACAAAATTCAAAAAAGCGTGTTTTTTACCTTATAGAATCCTAATTTGAAAATCAACAAACTTCACAGATTGACCTTTTTTTAAAATTTTTGAACCAAAATTAATCAGTAACGGAGCATTTTATCGACAAATATCAACCAAGGTTTTTAGACCTTTTAATTTTCTATTACTATTAAAGTACGATCGACAATTTCACCACCCAAAAAAATTCAATAATTATATTTGCAATGGCACACCTTTTAATACGTAATTTTCGGTTACTATTATATAATGTTTCATTTGTATATTGCGCCCTGGTGGACTAACTAGAATAGTTTTGCTGTTGCACTTACACCTTTGTTTTGAAAATTACAAAGGCTACAAAAAAAACTTGATATTTGTCACTGACATTTACCGTTGATGGTTTATTGTGTTAAAACGTTTTTTAGTAAAGAATCATGTAAATTTTGAATTTCGTTTATTATTTGTTAAGAGCATAAAAATACGGATAGTGAGAAAATAGATCGAGGAAGGTTGTTGACTAACAAAATGCGTCAGAGTTTCAAAATGGCATCCATTTAAAATGTCAAAAAAATTTATAACTTTTTTAACTTAAAAAAATTTGATTTCGTTAAATTTTTGAATACGTAAAAATTGAAATCAATTTTATTAAGATAAAAAAGTTATAAATTTTTTTATGAATCAGTTTTTTAATTTAAAAAAATTGTTGGAATTAAAAAAAAATAATTTGAAGGCGGTCAGAGTTCAATTTGAAAATGTAAAATGCTGATATGTGTAAGGTGTTTTGCTGTTTATGAATGTGGAATCTAAGTTTGAAAATGTCGTAAACAGCTGAGTGTAACGACTGTTTTTGTTTTCACTGAAACAATATCGCTATGATGCATTACAATTAATTAGTTTTAAAGACGGCATGAGCAATGTTTGTTGTAATACTGTATGATATACTTTGTTCTTTAAATGTGACCTTGGATATAAAAGAACTGAACATTTTGATAACAGGTTAATTCAAAAAAATTAATTATGCCAGAAATCGTTAAAAGTACCTAATGCCAACCGTCAAGTACTTTAGCCCAACATTAGTCGTTTTAAATAATTAATTTTTAATTATAAACTAATAATAAGTTTATTTTATTACCTTGAAAACATTATATTATATAAATAGTTCAGTGTTAATTTTTGCACTTCTTAATGTAATTTTCATTATTTAAATATCTAATTTGAGAAACTTTAACGCCGGTTAGGTTGGTGAATCAAACATTAAAAAAAAAGATAAAAAAGTATTAGTCTAGAACTCGGGGGGGTTACCGACAGAAATAAAGTGTCATAGATTCTTTTCTAGTTAAGTTTTTGAGCTCATTAAATTTGTCCACATCATGAATACGAAACACTTTGAGCTTCATTCATTCATTAATTGGTATCTCTGTTCTGTTTTCTCAAAAATTCTTAATTACATTTGCAAAACAGTATAGGACTTCTTTTGGAGAGGTTAATTAAATAAAATTAGGTTGCTTAATTTTTGTAAAACATATTACAAACTTCCAAATAAAGCAAAAGTAGGAAAAATTGCAATAATAAAACAGGATTATAGGACAGGAATTATAGCGTATTTTATTAGATTAAAAACAACTTTTAGAACTACTAAAATTTAATTTTAAACACACATTTTCTTTTTTCTTACAATTTAAAAATAATCACGGTACGCATCTGTCTCGCTGACGTGATAGAAGCAAATTTCCCAAAGTATTTCTCTAGCTTAGATATTATTTACTGTAGTTACAGTAAAAGATCACTTGTTTTATATTAATTTGTGACGACCACATGATTTCAGTAAAAAGCTGATAGGTTATGATAAGTTTTAGCTTATATTGTTAAAAACTAGTAATATTAACAACAATTATAATAAACGATTATATTGATTTCGAATATATTATAAACGGTTATAAAGTGCACGGGTTCCTAATTAAGGAAAAATATCGAAACCAAAGCAGTACACCGTTTTTATATAACACGCGTGTATACTGTTATCGAAAAATAAAGAGACAGAAATAGCGAGACGAAATTCGTATCGAAATTCGTTCAATATTTCCGTTACAATATTCCGTTCGGCCACCTTTTTTCAATTTATACCTTTTGCCAAAGCTAACATTAAAAGCTTCGCTTCAATTTAAAAAAATGTTTTATTTTTACTTATATTGTTAAATTGTTACTATTGGATATCACATCGGCGACACAGTTGCGTGCGGCGATGTTCTCGTATTACATAAATCGACAGTACTGTTTGTTTACGTACTAATTATAACTTGTGACCATAACAGTGAACACGTTTAATTTGATATTTGTAATTTCAGTAACTTGAACGCCGGGTTATAAATGGATGCATTCGGTAACCCAGTTAGGCAAATACTGTTGAAACAATCAAGCTGTCACAGTGTTGCCACATGGTTATAACACTGTTGCCACATGTTATATTTGCAATTAAGCCACATCATGCATGGGTAATGATGTTAGGCTAATAACAATAGCGATATTGCATGAACACAAAGCAACTGCTGCCATTGTCCTGTTCGATTGCAAATTATTATTTGCACTTCATTTAACGATAAATATTCTTTTTATTCGAGGGTGAATTTATTTTATAACCCTTATACTGATGTGATAAGGGTTACAAAATGTTACATATAATACTTAAAAAAAAGTTACTATTGCAAAAACTTTCTCAAGATAAAAAAAGTACACGTGTGGAACTCGGGAAATCACCGACAGAAGCGAAGCTTTTGATATCTTGGCTGTATATGTAATTAGTTTGAAGATATTTTTACAATATCTTGTTTTGTTTAAATAAATAAATGCGTGATCCTACCTTAGATATTATTTACTGTACTTATAGTAAAAGATCAGCTGTTTTATATTAATTTATAACGATCAGCTGATTTCATTGAACAGCTGGTACACTATAATAACTTTCAGGTTATGTTATTAAAAACTAACAATATTAACAACAAATATTACAAACGTTAATGGTTTATAACGTTTAATTAATTAATTTCTAAGGTATTATAAACGGTTACAACGTGCACGTGTTCTTCAAATAAGGAAAAATACCGAAACCAAAGCAACATAAAGTTTCATATAATACGCGTGTACTGTTATCGAAAATGAGGAAGAAAAAAGAGACAGAAATAGTGTGACAATATTCGGTTGCTCGTTTCCGTTTCATATCGAAATCACAAGAGGTTCATGCTGTATAAATGCCCTAAAAATAATGATTTACTCATGCTTAACATTATCATTGTAGGAATTTTAACTGGTCGATAAAGTTATCTTTGACAGTTAATTTGATAAAATTCACTCGACAATATCCAGCATAAAGAAGCATTAACAAGGCGCACAGTAAACAGTATGATTTATACATTTCAAAAGTTACTTTTTACGACTGTATTTTATAAAAATGATTTTGTTTATATATTTTTTTATTTGTATTCAAACTGGATATAGTTTTGTGAGTAACTAAATTGTAAATAAATATTCAAGTTGTATTCAAGTACTTAGTTTTGTTTATATTTTTTTTTATTTGTATTCAAACTGGATATAGTTTTGTGAGTAACTAAATTGTAAATAAATATTCAAGTAGTATTCAAGTACACTACAGTATTTAGTTTTGTTTATATTTTTTTTTTATTTGTATTCAAACTGGATATAGTTTTGTGAGTAACTAAATTGTAAATAAATATTCAAGTTGTATTCAAGTACTTAGTTTTGTTTATATTTTTTAAGGCAATAATTAATTTTTAAATTATTTCCTTTGACCGGTCGTGACTCATTTTTTGATATTTTGTTAAACTGTATACATAATTATACAATCACATACTCAGCTGTCTATCAGAGTAGAAAATTTTCGAAAATATTTTTCTTTATTTTATTTTATTTAAAATTCCGACTAACATGTCAGAAACATCTTTAAAATCTGTATAGATTAGGAATTTTAACTTTCAAGTTACATTGAAAATAAGAAAATGAATCTTGACCTCAGTCGAAAAAAAAATCCTTAATTTCAACGGATTTTTTCCGTGTCAGAAGACTCGGTTGTCGATGTGGCTAAAGCACTGTTCTATACGTCTCTGAATTGCGCACTTTAAAGTTTGACAGTTCTAGCCGCAGTTATTACCGTTGTTTTTCCCGCAGTTATTACCGAGCCGTTGTTTTTCCCTTACCGTTAACGCTGATCATTCGTCCTCATTATGAACGTTAAGGAAAAAAATTTTAAAAAATGTTATTTTAAGTAAAACTGTTTTGCACGAGTTTCAAGCAACATTCATCGTGTCTGCTCAATCAATAATTGTCAAAAAAATCGATAGTTTTTAAGATTTCAAAAAAATATATTTACCGTGTTACTCAGAAAAACTTTTACTTTTAGAAACGTAATATTCAAAGTACGATTTTCACTTGTCTTTTAAACTCTCGTATTAAATAAAATAAATGGGGTAAATAATTGTTTTTAATAAAAACAAATAATTCGGAATAATACGTAAAAATTGTGCTCGTAGAGATTTTAATTAATGCATATCAGTTTGCAGCGAAATTAATATTCACATAAAGTGATAATTGGTAGCTTTCTGAATTGATTTTTTCTACAAATACCAAACACAATTTGCTACATGTCTACATCAAAGGTCCTTGTTTCTCTCTCATTGTACTAGCCTCTATTGCTTTCTCTCTTTACATCCTGAGGACTCTTTGTTTGATTGGTTTTGTGTTGTTGACATAACGATGTCCTTTAACCAGCAATCAGGACACACGAGTGATTTCGGTTTCGTCTCTTTAACTGTCGTCATCAGAAGATATGACAGTAGTATGTTTCAGCCTAACATCTGTAGGAAGATATTGAGCCTCTAGGGCTAAAGCGATACGCGAGATATTAAAATAAATTTAAGTATTGTTTTGGTACTTAAACCGTTACACTAAAAAAAATAAATAAACTAAGAACAGCCACTAATCCTGATCTTTAATTACTTTTTCAGTTCACGCGCTCTGCTTGTGTGTGTGTGTGTGTTTTGTGTGCGTTTTAACACACTACGTTCGCAAATCTAATTCGATTCGGTACAAACGTAGCACGAACATCGATTATGACAACAGCTTAGAAAAGTCCTTTAACAGCAAAATTCGTTCAACATTTTCAAAATGGCGGTCATTTCATATTTGTAAAAAAATGAATAGCTTATTTTCGAAAATCAGCAATAAACATTGCATAAATAAGCATTTTTAATATTTTGAATCTGTAGAAATTTTGAGACATATATTTTACGGCGGTCAGGTTTCAGGTTTTTTTTATCCAATTTTTAACGCTGATTACGAAGTGGCGATACCGCAGTTCGAAAAAAGTGTACAACAAAATACTTTTTGTAATTTGGTTCAATTACGTCAGCGAGACAGCTGCGTGGCGCGATCTGAACGTAACCCCACGCAATAAAATCAACAGTAACAAAATATCAAGTAATTATTGTATTCCAAATTTCAGAATTTTAATTGTTGTACTTTACCTATTCCTGTTTTACTTTTATGTCATTAATGTTGAAGATTTTCGTATTTGTATATTTTAATGAACCTTAAGATGGCCATTGATGGTCGAAACCTGAACACGAAAAAATGTTACAAATATTATAGTTTGAATAATTTGTTGTTTCTTCAGTGGTTAAGGAGTTTAGTAGCCACTGGCGCGGAGATGAAAGGATCTCTTGTGCAACCAAACATCTCGCATTCTAGTTCAGTAGACTGATTCCCTCATGACTAACTCGTCAGGGTCTTGGAAACCAAACATCTTGTACCTCCTGCTAGTATTTGAAGTTACCTTATCGGTGCTGTGTAGCCACGGTTTATCAGTGGTGTAATAATCCTGGCCGAGAGCACTATAATTTTAGAATATGGTTTCGCGTCATTCTTGTTATCTCAGTCCTATAATGGTAGTGTTCTTCCTTAATGTTTTATCCTGGAAGATTTCCTATATCTGGCTTAATTGGAAAACTTTTTCTTGTTGTCGGCTTCTCTTTTAGCAGAGATTTTGCGCTCCAAAAAAATAGTTCATAGACTACATTGCTGTTTTGAGATGTCCGACTCCATCTATCACTTCTTCAGTTGCAGATTGTGGTAGATCCGCCTCAGGTTCTAACATTCTGCAGTATTTTTTTGCTGTATTACAGTCGAGTTTATACTGATATGGACTGACTGAGTCCATAATATTTTCACTGCTCAGTAAACTTTGCTAATTTTCCACGGTTTTCTAGGCTTTCAATGCTTTTTATCAGCTTTCCAACGTTTGCGAGTATTTACGGAACTAAAATATCCACCCATACAAAGAACTATGCATATGTAAGTGTGTGTGTGTGTGCATTCGTGCGTGCGCATGTATAAAGAAAGCCTTGTACATTCCCTACATATATATTTATAAGGCTGTATTATATTTAGAGGTTGCCGTGTATCAGGAGTCCACACAATTAAGCGAAGCTTCTCAATAACCACCCTTTGGCGTACATTATTCTACTTTGGCTTGTTATAAAAAGTTCTAACCCAAGACCGGATAGACGAAGATCCGGGTAGGACACCACTAGATTGTTAAGCGCATACTCAACAAAGTGTAAGCCCCTGAATAATGGTGATAAGATCTGATAATCGAGTAATTTATTCAAAATGTTTCAAAGTGGGCAAGATTTGTATACAAGTGCACAAAAACAAAACAATTAACGTAACAATTTTTCTGTCCTAAATGCTTGAAATTAAAAGTTTTACATGTTTGTTTAGATGTCGACATACCCACCCTACAGTGAACCATCGGTCATTGCAGATATTATAGACACGAAGAATTTCGTCGACAAAAGCGATTTCCTCAAATTATTCTTCGAGTCTGACGAATCTGACTTACTGCAGATGGTAGCCGCGCCACACAATTTCGGCAAAACGGCCGTCATGGATTTAATAAAGAAATTCAGCGAGATAACCGTCACCGAGAACGGCGAGAAGATCGCGCGCCACAAGACGCACAACTTTAAATTTTTCGACAGATACAAACTGAAGGTGTTCGAAGACAAACTGTTCCTGTTCAATCAGTTCGGCATGTACCCTGTGGTGCGTATAGATTTCTCTAAACTCCACGTTTACAACTACGCCGCTTTTATCAGATCGTTCAAAGAGCTGATCAGGATGGCGCATCGCGACCATTTGTATTTGTTGCTGAACGATACGCTCGGTATAAAACCAAACCCGCATTTCCGGAAGAACTACGACAGAGCGAGTCTGAAATACCTACCGTTGGAAGAACTTCCGTATAGCATAATGAGTCTGGAACATTTATTGTATAAATATTACAAAGACAGAAAGTGCATTTTTTTGATTGACGGTTACGATGAGCTGATCCGTAACGTGATTTTCGAACCCACCGATGACGCGTTTCAAATTTTGAACTTTACACTGGAATACGTATCGTTCAACGTGCTCACGAGTCCGTTTTTAATAAGAGCTTACATCAACTCCTGCATCAGGCTGCGCCCTGACATACCCGACGACCCGATCAACATAACGCACATACCGTTTCTGACCAATCAGAAATTTACACCGTATTACGGTTTTTCTGAAGAAGAAGTGAAAACACTTCTGGCCAAAGAAAACATGACCGACATGCTGGACGAAATAAGGAAATGGTACGGCGGTTATAAGGTTCGAAACAGTACCGTGTCGCTGTTCAATCCGTTCTCTGTAGTCAGTTACTTAAAGTATAAAACGTTCGAAAGCTTCTGGACGGAAGCGGGCGTGATAAAAAACACCGAGAAAATATTTTCGCAAAACTACATAAAAGAGAAAATCAACCAAGTGCTCAACGAAAATTCTACGACAATCGGTTATTTGAGTTATTTAAACATTAGCCACGTGTTGCAATTGAAATCGATTATCGAAAATCCCGAAAACGTTTACGATCAAGAAGACATCGATTTGTTTATGCAGTTCATGACGGATCAAGGTTATTTCATTATCGTTTCGGCGGAACCGAACTCTGCGGTGCGAATACAGATTCCGAATCAAGAAATCAGAGAGTTTTTCGCGCAAATAAAAGAACAAGAGACGAGTGAATGATTTACGAAAGTGTAAACCGAATGAAATATGAAAAGACGTTGTGATTAGTTGCTTACAAATATTAAAAATTATATTTGACAATATATCTTAATTAGGTTTGAATAAACTGACAGAGTTTCTAGTCATAATAAAGTTTTGCGAGTTGCAAGTGAAAGTTTTTTTGTAAGTTTTACAATTACATTTTAAAACTGTTACCAATTAGTTTTTGTTCCGATATTTGCCATAAATTGTGACGTACGTAGAGCGATAAACTATTTTCTGATGTACAGAGTATTTGGATCAAGTCTTGTTGTCAAGTGCCTAACTAAAAACACTAATGAACGTGCCAGTCAAAAGAATACAACTTACTGATGCCCGTACGGCCAACATCGAGTGGAGGGGGTTGTTTCCTCTCTTTCTCATCCTGAGCTCTAGTAGTAACCCTCTCCTTTTTAACCATATTTGTTGGCAAACGTCCGAATAAAAGTTATACAGTGGTGTGTATGAATAGTGGAAATATTACAAAGACATTCAATGTATTACTTTGTAGTTATTGTAAATAATTTAATGTACGATTTCCTGTAAAATGTAGACATTTATAAGAGTATATTCGAAGTATAATTAAAACAACAATAAGCTAGTAATTAGTTATAATTATTCTATAACAATTATTAAACTTTCACGATGTAAGTTTTATAAAATACCATAGTAGAAATCCGATTTTTTAAAATAAAAAGAATCTATGTTTCTGTTAATTGACCTTCCACTTAATATTCTTGTATTTAATGCTGATCTTATTTAAGGCTTATAGAATGTTATAATTTATTTTATTTGTTCCTTTATAAAGTATTTTTCTAATATGTTTTCATGATATTCACTTTTGCCTAAACAACTACAAAACCAGAATTCAGAATAGATCTGTGTAACCAGTAGTATTAAATTGTTCTAAGAAACGTTTTGTTTTGTTGACACGATATGAATTTTACCGATTAGTTTTTTACTTTTAAATCAGCAAAATTGATAATGCTTTAGCTGATAAACTGAGTCCTATTAATCTTGTTTTACTAATAACGAAATAAGAACTGAAATGTATAATGTATTTTTGTTTAATTCATCAATTTAGATTTAAAGTTAATTTTATAAAATGTTAATTTTAAAAATGTTTACTTTATTTTTATTCTGTTTACTTATAGCTCAACGCGAAACGGTAAGTAAATAAATTGTATTTGAATAATTGATATTTAACTACACGTTATTGACTTATGCAAGGAAGTACTGTTTTGCGATCAATTGACAAAATCTCTCAAAACTACAAAATTACAAAATGAAACTTCTCCGGAACTACAACAAAAACGCCTACACACACAGAAAAATAAAAGCCATTTTTTTTTAATACGCAGGCATTATTCAAAATCGATATTTCAAGGAGCACAATACAGCTAAATCGTAATACAGTGAGAGATAGGTTATAAATCGATTTTTCTAACGCATTTTATTATGTTTATCCATCAGTCAGTTATATTTTAATGTCACTTATATTACAGTGTCAGTTATAATTCAGACCTAGTTATATTTAAGCGACACTTAAAACGCAGAGTCAGTTATATTTTGTTATAGCTATATATTAAATTATATTTACTTACTAAATAGCTAATTATATTATTTATAGCTTAATTTACTAAACAAATATTTGTAGTTTTTATCATTTTTTGGTTTGAATCCAATCTGTGCGGGAGATACCAGTGCGTTGTGTCCATTTTCAAGAGAAGGTTTTCTTCATATATATATATATATATGATACTGATGCAATTTTTGTCACAATAATTATATAATAAATTAATAATAATTTGTCACTACACGTAAATTAAAAAACATTGATTGTTGTACAAACGTACTTGAACTATTAATAAGTGCAAATGAATTCCGTTCTGCACTCAGATAAAACAACTTCAGCTTGTGATTCTCTCAGATGGAGAGAATCTACACTCGTTAAAGAAATTAGAAGTTTTATTGTTGTTTTATCTTTTAATTCCCCTTATTTTTCTCGCCAGTAGGAAAACAAAATTACCGTGATAAAAATTCTCGTTTACGCTTTATAATTATTGAAAATCATTACGAGCATGTTTCATTCTGTAAACTCTCGGTTTTATAGTAAAATATGTGTTTTAATTTTCATAAGTTGGTATTTCTACCTAGATTGTGTCGCTATCTAACTGAAAGTTTTGTAGTTTTAAATAAACTTAACCGTAAAGCGTAACGAAGCTGCCCTATTAATTATTCCATTTAGCAGAACTTTTCTTATACAACTACAACTAAGAATAAACATATCTAGTACTATTAATCGAAATATAATAACATTAAGAAAAAAATATTCCACTGAACAATGTCATCACTACATTAAATCAAACTGCTTTTTTCTTTTAAGCCTACTTAGAGTGACACTGCTATTTAGTTTTTACATCTCTGTTTTGACGTGGTATACGTAGAAATCTCTTCTTTTGTCTAGCTGCAGTAGACCTTATCACTTATTCAACAGTTTCTATTCGAAGATCTCTGTGAATATAGTCATTACTGACATACCAACAACCGATAGCTCTCCGCAATAATTTATTCTGGAACAGAACTGATAATATCAAAAAATCATTGACAGTGATAGCTTGTAGGCTTTTGTATCCTCTACCGTAGAATATCATCAAATTGTCCTTTTGGCTTTGGTTTTGGTTTCATCGGAATTTGTGTTGTTCTTGGTGTCTTGCGAGTGGATGGCTTCGGTTGTGCAAGTGAATGTGTAAATAAAATACATGATTATTAAATAGTATCGCATTGTTATAATGTTTATATTATTGGAATAGAGTTTATAAAAGAATTTAAGTGAAACTCTTTACTTTCCAGGAGAGTACCGCAACAAAACAAGCACCGAAATTGCACCGGACGTTCCTAGGCGAACCGGGATTAGTTTCCGATTGCGTTTACAACAGCGGCGATTTTGTCGACAAAACCGGTATTATAAAAGTGTTTTTCGAATCAAGACCTATTGTGATGTTGTCGTCACCGCATTATTTCGGTAAAACGGTAAACATGGAGTTGATAAAAATGTTTTGCGAAATGATTACCGACAGTAACGGAACGATAGTGCCGCGCGAATCTACCGACAATTATAAATTTTTCACAAATCGAAATTTCGAAATCACAGAAAACAAAACATTTTTCGATGCACATTTCGGACGTTACCCTGTGTTTAGTTTAGATTTAAAGGATCTGGTTTACAAAACGTACGATGAATTTATCGATTCGTTTCGACGTCTTATAATGAAAGTTTTCTCCCCGTTTGGATATTTGATGCAAAGCAAAAATTTGACTCAAGACGATAGAGACATATTCGAAATATACTCTACGTACAACCTCATCAGAAAACTATCAGATTATAAGCTACCTAACGGATTAACGTTTTTATATTGGTTTTTATCTCGACATTTTGGCGATACAAAAACGATTATGCTAATAGATAATATCGATTATATCGCCGAAAATAATTTGTGCCCCACGTTTAAAGCAACCAAAAAGATTATCGATTATATCGAGTACTTTGTGTACATCTTATCGATGACGAACTCTTTCGTGGAGAGAGTTTTGATTAACAGTAACGTGCGAGTTGGACGTTTTGTTCCTGATGACCCGACGAATATCAGATACGCGCCTTTTCTGAACTACACAAAATATTCTTCGTTTTACGGTTTAACGGAAAAAACCGTTAGGATTCTACTGGAAAAAGAAGGGCTGTCGAACAGATTTGACGATGTAAAGAAGTGGTACGGAGGGTACTTCGTGGGGTATGAAGAAAAAGAACTTTTCAATCAGTTTTCCGTACTCAAATACTTGAAATACAAAGAGCTAAAAGGTTATTGGATCGAGTTAGGAGCTATAAAAAATTTAAAAGAAATTTGCTCGCAAAAAAGTATAAAGGATAAAATCAAACAGCTGATTCCAAGTGACTCTTCCATTAAAATTACATATTTGGAAACGTTTTACACGGTACCGCTGATGAAACTGAAATCGATCATTGAAAGTCCGAAAAATTTCAATTTCACAAACGAAGACGTCGATTTATTTCTGCAGTTCATGGCTGGTCATGGTTACTTTTATTTGAATACAGCGTATCTGAACGTTACGGTTGATATACGAATCCCTAATCATGAAACAAGGCAGTTTTTAATGAAATCAATTGCATGAGTTTCGATAATCCGGACGCTGCTTAATCTTAAAACGTTATAAATTTAAAACCTTCTGCACAATAAAATGTATTTACGGAATAAAAAAGATACGTTTTGGTTCGCAGCCAATTTTTTCCACGAATTAATCGTCTTTTGACCAGCTGTTTATTGTAGTTTTGCTTCAAGTACTTCATAACTAGTAACAATGCAGCTAGTATATCAGGAAAATAGAACTATGTTGGTACTGAAAAAGTAATTGTTCGTAAGAAACATAGAAGTTTTATCAATTTAAAACTCGGTTTAAATATACGTTAAAGCAGATTCCGGATTTTCGATAATTCGAACATGGTCCGGATAAGCGAGACGCTATTGTAAATTACTTCGGAAAAGCAAATTTTTCAAAAATGTTTACCAACTTACTATATTTGCAAAAGTAAACGGAATCAAATAGATTTGAAAAAAATAATCTTCTTTTAGTTAGTGCTTAATTAAATAAAATTAGACATAAACTACAATGTGGTCACACGGTGGTTCGGGTGATAATAATTAAATTGCTTCAATGAAGGCGACGAACTTTAGCAAATGGTGTAATACAGATGTAAGTTTATTTAATTTATTGTTAATTAATATCAAAACAAAGACTACAAAAATATCTGTAAGCCACTGATTTTCTTAAGTATGCAAATAAAAAAAGACAGTGAATATGAACAGAAAAATGACAAAAAAGACAATTCAGTTGGCTAAAACTTAAAGCAAACAATAAATACACTAATATAACCTCAAAACATGATTCTGATACGATTTAAAATAGTTAAAAAATATCGCTACCTGTAGTCTGCAGGTTTTCTGTTGCTATTACACCTACAGGCATTGAGAAAATTAATTGTTGAAAATGTTCTGTGTTATAGAAGTGATTAAACATTTGTTTTTATACACAAAACCTAACATCAGCTGGTGACCATTCATAAGACGTAGTAAGTAATCTATAATCAGCTGATCTGACGAAATAGTTAGGCTTTAACTTTAGTGACGTATAAATGAATTTGTTAAGGACATGTATTAGTATGGATGTATAATCAGAGTGCTTTACCGGGAGAAACATTAATCACTTGAAGATAATTACGTAACGAAAAATGTAATGGTATAATTTTTAACGAGAATACGATTTTTACAGAAATTATAGATTTTTTCCAGGATTTTCAAGTGTGTGTAAGTAAAAGCAATTATTTACAACAAATATGTAAACGGTTTTTCTCGAATAGTGCCAAAAAATTAAATTAAAAAATTAACGCACAAAATGCGTTTTTAAGAACGCAACGGTCAACAGAACACAACGAAACTTTTAGAAATTATAATACAAATTTGCCAGCCTAATAATAAACTGGGAACGAATATTGTTTACTGAACTGTTAAGGTGTACAGGGTTTTTTGCTTTATTACAGTTAAAACACAAAATGGACGGAACAAGAGTCTGCGTACACAAAATGTACGGAATAGCTTTAATTTTTACGAAATAGATTTTAAAATAAAAACATTAGGAGAGAATACTTTTGAAAAAATTCCAAGACCTTATGAGAAATAAAAACATATGCAATTAAAAACTTGTTTCATTTTTTGAAATATTTTTTTTCGGCACAGAACCTTATCGTTTCCAAAATTCTAAAATAGCTTTAAACCCATCATGAAAAATTTACTTTCTTATTTTTTATGGATTTTTCTAAATGTGCATACGATATTCTAAAACAATATGAAAACCTTTGTTAATTGTTAAAAGATTAAAAAACTTAACTGTACTATTTATTGCCAATTAAGGTTTGAAGTCCTTATGCCACTTAAAATAATTTTCATGATTTTTTACACTTTTATAATTGACAGTGGTTAATTAAAAGAAATAATTTAAAGCAAGATGTAAAATATTTATCAAACATTACAAAAACTACACATTATAAAAAACTAAAAATAGAAAATTTTCTTTAGAAAAACATTTTATTGTAATTGAAACCAATACATTTTTGTGTTTACTAATATTAATAGTCAATACATTTTAAACTACTCAAAATTATTAATGTCAACCAATGTTTTACCTAGGTTAAAACTAAATTGTTTCAATATTTTTTTGACATATGTGTTAACAAGTAAAATCTGTTTCAAAATGGCGGAGCTGCTTAATCAGCGTCTTTTCAGTTAGTATTATAAGTATAATTTATGTAGATAATAACAAAAAAACAGATTTTTTTAAACGCATGCTCTTTTTACGGTCAAAATTCACTTTTTGTAGTTGCCTAACAAACAATTATCGTTCATTTTCTATTTTTTCTATATTTTATAACTCTTTAAAATTATACATAATTTGTGTAGTTTTTTTAATTAAATGTGTAAAAAAATGTCTAGGTTCAACAACGTGAATATAATTTTCGAACTCATTCATTGTAATTTCTACATATTATATAGTAGAATTCTTCTATACATACCAGATTGTTTCAATAATTCAGTTGTGTGTAACCTGAATAAGTTACAACTTATCAACTAAAGTAAAAAGTTGGACTTTTTTTGTCTTTATTGATTTTCCGAAAGTTGTTTTTTTCAGAAATTAGGTACATTTTTCTCAGGAACTAAAGAAGATAATAATATTTTTTCTTATTAATTTATCATTCAGTACTGTTAATATAGAAACACGAATATTGAAATAAAATTTTATTAAAAATTATATTTGTTAAAGAAATATATTGTAAACATTTAGTAAAAAATATGAAAAAAATATAATTTCTATATAAGTAAATTTGTTCAATTTTTAAAGTAAGCAGGAAACCATTATTTCTCTAAAGAAAAAACAAAACTATAAGAGGCCTCCTTCTTATCAATTTTAAGAAAACTCTATCTGTGTTAACGTGGAGAAGGACAGGGCGAAGTGAGCCTTTAATAAAGTATCCGTTTATGCAAAGTAATTATGTTAAGTTTTGAAAATTAGTTAATTTCAGCGTTCTGTAATTATTATACTCACGGGAAAGAAGTAAGTATTTCCCTAATGTTTATACTTTGTGCTAGTTAAACTAATTAGATCGGCGTTAATGGCAAAATAACCTTGGCAGTAACTCCACTATTGAACCCACGTCCTAAAGGTACGCAGATCGGTGACTTAACCACGTCGGACTTGAGGTTCTCCCCCCAAAGAATAATGGACACTAAAGGAGTCGTGTTAAACAAGGTAAAGGGAAGTAATTAAGGACGACAAAAGAAGAACCGAAGCGATTTGTCTTGAATTGATTCCTGTACAGCTCGGTAGGGGAAGAAGAAATGCCCGAGAAAAGGTAATTTAGTTCAAGTTCGTTTTACAATATTCTACTTTTCACGAACATTAATTACTTGTGTATATATGTAGAATATTATTGTAAGAGTAGATAAGCAGTTTCATATTAGACTAATAACTAATATTTTACATTTATTTCACGTTCAAAAAAGTTATTCAAATTAGGAGTTTAATGCTAATACGTGCGCGCGCACACACATAAACACACACACACACACACACACACACACACACACACACACGCACACACACGCAATAATAAAATGTATAATTTTAACAACCATTCAAAAAGAGATCTAGGGATATGTATTGACATTTATTTCTCTTAATAACAACTTTTATTTCAAATTCTCGGGACTGATTCGTACCAAGACAGCAGCTCAAACAGATCATTTTCCTATAAACATTTACAAATACACCAAATGATTTTTAATCTGTTAAAAAATAAAGTTGCTTTATTGTTTAACTAAATAGAATTGTACACAATTTTACTACTGTCACTAGTTAATGAACTAGTAAGTACAAAAAAATGTGAATTATTTTAATGCAGTGATTAACTGCTATATAAGTGTAGCCTATATTTACGCCTAATCTACTGATAACAGTATTCATAGCCAATTGACACTAAACGACACAAAAATACAAAAATTGACTTTATATAAATAAAAATTTGAATATATTTTCCTAAGTAAACCTGTAAATTTCAGCAATGTACTTCATTGTAATTATATTAAATTTATTTTTTTCTGAGTTAAGCGCGGTAAGTAATTTATATAAATTTGAATATTTTTTAACAGAATTTCCAAATCCATTGCGTTAATATTCTAACTGTAAAAATTGTTATATGTATGCGTATTATATGATGAATACTTTGAATTTCTATCGTTAAACTTACAACTTTTACACTTGAGCGCATTAGAGAGAAGATAATTAATATTCCCGAAAATAAAGTTTCAAAAAGTAAAAGAGAAACGACAATTTAAGAGAATTAATTGACCTAAATTTGAATACATAATGCATAATAATTAATTTATTGTTTACATAACAAAATAATTGAATTTACTATTCTACTTTCATACAAAACCGTGTAAAGTTCTTTGGTATTTTTTTTCAAAGTTTCTATTATTATTAATTAAGTTTTTATTATTAATTACACCCATTTAGTGTTACACACAGACCTACTAATTACACTAATTACGCGCTCGCCCCCCCCGCGCGCGCACACACACACACACACACACACACACACACACACACACACACACACACACACACACACACACACACACACACTATACCTACTTAGCATTTACATATTTCTTCCTAGAACATTGTTCGTAATATTCAAAATTTCTAAGAACCACTTTCGTTCGTATCCTAACACACCCATGTTGCTGTTTTAATAGAAGCAAAAATAACAAAACCAGCGAGCGATTAATCTCCCGCTGCTTCTAAGAGGGTTCATCTGTCTCGAGTTTTCAGAAAAACTATTTTCCAGTTTTTAATTCGGTTTTTCGATTAATCCTTCAACCGTAATAAATTAGATGTTGTAAAGTAATTTCATTACAAATTTTCTTACATAACTGAAAGTTTCAATGGAAAAACCTGAAAATCAATTTGAGAAATTGTTCTAATTTTTTGGTTCACCTTTTAGAAATCTACCACCAATTTTCATAGTAAATAATTGAAATTGAGAAATTGTTTTAGGCATTTCTTTAGTTAATGTTTTTTTTTTATAGAAAGTAGATATTGTACAGTAGTAGGCATATAGCTAAGCGCGTGACCTTGATCTGGATGTGGTGAGGACAAGGCGAGCGGGTGAAAATCCGTGCAATTCCAAAAACATTGATTGTATTTTCGAAAGCCACTCTTATGATTACAGAGACCGATGTTTTTTGCATGACTAGTAACTTCAGCCAGAACAAGGTCGCGTACTATGTTTTACAAAAATATTATCTCATAATAAACTGTTTTTTGTTTACCATTCTAGAAATTCACGTACAAGTACTTGCCAACAACACCGAAACTGGTAATAGAATCCAGATACATAGATTCAGAAAATTTATACGCAAGCAGTTATTTCGTTGACAAAACCGAAATTATTAAAGTGTTTTTCGAATCCGCCCCAGTGGTGATGATGACGGCGCCTCGCCTTTTTGGCAAATCGGTGAACATGGACCTTATAAAGAGATTTTGCGAGATGGTTGTCGACAAAAACGGGAAAAAAGTGAATCGTGAGCAAACAGAGAACTACAAGATGTTCACAGATCGTAAATTTAAAATCACTAAGGAGAAGGTATTCTTTTCCGAACATTTCGGGAAGTACACAGTGTTGTATTTAGATTTTAGGGTACTTTCCTACTCCTCGTACAAGAGGTTTTTGCGTTCATTTAATACGATGTTAACGGACGTCTTCCTATCTTCACGATATTTATTTAAGAGTGAACTCATAAGCGCATCGGAAAAGGAAGAACTTAGATATTACATTACGACAAGCCAAATGAAAAATCTAACCGAATTCGAACTGTCCAACAGCTTGATAACTCTGTTTTTCATGACGTCCAAACACTTTTGCGGTACTAAAACCATCGTGCTGCTCGACCATTTCGACGCCATCCTCGAACTAGCCGATTTCGAGACAATCACGCCGGTGAAAGAGACGGTAACGTTCATCGAAGATTTCCTGTCCGTTTTACTGATACCGAACTATTTAATAGCAAAAGTGTTGATCAATTCGTGCAATGTGATTAGAAATTTTACGACCGTTGAACTGAGTATGCAGTACGTGACTTTTATGGAGAACAAAACTTTCTCCACACTGTACGGTTTCACCGAAGACGAAGTGAAAGGACTTTTGGAACGGCGAGGTTTGTCGCATACGTTCCACGACGTGGTAAGATGGTACGGAGGGTACGCGCGTAACCATACGTTACGCAGGCTCAGGATGTTCCACCCGTTTTCCGTCATGGAGTATTTGAGGAATAAAGCTTTGTTGCAATACTGGGTGAAGAACACCGTGATGCAGCAAGGTCAGAATTTGGTTCTGCGACACCATCAAATGGAAGAAAAACTCTACGAGTACATATTTTACACGGGCTACAACCAAACGGCAATCAATTACGTCAACAACTCGTGTTTAGTAGAATTAGTCGAATTTATTTCGAAAGTCTACTATTTGAAAAATTACGAGTTCAGCCAAGACGATTACGACCTGCTTCTACAGCTGATGGGCGAACAAGGTTATTTTAACATTTATTTCTTCGGAGAACCGAATACCGTTCATTTAGCGATACCAAACCGGGAAGTTATGGTGTACCTACGGGCCAGGAATATCACCTACGACTTGACCCTTCAGTTTCCGAACGCAGAGGAGTCTGAAGACGAAACACAAGTGGAAAGTGAAAACAGTTGGCTTGAAAATAATTACGATACCCGACCTGAATCTATTCCTGATTATTTATCGTAACGCGTGTCAACCACACTGCGAAATCTCAATTCGACTCGTCGAAACATTTCAACACATTGTCTTCCATGAGAATTTGAATGTGTTAACGGAAAAGACAGGAAATTACGAAGAACCTAACCTAAAATGTTCGCATGGAAATCGTAACATAAAAACCTTTGGTTCATGTATGCTTATTATTGCTTTGATCCCATTAAATATTTTTTATTAACAAAATATGACATAAATTAAAATAAAATTGAAATACTTTATCTTTGTTAAGAATTTAACAATTATGTATACCAATTCGTGTATTAATACTACTACCTGTTAATGTACGCTTACAGATATTTACATAGTGTCGTTTGTTTTATGGTGACGTTTGACCTTGAGCAATCTATATTGTTAGCGCTGGGGGAAGGGAACAGCTCAGGCGTATTTACGTATGCTTTACCCATCACTTTTTTAGTCGTCACGATTAAACAAATTACTTAAGTAAATACCTGCTCAGAGATCTTCTATTCATATAACGTTTATCTCTGCACTATGTTTGCATACACAACATTGTTAGGAAAGGTATGAATTAAAAGAAATATATTGTTTGTACATTTTATTTTTCTTAAACTTATTTATTAGTCTCGATAACATTTTTTTAAACAACGTATATCTAATTAACATGTAATATTATGCAATCAATTTTTGAAGTCTCTGTGCCAAGTTTTTATTAATTGTTGTATGTGTTCAATATATCAAGCTAATAAAATATTTTTAAAATTATTTATATATTACAATTGTTGAACTGAATTATTTCATTAAAAGATCATCCATTAAATAAACAATAACATGTTAACATTGACTGCTTTGGAATGATGAAATAATATTAATATCTGTTAAGATTTCAGTGTGAGTATATCGTGTCAGTGTCTGTGTATTGTATATTCTTAAGTGGCTTCGTCTTTTGTCTAGCATTCTGGAACTTTCTTCATATATATTGAAATTAATTGCAATTTTAATGAATTAAATGATTAATTGAAAAAATTTAATAAAAGACAATAAATTGGTATATATGCTTACAAATATTTGTTATGCATATTTAGGCTTGTCTGTAAAGTTTTTGGAATATCTAGCACAAGGAAAGATTCAAAAACTGATTTTAAATTTTAACCTAAAGTTGATTTTATAACAGAAACGTATTGATACGAGCTTTTCCAAAAACAGCCGAAGTAGATGTTAGTTACAATTTGCCAAGTTGTTCAGTGCGCACTGTTTAGACGTGTCTTTAATTAAAAATAAATTTAGATGAACTTCAAGGAGGAAACTTGGCAAACCTGTCACACTCGGTAACCATGGAAACTGCTCGGTGATTGGAGGATGACAAGCGAGCCTTCGGCTGTGTTCGGCAAAGTTCGTTCAAATACTGTTCTGATATAAATTCAACTATAAACAAAGATGAATAAAAAACAGCGGCCGAGAGAAAACCCTAACTAATCAAACCTGAAGTGATTTTGTGAGCGAAGATGATAAGAAATTAAAAATAGTTAACTGAATAAGTGAACTTGACGTTCTTGCTAAGTATTGTGACGTCATGTTGTTTCTTTTTGTTGAATTTTCAATGTGTTATTGTTGTTTTAACAACAAATATAAAGCTTGTTTATTGAACGTATTTATACTTGACAACAGTCTATGTTATGAGTATTGATTCATAACTTTGAAAATGTCAATAATAATTACGTAAAGGAGTGGCGGTAATATTGTGTTCATATTTATGTTTTTCTAAAAGAGGAAAATATCTTATATAAATAATTTTTCATAGTCTAAACAATATATAATATTACGACACTCTAATAAGAAAATGTAAACTATTGAAGCTGGTTTTAATATCTATTAGTGCAAATACAATTAATATCGAATAGGTTGAAAATTTATAGGAAACAATTTAAAATTTAAAACGAGTAAATATGGCCAAAGTTCATTTTCTGGAAAATATAAGTACTGAATTTAGTAGCCTATTAATATTATTGGCAAACAATTTGACGCTGTAATGGTTTTTGTTGTTGTTTTGTATTTTTTTAAATATTACAAAAATAGTAAAAACTTTAATTTAGAATTGCATGCTATGTTGAATAAGTACTTTTACTTGCACTTTTTTAATGTGTATTTAGTTACTCTTCTACATATTTTACATATTTATAGATAAAAGGGAAAAAACTACACCTTAAAAAGTTTAAAAGAAAATCGTAAAGTATAGTGCAATGTATTTATTAAAAGTAAAATTAACGCTTACGTCCATACTTTATACCAGTTAGACTAATGAGAACGAGGGATTAGCGTTAACGGTAAGGGAGGTGGCAACGGGAATAACTGCGGCTGGAACTAAGCAGTCCAGAGGCGCAGCAGACTGACCGATGCTTTAGCTACATCTGTTAGAATTTTGAGATTTTTTTTTTAATTTATTCATATCCACAAGAACGTTTTTTTTAGAAAATTTACCAAAAATGTTTGAAGGTTCTTTTGCGCTACTCAACCTTTACAATTTCGGTAAAGTATGTAGTATTCGATTGAAAAGAATCACTTAATCGCTGAAGGGCAAACAACACCAAAGTCAGCTGATTTATTTTTAAAAACAATACTCTCGTTACAATTCAACGGTCTGTAATTTACAAGGACTTGGGGCGCCTGCAGATCTACAGTTTGTGTTTTAAAAACTTTTGGCGTGTTACGCTCAATCGACTTCCCAATCGACTAGTTATTGATCTTCATGGTAGACGGATCAAAACACAAAGTGGTCTTGAAACAGTGTCTGCAGCGAACATATGATCACAGCACGGGGGAATGATCCATGTAATGAACAAAACGGGTGTAAGAGCAACGATTGAAACAATTAAAAATATGTTTAAACAAATATATTTGAATTAGTTATAAATAATAGTGTTTTTATAATTATATGTTTTAATTATTTTTCCAATGGTATAGTTTAAAGGAATACTTATGTTTGTAATAACAACTACACGCACCTGTCTCACTTAAGTAATGGAAGCTTACTTCCAAAAGTCAGATTTTTTATTTTACACTTTTTCCAGAACTTTGTTCAAAATGGCTTTAAAATCTGCATATATTAGCATTTTATATTTTTAAATTATTGTTATTGGTTTCATTTACACAAATTTTAAATTAGTAATAATTTTGAAATCAACGGTCATAATATCTTGTCCAAGGTATTACCGAAATTGAAACACTCACTCACGCGCGCGCACACACACAAACACACACACACACACACACACACACACACACACAAATTGATTTAAAGTTCTAATACAAGGTGTCGGGTCTGGCTCTTACCATAATGCCACTCCAACAGCTGATTTCTATTGTAAATTAAAAGGAGTTAATAAACCTGTTTGACAAAAAAACTTTAAAGACTAAACTTTTTATGATCTCGTTGTCATTTGATTATAGATCCTTCTAGTTAACAAATAAATTGTTTTAAAATTAAAAAAAAATATTAAACATAGTTTTTATAAAGATTGTTATCTTTTTTTATAAGAATTAATATTTACTATAAATTGTTGTTCTATGTCAATTTCAACTTTGTCACTGTATTATTGTTTTTTTTTTCAATATCAACTCCTATTTCAAACAAAAAAAATGTATTGTTCTAATCAATTAAAGCGGTTGCCTCTTCCAGATAATGCTCCACTTCCATATTTGGGATCTCCAACTGCACGACGTTCGATTTTCTAAATTCAATATTGAAAAACCCGAGATGAGTCATAAACTGCAGAAACAAATCGACGTCTTTACTGGAATTGAACTGTTTGGTCGCGTCGAAAACTGTTTTCAACCTGAGCAAGTGATCCGGCGTCAGCACATCCACGTAATTAATTTTCGTAAAGTTATAAGCGATCAATGAGTACATATCTTTCTGTAAGTCTCTGTGTAAAAGTATTTTCTGCGCGTTCCTCGTATCGATCATTTTACACCAGTAGTGACTCAACTGTTCCGATTCCAAGTACTTGGCAACCGAGTACGGGTTGTAAAAGTAACCGTTACATTGCTTGGTTTTATAACCGCCGAACCAGTCCCTTACGGTGTTTATTTCGTACGGTGTCCAAACACGTGAGTGTAAGTGTAACACTTCGTTCTCTGTGAAACCGTAAAACATTGAGAACGAATGATCAGATAAGAACGATTTGTATTTTATAAAATCACCTTCAGATTGCTTTAGCGGTCCGAGAGGTAAACAGGAATTGATTAGAGTCCTCTCGACGAACGGGTTGACATCCGATTTCGAAATAATTGAAAGGAGGAGAAAAAAAATATCTATGAAAATCGTATCGTCCGTATTGAAGATTTCCCTCACGGCTGGCGTATCGAAGTTATCAATGAGCACTATACATTGTTTTTCGTTAAAATGATCGTACAAAAGATGAGACAATGTTAATACACCTTTATATATATCACTGTCTTCTATTTGTTTCATGTTGTTTTCGTCATAATAATTATTAAAATGATATTTCGCTTCGCTACCTAAATTACGACTGTACAATAAATATTTATGACTTCTAAACGTCGCAGTTATCAATTGTCTCGCGGATGTGACAAACGATTGGTAATCGGTTAAACTGAGTATCTTAAAATCTAAAAATATCACCGGATACATTCCAAAGAAGTTGGAAAAAAAATCGCTGTCTCTGAAGATGTTTAAGTTGTGCCTTTTGAAAAGCTTGTAGTTGTCTGTTACTTCGCGCTCCACTGGGTCACCGTATTCGTTCACGGTTATTTCGCAGAATTTCTTTATTATTTCCATATTTACAGATTTACCGAATAGTCGAGGAGCTGTTACCATCGTCACTGGATCCGCTCGGAAGAACGCTTTGATAATGTCGCTTTTGTCGACGAAATTTCTATCAAGTAGCAGGTTCAGGTCGGGTGTTTCTGCGTTAAAGGGTATCGATGCCCCCTGTAATATAAAATTGTAATGCTCTGAAACATGTAATTGTTCATATTTATCAAATAAATAAAACAAATTGACATAATAATTTCGTAGTCGATTTTATATTGTTTGTTTGTTTTTTATTTATGGGGATAATCTGGACGTTGATAATATAAGAAATAAGCAATAGTTCTCAAAATTTGTATATATAAACTATTAATTTCTGAGGTTACTATTACACTAAAACCTTCGTAGATATTGTTCCCGCCTTTTACATTCCGTTGTTCAGATATGACGCCTTTTCCAATCACACACTCTTCTAAAAGTTTACGATTTGGCGACAATTCAAGGTGGACAACTTCACAGTTCGTTACTGAGTGATCTCCTTCTAATTTTGTTTCATATATTCGATCCTATAGTGGAGGTTTTATACTGCTTGGTCAGTTTTTTTTTAGTATTATGATCGGGCTCATTCTATTTTATATTACCATTAATGTTGTTCCCACAAGGGAAATGATGTCCGCCCATAAAGAGTCCTGCTTGCATTGATAAGGCCAAGGTACTCTGGGAGATTTCCAGGTATCCCATGGCTCCGATGATAGACTATTAGGCTGGTAATATACACATCAGAACGGGTCGCATTACACATTATTGTTAGCCAGGCTTTGTAGAGTAGTGTGTGTGTGTGTGTGTGTGTGTGTGTGTGTGTGTGTGTGTGTGTGTGTGTGTGTGTGTGTGCGCGCGCGCGTGCGTGTGTGCGTGTGCGTGTGCGTGTGTGTGAGTGTGTCGCAGGAAATTTATATATTAAAGCATGGAAAAAATTACAAGAAATTTCCACAAAACTGTTATAGAAGTCCCTTACATAAAATCTGAAAATTGACACAATTTCTCAAAATAATGTAATCAGATTTTTATTTTAAATTTCATTAAGGGAATAAAATATAATTTGTATCGTTAAGAAAGTGATTTACGTCAGTTTTGGTAACTTGAGGTGTATGAACATTGTATTTCGATCTTTCTGGGAACAATGAAGAAGTTTAGTTTTCAATCGTTTTTTTCAAATTGAAAATTCAAAAACAAAGTTTTGATAAACAAATTTTTGTGTAATTTACAATACAAATATTGTTAAATAATACCTGTGTAATATATAAACATAGTGTTGAAGTACTGTAACCAGCTTTAAGAACAATGTTTAATTATCCTAAATTAGTTTTTTTTTAATTTTAAGTAAACTAAATTAAAATACTAATTTTTATGTTTCTTAAATTTGTTAATAAACGTAAGTGAACGTTATTATTGAGACTAATTTGATTTACTTACAAGGCTGTATTTACTGTTCAAGTAAATAAATATAATTAACGTTAAAATCATTTTCCCTCATTGTTTTAAACACGATAGAAAACTTGTCATAAAAATCGTTCAACAATTTGTGTCTAGATTATAATCGATGAATAATGCCCATCGGTTTTAACAAACATTATAATACAGTTATCATTTTTTGTTACAGTACTAAATTATTAGATTTCCATTCCAGAATAGATAAAGTACGTTATCTATTAAATATAAAATTAGTTTTTGTAGCAGTTCGTTTTAATCTAATTTTACTATTAGTTCAAAAGAATAGCAGACCTCGCAGTTCTTAATTAATATACAGAGCGCTTTGACGCGTCACCGTAACCTTTTCCGCCAATTCCACCGGTAACCTTAATATTTAGGAAAAATATAACTAGATTATTTTTATTATAAAGTATATTCTATCTCTATAAAACGGTCAACCTTTTAATAGGTCTTACCGTTCATCCAGTATTACAGGAAATATCCATAAACTATACTCGTCACGGTTAAATCAGATGCCTCCATCTTGAAATGGAAGTGAATGGAGAAAATCTTACAAGTACGTCATTCGGGCTTTATACAAGGTACCTTCGTACAAAATTTCAAAACAATCGGTCAATGAGTTTAGCTAAAACTGCGTAACAAACAAATAAACAAAGGACTATAATAATATCGCACGTTAGAGCTAAAACAGACAGGTAATGTACGGTGTTTTTAACCTAACACGTTGTTTTCTGAGATGTTTGTTTTCGGTTTTGGGGTGAGGTACAGAATCCTGGACATAAAAGTAGTCGTTTGAGATGTGGCGTTATAGGACAATTTTGAGAATTTCTCAGACGGACCGCTTGACAAGCATATCGTAGCATGATCATATAGCTTATAGCGATGGTTTACAAGTATTGTCGTGTGCCACCAGTGACGCAAGGACGTAACCTCTAAAATATATATAATACAGTTTTTTTCGGTTGTATATAACCTGAAATTTTATATAAGCACATATTCTAACAATTTCACGGAAACAAATTTTACGCCTACAGTTGAGATTTCGTGTTAATTACCGTAATACAAAATGGGGTATAACGTGTAAAAACGACCGTCGACTCATTACACATAACATTAGTTCTTTTACCCGTCATCAAGCGCACTCACCAATAGTTTGAAACCGTCATTTTGATTTAGTCAACCTTCATAGGAAGCTCTTCGCTGGTCAGGAACCGGTATTTTTATCGATTCACAATTAAAAACATTGTTAACGTACACGAAATGCTTACTCATTTAACGCTTCTTTACTGTTTTACTTCCTACAAAGTAAACAGTCATCAAGGAAATAAAAATTTGTAAACACTTAACAGTAAACAAGCATTGGCATATTTTCGTAATGACTGTTAGTTTCAATGCTTGTGCATTGTTTTACCGAATTTCGAAATAAGCGGCAATAATAGCAAATTTGAATGCCCAGGAAACTAGAATTGAGCACCGATCCTGATGTACAGTCTACTTCTTGAGAGGTTATCAAAACTACACATACACACACACACACACATCGAAGATTAGTACATATCTCAAAAAGTACTAATCAAATGACTATAAAACTGCGCCATTTAATACCTGTAAAGTATCCCATGCATTGATAAGGCTATAGTACACTAGGAGATTTCCAGGTATCCCATGGCTCCGGCTGTATCCAGGTATCCAGGTATGGAGCCGGCTGTTGATACTTCGCTTAAAAAATAATGAGAATGAGGTATCAGTAATAACGGTACGGGAAAACAACGGGAGCAACTGCGGCTCGAACTAAGGTGCGATGTTTTGGCCACTTCGAGCCTTCCTCATGGCATATCGATGGCATATGTTAATTTTGCTGGCATCGGTATATAATTTTTCATTTATATATATATATATATATATATATATATATATATATATATATGTGTGTGTGTGTGTGTGTGTGTGTGTGTGTGTTTGTGTGTGCATTCTCACGTTTGCAATTTTTGTGCTATCTAACTGAAACTCAGCACGAAAGTGAATTTTATTAACACCTTATACAAGTTTGCCACCCACAAATTCCGATAAACATTTTTAAAATGGCGGCTGTTTTAAATTCTAAAGAAATCATAACATTTTTTGGATCTTAAGCGTTTTTTTGAAAATCTGATTTCACCATTGCAATCAGCGTTGAAATGTGCATTTTAAATTTTCAAAATCCATCGAAATTATCGAAAACAATTATGACGTCGGTCGTGGTTCATTTTTGTGTTTTACTTTGTAATCATAAAGTGCTGATTAATGCTGATTGTAGTGGTGAAATGAAAGCCTTATTTGAAATTTCAATAAACTCAAAATTCGAAAACGTCATTTCTGCGGTGGTAGGAAGGAATCAATTTTTGTAAAAATCTGTACAAATTTCCCAAAGAGGAAACAATCATGCGACTGGGTTGATGTTCCAGTTTCAAATTGCCTTCTATCAACGGCAATAATTAAAAGCAATTACACGTAATCTGATTTTGCTAATAAGCTTGGAACAGTAATTTCAAACTACAGAGTTTACACATGACGTCATCGTCTCTGTAGTTACATCTTTACAGTTAATAGTCCAATTACCCGGCAATATTAAATAAGTACATAAGTTTTACTTCCAGTTAGAGAGAGAAATACTTAATATAAGTGCAAACACGTTAGACACTTCCTCATTGAAACTGTATCTCTGCACGTTTTATTATAATGAAAAACCTTTTTCAGATTTTCCGCAACTACCTGCTTTTGTAAAAGTCTGTTCAATTATAATTTTAAATAAATATTTATAAATTGATAATGTCTTCAGCACCGTTTTGTATGAATAAAAACGGGTTGTGATAGCCTTAATCAAATCAACACGTTCACTATGACGGGCGTTTTTACACGTCATAACTTTTTGTGTTACGGTAATTAACATGAAATCTCAACTATAGGCGTAAAATTATTTTCCGTAAAATTGTTAGCTTATGTGTCTATATAAGATTTTAGGTGATATTCAACCGGAAAAACTCTATTCCATATATTTTAGAGGTTATGTCCGTGTGTCACTGGTGGCACACTGTTATTGATCCGTACTAACATATAGTTTCAAGTAAAAGCCTCCATAAGTTGTATGATTCCTCCTTCATGTCTTAGTGTTATAATTGTCAATATATGTTGTTGTTTTGAATGTGTTTTCATTTTAGTTTACCAGTAAAGTTCACCAAGATACAGAAAAAAATCTGGCCAAAATATAATATTAATTCATTATGTTTAAATTAGGTTTAAAAATTAAAATGACTCTTCAAGGTTTCTATTAAATTTAAATTTGTTTTCGTTTTAAATTACTATAAGGTGTACCAGATAAAGAAACAAAAAATAAATACAATAGACCAAAATCTAATTCGACTAGCATAATTTAAAATGGCCGTACAACACAATTCTAGACTTCAAACTTAGGCGCTTTTATAAATAAGAAGTAAGAAAGAAAATGTTTCACTCGTGGCACACCCCGCCTATTTTGAGGACGAGTGTGAGTCACCGATGACACCCTTTGCATTAGCGGCAGTTTAGCGTGCGTCACTAGAGACGCACGTCGTAGTGAACGTGTTAGTAACGATTTTTCAAGGGTAAAATCCAGATCCAAGATCTTAAAATAATCACCGATTCTGACTTCTACATCACTTTTTGAGTCCTCGTTAAAAAGTCACATATGTGTGTGCGTGTGCTCGCGCATTTCAGTACGCTCACTTTTGCAATTTTGGTTCGATTTGAGTAAAATTCGTACAACAGTTTCAATTCTTTATTACATTCATAACTTTTAGTCGTCGCAATTTTCTTTTTAATCCAATTTCGTTATCGTAATCAGCGTTGAAAACTGAATAAATCACCATTTCGAATTTTCAATTATCGGTAGAAATTGAGAAAATTATGACCTTACGGCAATCAGGGTTTATTTTCGTAATATCAGTGTAATTTGAAAGTTTTAAAAGTATGCCGATGGTAAAATCAGAATTTTATAAAGGGTTGGATAAAGAAAATTATTTTTGGAAATTCGCTTTTATCACGTCAGCGAGACAGCTGCGTGCCACAATTCTTGAAGTGAATTTAAGTCTACCAGTGAGCTGATTGTTGTTGCCTTTCCGTACCAGATTTTACGATTTTCGCCTATATAATTAAGCGACGTGAGTTCAAACCCAGTTACTGACTGAAAATTTTGAAATGGAATTTTTTTTGACGCCCAAAGAGAGCGAAATAATTAAATTTTACGATAACACGAATAGCGTGTAAAAAGCGCCATTGCTGTAAATACATAATTAGTTATGTTCTTGAAGTGAATGCTAATTCGTGGTTCAGTACTGTGGTTTTGCCTAAAAAAAGGGACGTTATTTCAAAACAATCTACTGAAATAAATTTATTTTACATTTATTACCTATTTGTTTAAAATTATTAGTTTATTATAATTAACGCCATTATACTACATATCCGACCCATATAACACAAAACGTTTTAGAGCGTTTACAGTTAAATATATCTTGCCCATTGTGTATAAAAAACTTCGCTAGTAAATACTTTATTTGTTAATGAACGCCATTATACTACATTCCCAGTCCAATCGTTATAGTTATTAGTGTATTTACTGTTGGATACATTGTAAAAAATTAATGTTTTATACTTGTATAGCAATCAAATCAGTTATAAAAATAGGATCAGTGGAAAACGAACAATGAATACGGATTACTTAAATATATTAAGTTTTCACTTTTGCTGGTCAGTCAAATGAAATAATAAATTATATTTATTTATTTTAATATGAATTAATTAACTTAGCTTAAAAACTAATGAGGACTAGGTAGCAGTAATAACGGTACGGGAAAACAACGGGAGCAACTGCGGCTCTAACTAAGGTGCGATGTTTTGGCCACTTCGAGCCTCCTTCATATCAAAAAAACATTATACAAATCACGACATTGTTTTTTTTGTTCAGCAACAGCTGACATTCTTTATATAATAATATCAGCTAATTTTAATATTACGTCTAATACATAAATAGTGTGAATACAAATAAATGCTATTATTACGTAGATAGAGCCGGCTGTTGGTAAACCAGCAAAATAATATATTGTTGTAGCACACAACAATACGTTTGTTTGTATAAATCAGTTGTGTTTATTCAGTTTTTTTTTATTTATGTTTCATTTATAACAAATAATACTAAAAGAATTTTCCTTTTTTTTTTGTAAACTACGCAGTTTTTTTGTTATTTCAGTTGTTGAAGTTTACATGTCCGTTATTTATAAACGGTATAAAATAAAAAATGGTATTTTTTTATAAACACAGAACTAGTCTACGATAATATTAGCACGAAGCATTTTGTTTCAATATCTTTATTTGTTTTTGAAATAATAATGTTTGTGTAAAACCAAACTAAATGGCTGCTTAGTGGGAAAACGGACTATTTTTTTTAAACTACCATTAAGGCAGATATATTACATTTTAATGCTCGCTACCCATATTTTTTGGAATATACTGATGAAAGGATTTTGCTGGTTATCAAACGTCTTCGAACTACTGTATTACCAAAATCTATTTTTGTAATTCAGTCATATTGAACCAAAATTGCTAACATTTACGATTTTCATATATCGATTTTTACAATAGCTAGCAAAATTCTCATCCAGCAAAATGCATTCAACAGTTTCAGAATGGACGTCATTCTAAATCATAAGAGACAATATTTTTACTTACACTAGTTTTTGAAAATCTGTTTAAAACCCGATAAAAATCAGTAGTTAAAAGTGTACCATTTTTAAATATATATATTTTTATGCAAAAATTTAAGGGAATTGAAATATAAACAAATATTTTTTTGAAAATTTGCTTCCGTACTTTCAGTGAGTCGTTGATAAAAAGGGATGAGAAATTCGCATCTAAGATACTTCTTGATATCTTGTTATATAGGCCTATCAATTTTTTGATATAAATCAAAATCTTCTTGATATATAATTTTTTTATATATAACCAGGCAAAAACTTTCGTCTGGTTATAATGTCGGTATTGCCTTAGATATAATCCTATAACGAATTACTTGGACTTCTAGATGCATCGGACTTCCCTGGAGTAACTAGATAATTTAACTGTATATGTCTATGTGAAAGACATAAAGTGATATTTGAATTTTATTTTTATTGATCCTTTATAGTTAAAGATTTCACTACAAGAGGCGCAGTAATAAAAAAAAAGAAACTGCCAAGTTGATAGCGTACTAGGATTTCACCCCGAGGACCCGGGTTCGATCCTCGGCGAGGGCTTCGCATTTTCATACGCTATAAATCATCCCATCGTCTGCATTTTCCCAAGTTTGCACAATAGTCGGACGTTAAACACACAAAAAAAATGTAATACAAAAATGTATCTACATTATCGACTAAAAAAATCCGCAATTGCTATCTTACTAAAAATATACATTCTTGTAATTTTATTGCAAGTCTATTTATAAAATATCGCAGTATAACCAGTGAATTATCAAATCTAAACGAGTACTTATAACAACTTTGATTTATCGGACCTCCCTCGAGTAGACAATTTAACTGTGTATTGGTTAAGCTAAGTGAAATAAATAAATAGAGATGTTGTATCTTTAAAGCGATTTTACAGTATCAAAGTTAATTCGTTCATGTTAAAATTAACTGATATACTTTAGTAAATAATTTAAAAAACGTTGAATTAAAATTCCATTTCATCATTATTTTACAAGTGCGGAAAATTTAACAAAATATTTTTTCAAACGCAATGATTTGTATTATATTTTGTACTGATTCATTGTAGTTATAAATTTCACTACTAGAGGCGCTGTATTAAAACAATGTATCTACATTATCGACTAACAAAATCCGCTGTTATTATCTTATAAAAAATACACATTCTTGTAATTTTATTGCAAGACTGTTTATAAAATATTGGAGTAAAAACAGTACGTTATCGTACTCAGTCCTTATAATGTCCAGCAATATTTTATCCGTTCCTTTCCCTTAGCTTGTTATTGGCTGCCGTAAGCGTGGGACAGACAGGCTGAGATTTGTCGGTGCGGAGGACCTTATTCTGTTTTGATTACAGGTGGCACTGGAAAATATTAATACACTTTATTTATATCACAGATGAGATGTGGGATAAAAAAGAAACTTCCGCTTGAAATTTTGAAAATGTTTTCTTTTGTAGTTAGTGAAACGTCCATGAACGTTTGTGGAACAAAGTTAGAATAAATTAAATTTCAAAATTTTTCTGATGTTAGATATTATTGGATTTATCGATCTCAAAGTATAATTTTGAAAATTCGACAGTACTTTTAATAGGTAAATAAACGCCGCTTAGATTTTGCAGTGTGTGTGTGTGTGTGTGTGTGTGTGTGTGTGTGTGTGTGTGTTGTGGGCATCAAGTACATTTTCGTTTAAAAATGAGTAATTGAATTACAAACGACAGATTTTGTAACATCGTAAATCATAATTGGACAGTCCACGTCGCGGCAGAATGGACGACACTTCATTCAGCTTGATTATAGTTTATATTTTATATGTAATTAGTTTTGAAAATTTTATGAACAACTTATAATGAGAAATTTAAACAATAACAATTAATTCTTTGATAAAAATGGATAAACAAAATTTCTAAAGCACATCCTGAGACCTTCAAAATGTCTCTTATAAACTACACTAAGAGTTATAAACTAATTACAATTTCATTATAAATGGCGAACAGGCTAATTTGTGTGTCGTCTGCACTACTACGAAATGGACAAAGTTGCATGCTCATTTCTTTTAAAAATTATTTTCGAATCGTATTCTAATTATTTTTAAACAGTTTGTAAAATAATCGAGCGCCGTAACATACCCTTCTAAATTTGTTGGTGAATTATTCAAAACACTTTTCTGTTGAGGCCTAAAAACACCTAACATCACGAAAAAAAATATGAAGTGTTTTTTTTTCCTTAGATACAAACTAGGTTTAAATTTGTCAAGATTTTACAACTAAAATTTCAAAATTAGAGTAGCTGAAAGCTTTTGTTGGAGCCTGACTTTTCTAAATGAAATCTTTATGTAAAAAAAAAACAGTATTATATACTGGAATCTGTATAATTTTTATTTCCTCTTATAAACTTTTGATTGTTATGTTTCTTATAGTTATAAACCAATTACAAATAAAATACACAATATTAACAAACTGTCTTCGTGTCGCCTTCCTTGCCGCGACGTGGACTGTACCGCTTGTGTAGGATTGAAGTGCACTTTTTTTAACGCATTACTTTTACACACACACAAACTTGGAGATTTTTTCCTTTACTAAGTTTATAATTTTTTCCAAATTTTTCCTACCTAACATAACTGTCAAAATTATAGTGGGGGACATGAAATCTTGAACTTTTTTAATTTTGCTCTACATAACCTCTTTTTGTAAATTGTTTTATATTCTGATAAATAGTCAGTTCTAGTTTTTTTAATGATATTCTTACATTAGATAAGTAAAACAAAACTTTAAAATTTTACCCATTTATCCATAAATATTGTCTTTCGTCAGCACCTTTAATACATGGTCTTTTATCACATAATATTAATCCGCCTTATTATCAAAAATATTACAATAAAACACGTTAACTTTCCTGTCAAACACTTTCAATGAATTACAAAAAACTATCACGTGTTTACAAAATAAAAAGGGAGGACAAAGGTCGCATCTAAGGTGTTGGTTAGATAGTTGGGCTTTGAATTAGTTGCAAATTGGGACACCTAGATGCATCGGACCTCCCCGCAAAACTTTGCAAAATTCTCATATATGAATCAAACAATAATAGGATACGATCTGTACGAGAATCTTCTTTTCGGAAGTTAATTATGTTAAGTTATTTTGATTAAATCAGAGTAAATTTACTACAGTTAGGTTAAATGTATTGTTTTAAACATAACTACCTATTATTGAGTACAACTGAATGTTTTTGCAATTTAAAAATTGATTTTACTACCAAGGATTGTAAAAATGTATTCGTAGTCTTATTGACTGTGTTAGTAGTTACTTCCTGCTCCGATAGGAGCGTTCTACTCGATTTAAAATAAATCTGTATTGCCGACATTAAAATTTCATTGTTTCGAAATGAACGGAAAATATAATTTTTAGACTGTAAATTTTACTTACTGTCTAATTCTTTAAATGTTTTCCGCATAATTGTTAAGAATAGAATCTGTATACAAAACGTTTTCGCCTGTAAAATAAATGCATAAATAAAATGAGTAAATTATCACTCATTGAAATTTTAAATAAGTTTTCAGTTTACCGTTCGAATCAGCATTTATTAGCACTTCTTAATTAAACGATCAACACAAACATGAACCATGACCGCCGTTATAATCATAATTGATAATTCCGATGGATTTTGACAATTTAAAATGCAGATTTTAATGCTGTTGAAATCAATCAATGGTGAAATCAGATTTTCAAAAACGCGTAAAATAAAAAAAGTTATAATTTCATTGGGATTTAAAGAAGTCGCCATTTTTAAAATATAAACGAATTTTTGTAGGTGGCAAACTTGTACAAGCTGTTACCGAAATTGACTTTTGTTCCGAGTTTAAATTAAATAGCACAAAAATTGCAAATGTAAAAATACACACCTTCAACACACACACACACACACACACACACACACACACACACACACACACACACACACACTACATGATAATTAAAAAAAAGAAGAACGAATTTGGCCATTCGTAACTGGCAGCGACGTTGGGACAAATAAGCAAACGGACAATGGACGCACCAGCTCATAAGAATCATCAAGGACTGATGCACCAAAAAGCAAAGATCCTACCTCACACAGATCCTAACCGTGTAAAGCTGCCTCAGAGCTTATCTGTTCCGTTTCCGGCTGGAAACTGTATCGGCTCGTCCACTCTGTCTTACAACAGCATGATTGTTGTAAGATGATGCAGAGCATGTATTTTTCCGATGTCAGAGATTCGACGGGAACAGGATGAACCTACAAACATATCTGCGAGACAACATTACACCGGATAATCTGGTTGAGAAAATGGTGACTTCAGAGACCAACTGGAGGGTCATTACAGCATCAAGAAAGGAGATCCAACGTTGTAGACAGGAAGATAAAAGCATTCCACTTCTTCGCTAAGTTATGCCTGGCGGCGGTTCCGTGGGGTGTCTTGCAAAAGAGGAATGCTTTTGGTGGTTTTTAGTGAGAAGCGATATCTTGAACTTAAACTTAAGTCCCACACTCTGAGACGTGACAATTCCCGACCCCATGTAGTCAATAAAAAATTGTCCACCTTTTTTGGCATCACAAAACACCCAAGGTGTGTGTGTGTGTGTAAAATCATAGTAGGCCACACAATATTTTAAATTACGATATATTTATAAAATATTTAAATTTTTTATTCCATCCAGTTTCTTTATGATATTTTATAACTTATGTTTAAGCTAAAACACAATACATTATTGGCAAGTCTTATAATTTCCCTACTTACCTACTTATATAAGCTAGCTGTGCATTAATTTCAGACTGTCATAGAAAAATACAAAATAACCTTTTCTATACCTACCTATTCTTTGATATAATAAATATTTTATAATTGATATATGACAATAACTCACATCTAAATTCCATGTTGTCACTGGAACAATGCAACAGCAATGAGTAGCGTACTCAAGAAACTCTGTACTAAACTCTCAGCCTAACTGATATCTACTTTTAACAACATTTGATAAGGTAATCAATCAATTACACACACACACACACACATATATATATATATATATATATATATATATATATATATATATATATATATCACCTTTTAATCACCCCACAAAGCGATGTGTAGAGGCCAGGATCAATGCTCATTTCATAGTCCGTGGTCGTACCATGATGGCCGCCCTATAAGTCATTTTCTAAATAAATTAACCAATAATACAGTAAAATTCCTTATGGCTTGAGAAACAATACGTACTTTACAATAGTGATAAATGCAGGCTGATTGATTTATTGCGCTTCGTGTAGCATTGACTGGGTGCTTGAATACAACGTGTAGCAAGCACTACGAACGTCATGGTGACGTGGTATAGACAAACTGGGCTAATCACAACCCACAATGCACTTATGTCATTGTGTTAAGTGACGTCACTGTAGCATTTGAAATAATTGCATCCACCGCATTAAACAATGTTTTTCTCCTTTATTGACATTTTCCGATAGATAGTGTTTATAAAATTTTAATGAATATTGTTTTAACATTTACAAGGGAAAATATATATAATCGCGGAAAACAACTGTCGTTTGTCATGATTGAAACAATTTCTCAAAACAAAATATGATTCACTTTTTCAATTTTTGAATTATCACCATTAAAATCTGCAAATGTACATAGAAATTTTCAATTGCATTAAAAATACAAAAATTAATATTAGAATTTACTGCATTCTAATCTTTAAATGCTAATTTATGCAGTTTTAACGCTGATTACGATGGTTAAATCACATTTTCAAAACACAAACACACACACATACATTGACACAGTACAGGAGGAGAGTGTGAAAGGGAGAATAACAGCAAGAGAGAGAGAGAGAGTGAGAGAGAGAGAGAGAGAGAGCACACACACAAACAAACAAACAAACACACACACACACACACACACACACACACACACACACACACACACACACACACACACACACACACACACACACACACACACACACACACACACACACACACACACACACACACACACACACACACACACACACACACACACATACACACACAAGATTAGGATCAGTGCTCATTTCAAATTCCTAGGTCTGGGTTTTACCGCGCCAATAGCTCACTTTTACGTTTGAAATATACGTCTTTATTTCCTGTTTGAAACACGAAAGTATTAAAACTTGAAGTTTCGCAATAAAACTTTGAGTTTTAGAGTCATGCAGTACAAAGTGTGTCATCTGATTATAATCACTTAACCTTCTTAGTACAAAATATTACAACCACATTTACAAATAAATGAATCAGAACATTACTCAACCATTCTTGTATTTAATTAATTGACAAAGAACGCACGTAATACAGCTAACATTTAAAAATGTATGCTCTATGAATGTCAAACTATGTTATTGTATTTGATTTGAGTACTTTCGTCACTAGTTAGTTATTGTTCCTATTTATTGCAGCTCAGTAAATGTTGAATAGTTAATGCGTTCTGTAAGCTTACAAGTACCAAGTAGATTACCTCTTATATGTTCAGTTACAATTTACGGGCGTATCTACACGTTCATCAGGCCATTGTTAACAATAACCGCATCGTCATACTGCGTCAGGCAATAACAATAACAGAAACGGGCATTGTTATCTCAACGATACACAATGGCCTATGACTTGAACATATTCACATATGTAACTAGTATTTGTATAAAGCAGGATATCAAAAAAACGTATTTGTTTTTGTCTTGACTCCTTAATATATCCAGTGTTAATTTATTGTTATTAGACCCTTACTATATGTATGTATTATTAATAACTCTACAGTTAAACAACAAGTAGATTGTTCCTTCTATGTTCAGTTACAATTTCTAGACGGCTTTCTTTTTGGGGGGGAATACTTCTTTACGCCCGGTGTAGCAAATTTTGTAGTGCAGAATAATCGAATTAAGAGTAAGGGAGAGAAACAGTGTAGAATGAAACGTGAAACAGCTGATGACTTAAACAGATGGTTATCACAGAGATGTCAGTCATTGAGTAACAATAATATGCATTACAAAATGGAGCAACAAACATAGGTAAACTACTTGATAGGGCACTACTTCATAAACTACTTAATAATAAGCACAACTCCGCTCCGCATTTGGTGACCACTCGACCTTATACAATAACTAGAATATCTCTTCTATGTTCAGATACAATTTACGAGTGTATCAACACTATTAGCAGACTATTGATAACAATAACCACAAAGTAAATCACAGTGCCAAGCAATAACAATAAGAGAAATAGATGGTCTCAATGATTACTCCCTTAGTTTACGAATTAAATAAATTATGAATGCAAAGTGTTATTTGTAGTACAAAATCATTACAAATACATTTAACTTATATATGTAGCATAAAATCATAAAATCTCCCTGCAGAGGGGTGCAGACTAGTTGCACTTATTGAAAGGATTTAGACGTCCCTCGCGGTACCCTTGTCTAACACACACTTACACTTACAACACTACACTTACAACTTTGACATTTTACACTCACACTTACATTTAGGGAGGCGATTATAGCCTCAATGTGCTTATCGCCTTAAAATAACCAAAAAAATCACAAGGAATTAATTACTTTCCCAAATTCTTTTCATTTCTATATGTTTAGCAAAAAATATATTGATATCTACACAATGTAATATAAATGCAATTTTAAAATCATAATCTTTACGTGTTGTGAGTACTGTGTAACAATAATACGACATTTAAATTCCCTTTATGGTGATCAAAGGCTCTCAAAAGAGCACTTAACAATTCATATGGAACTTGAGCCTTTCAAACAAAATATTTACAAGCCTTTTGTTCCTTTTCCTGTTAAATGCCTAACGGATCGAATTAGGATCCAATTTTCTAAACTCAGATATACTGTACTTTTCTATTAAGCAAATACATTTCTTGGAAATAATCTTTACTTTACAGAAACTTACTTTATGTGTTCTGTTGTCTGTTTGTACAAATTGCTGGGGAAAAATAAACAGATCTGTTTGATCAAAAATTTGGCAATACGTTTAGTCTTACAATCTCTCTCTCTCTCTCTCTCTCTCTCTCTCTCTCTCTCTCTCTCTCTCTCTCTCTCAATTTTTTTTATCAAAACACTCTTTAAGTCGTATATAGTTATGACACTAACAGGCTATTCCTTCCTGTCGTAAATTAATACAGTAATTACTACGTTTTATCCACTGGTAATCATTTAATGTAGACTAATTAGTCTCGTCAGTAATGTGACTTAATAACTGCACCAGTTCAAATGGTTTTACTCTTTTCAATCTTCCGACTAAGCCATCGTTGTTGAGCAGCTGGAGAGCTTCGACATTGACGTGTTGATTTAGTTTTTGTGCGAATTTTCTGACTTCATTATCGACAGTTGGAACCTCAGAATCTTTGTGTAAGTTGTCATTTCGAATGTATCAAGCAGCACCAACGATACCACGATGTATTCTATTTTGAAAACATTGAACAATATTCTAATTACTTTGAATGGCACAACCTCATAATTAAATACCATAAATCCATATTGGTTTACGCACCTGCTGATAAAGCATTGGCTTATTGTATACTGATAAGGAAGAACGAAGATCGAAGAACCATTTACCAATATAATTTTCTGTTTTAGTTTCAGCTCTTCTTGTTTTTCCTTTACTTGCGACTTTCATCTAAGTTAAGTTTGATTCGATACTTCTTACTCCAGCTTTGTTTATCGTCTACAGCTGTATGTAGTTTTCTGGTGGAGTCAATGTTACTGTCACTAACAGCTAAAATAGCTATGTCGTCAAAAAATAATATTTTGTTCAAGTTTTGGTAAATCAGTGGTATACATATATAAGGTTGGCAAACCTGCTTGGATTTCCTTCAGATCATAATATGCCTGTTCTTGCTTAATCCTAAAATATATTTTAGAAAAAATAAGGTTATAGTATCTTAGAATATTGAAGAGAAAGGAGAATTTTGAGCTTGCTATTCATATCCTTAAATATTTAAGAGGAATGAGCAGTATCAGCTTGTGATTCATATCTCAGAATATTGAACAAGAAGGAGCAGTTTGACCTTGTGATTCATATCTTACGAGACACTTGACACTCACACTTACATTTAAGAAGGTGATAAAAGCCTCAATGTGCTTTTCGCCTTTCAAAAAATCTTAGAATATTGAACAGGAAGGAGTAGTTTAAACATGTCATTCATATCTTTGAATATTGAACAGGAAGGAGAAGTTTTGAGCTTGTGATTCATATCTTTGAATATTGAACAGGAAGAAGTGATTTGAGCTTGTCATTCATATCTTTGAATATTGAACAGGAAGGACAATTTTGAGCTTGTGATTCAGTCCTTCGTGCCAAATTATTCCAAGGACTGGGAAACGTTTGGAACAATGAAGAGAAACTGAGCCTTAACACTGTTTTTTTTTTTGTATTTTTATTTATTCCTAAAATTTAAATCATTTTTGTTTCAAATTCGGTATATTGGCTTGACCTTTTTTATCTTAATGTCTTTTGTGAAAATTAAATTTGGTCTGAATTCATTTTCCAAATTTCATAGTAATTTTCAATTTTAAAATAATAATGTGCAGGTTTTAGTGTTGTTTAATGGGGAGGGTGAGTGGAACTATATTTTCAAAAGTTTGTCAAATAAAGAGTAATATTAAAAATTTGCTTTGATTTGAATTAGACATTTGCGTGTCTAGGTTAATTAAATTATATTATATGGAGACCTGCATAGTGGAAGATATAAAAGTAAACTTCAATGCAGCATCTGCAATTCATTATTTCCTCAAGGGAAGCTTTCCTTGTAAAATGTTTCTAGGACATGGTACTTGGTCAGATAACTTGCAAAGTTTGGCCACTAGAGGCAGTAACTTTCTCTGCGCCAAGTTACTCTACAAGTTCGGTTTATACGGCTTCATTTGTTACCTAACCGCACTCGCCCAAACTGTTGTATAACTGTATTTAAAACTCAGATTAAGTAATTCGTTTTAATAACCGCAATTATTAAACCGACGTGGTCGATATCACTGCCACCGCGATTGTCGTTTGATGGAAACTTTGGTTTCGACACAACCAGCTTCCACTAAACAATTAACCCAATTGGTTAGACAGAGTACTTTTGTCGCTGTAGTACTGAACCTGTTAACAGAAATACCAGTAGAATAAATTTATTTTATTTCAATAGTGCATAACCACTATATTTTATCCTTGATTTACGATATTATCTTCAAAATCCAAAATCTATAGAATTTCTAAAAAAAGTCATCAGATAATTTAAAAAAAGAACATTTTTGAATTATAAGTAGACTGATAAGCTCATTATATTTATTAGTGGTAAAATAAAATTATATTTGTATTAAATAAATAGTGTAAAATTATCGCGTAATTTTCGGCGGAAGCAGCTGAGGTGAGCAGCTGATGGGTTTAGAGATCTTACCTTACCTCTAGCGATCATCCACTTACTAAACACACACATACACACACACACACACACACACACACACACACACTCACGGGCGCACGCGCATACGCACAGACACCACACGTACACACGCGCTCACAAGCGCGCACGCACGTACGCGCGCACAACTCTAGAATGAACACTCCCTGGTGTACCTGACGTCCTACCAGTGTACCAGACTTTCCCATGCAAGCGAAACCTCTGTATGAGCATTTATACTCCCTCCTCATAGGAACAACATGAGTAAGAAGGTTAAATAGAATTACTGGGAACTCATTACAGGACAAAAAGCAGGTCAAATGGAGTGATGAAAGATAAAAATGAATGAAAATTTCCAGTGAATGGAAACATTTGCAAACGACTCAATAACAAACCGGTAGGCCACCGATTTAAAGTTGGGTAAATTACTCAACTTGAATTCTCTACAAGTCAAAACACAACTTAGTATCTCAGGATATTAAAAGGGTGTAAAATATATACATACGTTAAAATATATACATTTTAATGGTTCCAAAAAAAACTTAATCTATACGTCAGGATCGGCGCTCATTTTAAGGTCTCTGGTCTTGTTATTACCAAGCAATGATACCACTCCAAGAGCTCATTTTCAATGGAAACTTGCTAACAAAAACATGTCATATTATTTGAAAATCAACTTTTTAACAGTCAGTATTGGTGATCGAGTTAGGCCGTGTTAAAGTGTTATATTATATATGAATAAACACTCATATGACAGTGTTATTCTGGTTTTTCTAATTAGAACTAATTTTTCAAAGACAAGACCCACAAAGTTATTGTTTTTGTTTTTTTCTCAAAATCGTAATATTCCTAAATTGTATCACAATAGTTAATGCCGCATTCAAGGAAAAAAGGATATTAAAATATACATGATATGCTTGTTTTTATTTTGCACAATACATCTATCTATACTTTAACAATAATTATTCTGATATTATTAATTCAATTAAAAGATCTCCTTTAATAATACAAATTCAATTTGAAAACGAAAATAATGTTTAAGATTATTATACCAGCTGATTAAACAAAAAACAATTGTCAAGTATCAGCTGAGTTACACTATTCGTATCTTTATTAACCGTCACCCTTTTAACCGTTATTTAATTCTGTTATCTGACATTTTTAAACAGTCTTACGTAGTTTGTAATAAATAATAAAAGTAATCTTCTAGACACAGGAAAATAATGTAACTGGACACAACTTATTTACAGCATAGTAAGCTAAATCACAATTAGCACCTGACGCTAATTGCTAATATCAGCTAACAATCGAAAAGTAAGCAAATCTGAGACAAAAACACTTCAAGTAGTGACAACAAATCCGAAAGAGTGCATAAATGTATCTGTTGTAAGATATACGCTGTTACACTAATGTAATACCATTCAGCGTGTAAGTCGTTCACGTAACAATCACGTGAGTACTCTAAGTGGTGCTCAGTGCTCTTGCGTATGTTACGTAAAAACTTGTCAAAAGGTTATGTAAGATATATTATGTAATGTAAATTTTGTATACCACATAATTATAGTTAAATAAAAAACTTACAAGTTTTATTACATTCAAAATAATAATATTAATAATAATAATAATAATAATAATAATAATAATAATAATAATAATAATAATAATAATAATAATAATAATAATAATAATAATAATAATAATAATAATAATAATAATAATAATAATAATAATAATAATAATAATAATAATAATAATAATAATAATAATAATAATAATAATAATAATAATAATAATAATAATAATAATAATAATAATAATAATAATAATAATAATAATAATAATAATAATAATAATAATAATAATAATAATAATAATAATAATAATAATAATAATAATAATAATAATAATAATAATAATAATAATAATAATAATAATAATAATAATAATAATAATAATAATAATAATAATAATAATAATAATAATAATAATAATAATAATAATAATAATAATAATAATAATAATAATAATAATAATAATAATAATAATAATAATAATAATAATAATAATAATAATAATAATAATAATAATAATAATAATAATAATAATAATAATAATAATAATAATAATAATAATAATAATAATAATAATAATAATAATAATAATAATAATAATAATAATAATAATAATAATAATAATAATAATAATAATAATAATAATAATAATAATAATAATAATAATAATAATAATAATAATAATAATAATAATAATAATAATAATAATAATAATAATAATAATAATAATAATAATAATAATAATAATAATAATAATAATAATAATAATAATAATAATAATAATAATAATAATAATAATAATAATAATAATAATAATAATAATAATAATAATAATAATAATAATAATAATAATAATAATAATAATAATAATAATAATAATAATAATAATAATAATAATAATAATAATAATAATAATAATAATAATAATAATAATAATAATAATAATAATAATAATAATAATAATAATAATAATAATAATAATAATAATAATAATAATAATAATAATAATAATAATAATAATAATAATAATAATAATAATAATAATAATAATAATAATAATAATAATAATAATAATAATAATAATAATAATAATAATAATAATAATAATAATAATAATAATAATAATAATAATAATAGTAACACATTCTGTGCTATAAACAGAATGTTTATATTGTAACAGAATAAATACATATTATATGTTATTTTTATCGATTCCCAAAATTACTGTGGTGTATTCATTTTAACCGTCTATTCTGTCATTCGAGATTTAAGGATAATCAAGATTCTACTGTATTTTTAGATTAAATGGCTAACGTTAAACTTATTTTCCCAAAGATGAGACCTAGATATATTTTGTCAGACCGAAAATGACATTCCAACATTATGTCAAAATTTTAGAATAGTTTTTTTTTATGAAAAAGCGCGTACATACTTACAAAGATTGTGCTTTTAATATTATTAAAGTAAGAGAAGCTTGGTAAGTGAATCCATTGAACGTAAAGCTATTTGCGGAATTGAATGGCTAACGTAAAACAATTTATAACCAGTGTTAAGACAAATGCAATATTTCCTTGAAGCCAGAAGGAAACTATGCATAATGCATGAGCTTAGTCTATAACTTACGGTGGCAGCTTTGTACCTTGCCTTATCAAGTACCCTAATACATGACCTGCAGTTAGGCTGAACTGCATCATCCCTCCTTACCTCCTACTACACCTACAGACGTGGATAATATAGATTAACACTTATATACAATTACTTAAACTGACGTGTAACTACACGTCATAATATAATTTTTTAACATATTATTTAAAAAATTAAATCGTGTTTTATGCGTTATTTCGACACGCACCTGTATCGCTGACGTGAAGGAAGTAATTTTTCGAAATTTTTAAAATGCAAAAACGTTGCTAATTTTAAAAAAACTGGGTGATTCAAAACTATGCTTTTATATCTTGGGAGTCTATGCTATAACTAAAAATAGCCGCCGTTTTTTTTTTACAAAATACTTTATATCTCTAGATCAATTCGATCAGTGAAATTCAAACTTAATATTTCCTTTTACATTTTAGGTGTCTAATTGGAAAAAAGTACCTACTTCATACATTTATCCGTTTCAAAATGTCGGACGTTTATAGCTTTCAAAGCAAAACAAATCAACGACAAATTTTAATGACAAATATAGAGGTACCTTTCTTGTAGCCATTTGAATTCAACTATGAAATATGAAGGAAGTAAAACAGCAGAACTCAGCAAATCAATTTATGCAGTATCATATGATTTAAAAAAAGCATTATTATTATTATTGGTTTCTTGCCTTGACGAACTAATTTTAGCAGATCAGCTATTTTTATATTCTACATAGTTTTTAAAGTTACATCATTCGATAGAAAATTAAAAGGACTACAAGAAAAATAACTTGACAATTGTTGCAAACATTTAACGTTATTGATTTATTTTGGTATGACATTTTTTTTTAAACGGTCGCTATATTAAGTTTGTTATGTTTCCCAGTTAGTTTTATAAGGGAAAAAACCATGTGTTGAATTTTATTGATCAAAACATTTGTTTGATGTGTGTTTACATGAACTGTTTTTTGTAATTTTAGGTATAAAAATAGTTCCCAAAATATTTAGTGCAGTTTTGAATCACCCTGTATAATAATAAGGGTTTAACGGACATGAACAATCATTTTTTACGTTAAATTTATACCACATTTATATTAAGTCCACTATAAATTTTAATACGATAAAGATGACCAATATTAAAGCGTTTTTAGGATTATTAAAACTTTTTACACTTATTAATCAAAATAACCAGTTGGTGTGACGTACAAGTAGCCTTTTATAAAATTAGGCAAACATAATATTCACTGGATTTTTTTAATTGGAATTAAGTTACAATTTTGTTTATGAAAACCAATTTAGCTGAAGAACAACAAACATGCTAGTGAAATTGATGAGAATATGTCACTCAGTCTTTGTTTCTTTTAATCATTCTTATCATTTTTAATAAGACTACAAGAACCTAAATAAAGGTACAGTTTTTGATGGTTTCAACACTTTTGTAAATAATCTTGCAACTATATTTCAACATTCCGATCGATTTCATACCATAAGGACCTAATTTATTGAAACCACGTATATAGAGCACGTACAAGTCCATCAGTACACCAGGGAACCTTAACGCCTTACACTTTTCCATTTTAAAGCTTTACAATAAAATAAAACCGACTTAAAAAGGTTTGTAAAGTAAATTCCAGTAGCAGTACAAAGTGTCCCCGTGAGAGTGCAGCAGAATGCAAACGTAGGTGACATAAAATTTAGCGTGTACGAAAACAGCTGATTCTTAAAAAAACATTGTCGAAAGTAATATTTAAATTGTTAATGTATCCAAGACTTAAACAATTATTGAACGGATTACTTTTGAAAGTAGAATCGGCAAGACAATCTAAGCCAATTCTAATATACAATTTTTATTAAATAAAAGACACTTATTTTATTAAACAGTAAATAATATAGCCTATTTAGGTAAGTAATTTAAAATCCCAATTATAGTATGTCTCATTTGTAAATATTTCAATAAAAACAGTGTTTTAATTCATAAATTAATTGTTATACGTTATAATTGTAACTATAAAATTAGAACAAAGTAAGACCTATTGTAATTGCATTGTTTTATATTATTCGTTTCTTTTTCCCATTAAATGCGACAGATAAGAAGGGCATGATAGTGCCTTTATAGTTGCTTTATTTAAAACTATAATGTTGACTTTAACTTTGTAACTTAGTTACAAATGCAAAGTTGTCTTTGAATTTATTATTAGTTTTTTAATTATTAAAATGTTTCTTGTTTACATCAAAAGAATAAAACTTGTTACTGCATTTTGTAGGCTAACTGCTTATTATTTCATTATGTACAAAGTTCACGTCTGGCATTCGTTTTGATATGAAACGTGCTTTAAGAAAATGTTCTCTTTATTTTACTATTAAGGATAATGCAATTACGGTAAATTGTTTTCATTAAGTGTTTTGGTAGGATGTTTAAATTGGTTTGAAAGAACAATAAATTGAAAAATGATTCTGAAGCACAAGTCTAGCCTCTTGACGGTAAACCAATAGCGGAAAAGTGCGGTGTTATGACGTGCCTTTACTCATCAGTAGCCTCGAACAGGCACTTTTTAATAAAGAAGGACCTTAGTAACTCGAACATCGATAAATTGTATTCCTCAACGACATTCAATATTAAAACATCTCTATATGTTATTAAATAATAACCTCGATAATCTAAGTTCCTTGATCATAGTAGTGGTTAAAAACACCACTATTGAAAATAACAACCTCGATAACAAAAATTCCTTAATAATAATCAATGGTTAAAACTATAAGTATAAGTTTTTTAAAATATTAACCTCTATAACACGAATTTTTTAAACACACTCAGTGGTAAAAATATCTCTGTAATTCGTAGTTTGGAAAATATTAACCTCTATAACACAAATTCTTTAGTAACATTCAAGACGTTAAACACAAAAAAAAGTAACATTCAACAGTAAAAATACCTTTTTAACATGAGATTTTGAAAATAATAATCTCGATAAGTCAAAATTGTTGATACCTCTAAAAATCTAATATTTGCAATTAATAACCTCGACAATTCGCATTTCTTTATAATACTCAATAGTAAAAACATCTCTTTAAATCGACGTTTTGAAAATAATTACCTCCATAACCCGAATTTTTTTATAATACTCGATGGTAGAAACACTGCTGTAAGCCGAAGTTTTCAAATTTATAATCTCGGTAAGTCGATTTTTTATGGTTACTAATAACTCGAAGTTTTGCACTGGCTAACCTCTATAAGTCGAAGTTTATCTCTATAAGTCGAATTCCCACACTTCGAAGTTTAATTACTCAAAGTTACAACCCTAGCTGTTTATGCTCATTGACACGAATGTCCGCATCAATTCTATTGATCAGAAGCCCCCTCCCCACTTCCGTCTGTCCCGCACTCATCGTCAGTCTTGCCCTGTGGTCTGTTCGCTCCGCCCTGCTATTGCTACTCAAATGTTTTTTTTTTTGCATAATCTTACATGTAAAAAGAAAGTGTAAAATTGTGACAGAAGAGGGAATTTATTTTGGCGGTAGTTGGTAGCAGTGGCAGGAAGAAAGTTACGTTAGAGCATAATGTAGTTTTATTTGTCCTATTCTAATCTCTTATTATACAGTATTCTTTTACGAATTCGAGTTATTAGCTAGCATTCATAAATATTTAGTTTATAGTTGGTAAGCAATTTTACAAAACTGCCTTTCTCCGATTGGTTAATTCAAGGTCACTGTGTGGATGCACACATTGTTAACGAAATAGACTCTTAAAGCTGTTATAAAATTACTTAATTACATTGGTAAATAAGGTATTAGAGTTTTCACCATGGGTTTTTGGATATTATAATTATTATTACTAAACCACGTAACAGACTAAAAACGACAAAGGCTACCATCGCCGTAAGGCGAAATTACAATATCTAAAATAAAACATAAAAAATACAAAATAAAATTTATAAAAATAAAATTAAAATAAAGACTATAAAGTAACCAACATATAGTAACAAATACGGATGATTACATTAAACTAGCCAACATATTATATATATATATATCTTGAACATTTAATAAAACGAGCAAAATATAACAATCGCCCTAAATATTTGCATAAACCTAAATAACATTATAATATACCTTAGAATCGTAAAGAAAGTTATTGTAAGGCTGTAAATTGGCCATAAAATAAAAACAAAATTAAAATAATATAAAATAAACGAATTTAAAATTAATTAAAAAATAACAAATCTTAAAATAAATAACAAAACACAAAAAAATGTTGCAAAACTGTAAAGTGGCCCAACAACAATAATAAATATACACATTAATTTTGTTAAACAAATTCATACGATGAAGGAAGTCTAGGATCAGGTCAACGGTCAAAGCACTATCTCCCAACATCGTCTGCAAACAATTGCTCAAACCATACATAACACGCTTACAAAAACGTCTTTCTGTGACGGTTTCCCTATAGAACTCGTATCCAGGTGGGTCCCCGCCTCCTATCAGAAATCTATGCGTAAGCAATGACTTAACCTTACAATCAAGGCTAACAGCTACTATTATATACTTTGATTTTCACTAGTGATTCTACAAAAAGTCGTGTTCTATTTACGAATTTCAGTAACAAAAATAAAACTTCATGTATTAACTTTTTTTTTGTAAAAGTTAGAAACAAGGTTTATTAGAATTTTATAAAGGACTATTTATTGGAATAACTCAATAAAGGAAAAAAAAATTCACTACATAGTCACTAAACACAATGACATAACTGCAATGTGGGTTATGATTGGCTCAGTTTGTCTATACCACGTTGCCATGAAGTTCGCAGTGCTTGCTACACGCTGTGTTCAACAATCCAGTGCATGCTACACGAAATGCACTTAAACATTAAAAAATATTATTATTATTATTATTATTATTATTATTATTATTATTATTATTATTATTATTATTATTATTATTATTATTATTATTATTATTATTATTATTATTATTATTATTATTATTATTATTATTATTATTATTATTATTATTATTATTATTATTATTGTTGTTGTAGTGCATTAAACATTATATTATCCACACATTTTCATTACAAAATGAGATTTGGAATTTCCATCTTTGTAAGGGCCAAACTCGACGCCTTAGAATTAGCGCTGATAGGACATCCCTTGCTGAAAATTACTTACATTTATGTCGACTAAAAATTTGTTAAAAAAATATTTCAGTCATTTAGTAAGAACAACCTCGAAGACGCCACGTACGATTTTGGTGAAAAGTCGAAACAATGTTTCATCTCAAAACAATTGTTTCGAAAACGGAAGTACAGTGTTTTTAAATTTGTGTGTGTGCGTGCGTGTGTGTGTTTGAGTTTCAGCTCTCTTATCTTTTAAATTTTGGGGGTCGTAGCTCAAGGTCTGGGTTCTGAATGATGACCAAAATGGCAGGAGCGGTTTATTGATTATTGGAGTAATGATTTATTTTCAAAAAAAAGGTGTGACATAAAAAATTGCTTACGGTCTTAATAAGACTTTTATATTACATAAGGAAAATAACATTATAATGTAGTTTATTGACTTTTTTCCTACATTATTACGCTAAGCATTACGATCTGGTTTTGTACCAAAAATAAGAACCTGTGATATTGAAATTACACATATAGGTTACCTGCAGGTTAGTCAAAACACCAGGGAATTTATTTATTTCGTCTGATAATTGAAATAAAACCAACTTAAAACCGATAAAATGACATTACAATGGTTGGAAGTGTTTCCGTGAGAGTGCAGAATAGAGACATGGTGTGTACCAGAGCAGTTGATTGTTAAAAAAACAGTAGATTTGGCAAGACAATCTAGGCCAGTTAAAATATGTAAATGTTATTTAAGAAAAGACTCTACTTTTTGTAAACAGTAAATACTGTAGCTTAATTTAGGTATGTAATGTAAAATCCGGTTATAGTAGGTTTCATTTGTAAATATTTCAATAAGGTACAATGTTAAAATTCAGTTATTAATTTTATAGGTTGTAGTTTTAAATACGGAAGTAGAACAAAGGTCTACTGTATTAAATATCCTAAATATAATGATTGTTTTAAAATAACTAAGAACTTTTTGCTGTCTATTATCGTATATTATTCGTTTCTTTTTTTCAATTAAATGCAAAAAATATCACGTGGTAACTAATATAAAATTATTTCATCTTCCACACGTAAATGTTGTTACATTTTTAATCCAGCTTTAGACTAATAATTTAGCTTTAATCTGTGATTAGATTTGCTAATTTTTTTAAGCTGTGCAAAGCGACTCGGATTAAATTTAATTACCAGTAACTGTTCTAAAAAACAGCTGATTTTATTAAAGCATTAAGAAAGTTTATAAGTAATAAGTGAGCTATAAATCTTTGCAATATTGGGTAACAAAATCATTTGCAAAGAAATTAATGTCTAAATGACAGTAGCCTAGAGTATAATAAATAGCGACAAGCAGATGCCTCCCTGACCAGATGGAAACAAATTTCCAAAAAGAAACAATATAATTATCATGTAACAAAAACATTTATAAGTAACAATATCTAGGACAATTTAATAATTCCTGTTATAACCAGCGTTAAAATATAAATTAATATAGATTTTCATGAATATGCGTTGGGGGATTTATCGCTGATTACACGGTGATCTTTTTTAACACACACACACGCACGCACACACGCACGCACACACAAACACACACACACACACACACACACACACACACACACACACACACACACACACACACACACACACACACACACACACACACACACACAAACACACACACAAACCTACTACTCTATATATCTTAAATAACTTTAAAGTGTACTTTAAAAGCCTATAGGGTGAATGACATTGGCGTAATCGTTTATCCAATGGAGTGCCATGGATACTTATCAACCTACCAGTGTACCTCAGTACCCACACATGCAGAGCTCTGCTTCAGGATATCATTTCCCGAGCTGCACATAGTAACAACATGAATAAATATGTAAAACAGAAAGAGCGATAGTTAACCCCACAACAAGAAGTTTGCCAAATGGACCTCCATGATAAGGGACCAGAGTAAGAAGGGAATATAAAAGAGATTAGGAGGGAGTATAACTGAAAAGTCTTAATAACGGACTTGGAAGTCACCAGTTGCTCACCTTCAATCCGAGATATAGAAACCAATGAAAAGAACTGGAAAGGAAAAGGTTCTGTAAATATTCACCTTAGTAATATTGAAAGGAACTACATATGACCTACAATGATCGCAAAGTAATCCTAGAAATTAATTTATATATATATATATATATATATATATATATATATATATATATATATATATATATATATTAAATTTAATATGTATATATAAAACGGTGAACCTATAACCTTGAAAAGAGGTATACGATCTAACATATTTAAATTAAAAGTACATAATTGGCTAACAGACATGAGACTATGACAAAATCATCCCTTACATATAAAACTGAATGTTACACTACACAAATAAGTTACAAGTTATACATGGCCGCCCTTATAGTGTTATTAACAGTCCTCGGAGATTTATAGCGCCTTCCTGTTTGTGTTGCAGTGGGGGGGATTTTTAATTAAACTAGATTTATTTCTCAATTAGTTTCCATGTTTAGCGGGGCCCGATACTTCCGGCTGGAATCCAATCAGTGAACAATATATTGTATTGGTTCCTAGACAAGGCGGTATATTGAATCAATATGTTACACAAAACAGTTTTATATTGTGGCAGAAAAGAGATGAAGTTTATAATGTTCTTATTAAAGAATTTCCATTGGAAAATGAGTTATTCTTAGAGCTGCCATTATGGTAAGACCCGATGCTTTGATACATACTTATAGAAAATCTTTTTAAGGGTTTCAAAAGTAGTTTTATTTTGTTTTTCTTGTTGTAAATATTGGTTATGTGCTTGTGTTGGTGTGCGTGCGTGCGCGAGCGCGTGTGTGTATGTGTGTGTGTGTGTGTGTGTGTGTGTGTGTGTGTGTGTGTGTTGTTTGTTTGTTTGTTTGTGTGTGTTTTACTTCTCTCATATTCCTAATTTTCTTTCGTTTTGATTCAAAATTAGCTTAAAAATCGATTTTTGGTAATAGTTCGGACAGGTCCGTTATCCAGATCAGTCCAACGCTTTCAAAATTAGGACCGTTTTGAATATTTAACATATTATTACTCTTAATTTTAAACTTTTAAAGAAAATCTGATTTCAAAATTTTAACAACTTTAAAATCTGCCTAAAGTATAAATTAATTGACGAATTCGTAAACCTAGAAAATTTTGTATAGTTTCAAAATGGCGGCCTATTCAAATATTTAAGAAAATCATAAAATAACGATTTAGATCAGAGTTAAAAGTTACAAAAATAAGCATTTTGAATTTTTAAAACCAGTCAAAATTAAACATTTTTTAATGTAATTTTTGATGTAATTTGCTATTTTAAAATGTTAATATATACAGCATCTCGTGCTTATTTTTATGGTGTAATCAAAGACAAATACTTTTGAAAATTTTCTTCTATCACGCCAGCGAAACAGCTGCGTGCTGTGATTATTTTTTAATTTCAAAGTAAATCACAACGTTTTTGGTGCAATAAACAATTTCTTTCTAAATTTATAAAAGTAAAAATTTTAAATGAAATGGACGAAATAATATTAATAACTGTAATTGTTTAACAAACAGAAAAATAGGACAAATTTTAATAGCACTATGCAGAATAACATCTTTTAAAGCTATTATTATTCTCTTCACCGTGTTGTTATGTATAAAAAAGAAACAGATATTGAAAACAATTTCCTGGTGTTTAAGGTTATAGAAACATTGTAACGAGGGAGAATTAATGTTCTAAAAGAAGGTGAATGAAGGTTTGCATTGTGATGAGGAAGAAAATAAACTTGTTATAATATCCTAACGCTGGACAGCTGTTGACAAATGATGTTCGTTTTAAGCATTTCAAAATATTACTTCTTTATTGCGCGTGCTTAAGAATGGACGTACATTTTATATCTGTGTATTTGTTTAGTGACAAAACGACGGTGCTTTTTATTTCATATAACAATTGTAAGTCCTTACAGACAAACATGATAATCATTTTAATAACGATTAACTTTTAACTACATATTTTACATTCACAAACTAAGTAAAACAAGAAATTTTTAAGTATTATTTTCTCAAATAATAGAAAATCTAAAGTGCCTCTACTTAATGTTTCCCTGTACTACTTCGAATTCACAAAGCGCAATCTATTTTGTCATTTGTTCCCACGATGCATTATTTTAAAGTTTACCATTAAAAAGGATACGTTAAGGTAATATTGAAGCCTTTTATAAGATTAAAACCATTGTATGTGCTAAACATATGGGTAAAAACAAGAGATTCAGGGAGGCAGTGCCCAGTGCTACCTGGATATAAATCTTGTTGAATAATGGCAGTGGTACGTCGCTGAATGTGTTTTGACCTACATCCTCAAATGGAGTTCATTTACTCCATTTTTATTTGAAAACTGTTGTTTACAGATTACAGTATACAGTGGACTAACAAGGAGTACAGTCAATGCATAATTATAATATGTAAGGCTGCATTATACAGAGTGTGAAAAAATGTCGGAACCGACTGTACATTCGAATGTATATTTGATTAAGAAGCACGATCGACGATGATTTTAAAAGATATCTGCTATTTTACAGAGCGTGAAAAACATGTTTTGAAAAAATACAGGGTGTTCTGAAAATGTACAAAATATAGTTTTCTCCTTCGTTTCAAATGTAAAAGTATGATTATTATTTTAGGGATTTCCATTGGAAAAAGAAGCTATTAGAACAGCATCATGATAAGACCCTGAACTCTGAAACCATGAAATGAGACCTGATCCTAAAGTCTACATTTGTGTGTGTGTGTGTGAGTGTGTGTGACTTAGTGTGTGTGTGTGTGTGTGACTTAGTGTGTGTGTGTGTGTGTGTGTGTGTGTGTGTGTGTGTGTGTGTGTGTGTGTGTGTGTGTGTGTGTGTGTCTGAGTGTGTGTGTGTGTGTGTGTGGTGGGTGGGTGGGTGGGTGGGTGTGTCGGTGGATGGGTGTGTCGGTGGATGGGTGGGTAGGTGGGTGTGTGAGTGTAGGTTGGTGGGTGGGTGTGTGTATATGTGTATTTCAGCGCTTTTTCATTTAATTTTAGGACAAAAATCAATTTTGTAAATTACTGCCCGAACTAGTTCGTTACCCACGAAATCACTGAAACAGTTATAAAAATAACAGTAATTTTAAATCTTTAAAAAATTATCGAATATGTTTGAAATATAGGCCTATAGTTAAATTTTACATAAATTAGCATTTTAATTTTTCAAAAACCATTGAAATATTATTATTATTATTATTATTATTATTATTATTATTATTATTATTATTATTATTATTATTATTATTATTATTATTATTATTATTATTATTATTATTATTATTATTATTATTATTATTATTATTAATGTTATGAAAATAAGCTAATTAAACATTATTTCGAGTTTCATGTCAATTACGTTCTTGAAGGATCTTGTTTGGAAGTTATCGGAAAATAGGCTTAATTTTTCAAAATCTGTTGAGCTGACTTTCCCAAATTTTCTTAAAATTTAAATTCAAAGGTTATTCATTAAAAAAATTACATACGTCTGACAACCTGATGATTTTTTTTTGTGGATAATGTTTACGTATATGTATTTTTCGCCACTCAATATTTATATTTTTTTTTGTACTAAAAGAAAATTTCCAGTACAAATTTTCATTTTTCGAAATAAACTAGCGGTTCATTTTTCGAGTAACTAAGCACGGCAAACAGGTCTTGTTGTAGCAACGCTAAATCAAACATGTCTACAGCCTTGTATCCATTATTAAAACTATTAAATGTAATTTAATTCCAGGCGGATTTATTGCGTTGTCATTTTATGAAGCGTATAAAGTTTTGTGATCAATAAAACAAAAAATCGATAATGAGCTTTTAGTGTTTATATCTCTTTTATGACCTCTAACTCTGAAAAGTAGTTTAGAAACACCCTGTCCTTACATGAAGGCAATTTGCTAAACGAACGGAAACTGGTGTAAGTAGAAGAGTACAGGTTAGGCAGTGTAATGATATTTAAGTGCTAACCTATTAGAGAAATTTAGGTTAGGATTGTAAATTTTTATTTATTTAATTTTCTTAAAGTTATAAAATAATAAATGTGTAGACCGGGATGGTAATTCATAAAAGTTTAAAATGCTTACAATTATGAAGGTAACAGCTGATTATTAAAATGAATTAATAACGTATATAGTACTGACCATAGATAAACCACTAAAGTTGTGATTTATTCAACTTTAAACGTAAAAGGCTAAACGTAAAAGATGCTAATATCACAATCGGAAAAATTCAGGTATTGTTAGAAAAATTTAGTTGCTTTTAAAATCGGCTACTAAACGTTTAAAAATGAAAAGAATTAAGTCTAAAAAGAATTGTATTCTGTTAAAACAAATATGATATTGTAATGAATAATATAATAGCGTAAAAGGAAATATATATTTTTTAAATACTATTCCATTCAAGAATAGTCAAAACTGAAGGCATCGTTTAATATACTAATCTACAAATAAAAGGTAATATTAAATTTACGTGAAAAGAACATTTGGAAGGTTTTTTTCTAAATTATTTATATAATAAATAACAAATTGATAACAAAACATTTTTTTTTGAAGACAATTATGATTTTTTTGTAAGATTTTAAACTTTAGACATTGATAAGTTAAACTTTAAAGTATTATATATATATATGTATACCTATATATATATATATATATATATATATATATAATATTTATAAATTTCGTATATGTAAATAATATTTGTGATTTTAACTTTTTTGACTAATTTTGGCTAATGGAGGATGAGTTATCGGTGTGTTAACGTTGCTGTAGTAACTGCAGTCTTTCACCTATGACCTTGAAATGCACACGTTCAAAGAGGCAGCAAACTAGCCGGTGTCTTACCACCTTGTAAAGTTGAAAATATAACTTGGAACTTGCAAAGCTTTTTTAACTCTCTGGAAACAGGAAGCACAATCTTTCTCAAAAACGTCAATTTTCTCAGTTCGTTTCTTTTATTTGTTTCTTTTTTTTCCTGTTGCATTTTTTATAGTCTACGAAACGTATTTGGGATAGTAAGTAAGAGAATGGTTTTGTAATATTTTTGCACCAAATATTTATTAAAATTGCATTTTATAATAGAGTTTATTAAGCCCTAAAAATACATTTCGAAAAACATACAAAGAGTT